>JARBWK010000002.1:107734570-108319570 GCA_030556195.1 Anolis apletophallus | reverse complement strand
CCGCGGGGGAGGAGGAGGGGCGAAGGAGGATGAAGTCAGCTGCCGCCCCGCCCCCGCTATCGGCCCCGCGCCCTGCTCACTGATCACCTGCGGCCCCCCAGGTGATCAGTGACACTTCTTCCGGCCCTTGGACCGGAAGAAGTTGGACAGCACTGCATTATTGCATTTAATAACCAGAGCTGGTAGAGAATAAAACATAAGTGACAGTTATTGTGTTCTTGTCCGAAGTGTAGATTTTCCCAAAGCCATTAGGCTTACCAGTGTGGAAATAAATTTGTGGAATAGATAAGCCTTCAACTTTATCCAGCACATTTCATCTTTTATTATCTCCTCCATATTATTAGTATCACAATCAAGCTCATGCTGTGTTTTCTGTCTCTTGACTTTATTGATTATCTTTCACAGTGAGCAGCTTGGCTGTGGTATTAATTTCTTGTGCTGATTGCTTGACAGTGTTTATCTGAACCAGTGTTGAAATATTTTGAAAACCATATAATTCTTTTTAAATTAAACTTCTGGGAGCTAGTAGAATAGAGGTGGAGCGCTCTTTTGCTCTTTATGATTTACCAAATGGGCTGTGAAAGGGGGCTTCATGGGGAACCTGTTTGATTTTGTGTTATTACCCTTCTTATTCATCTGCATTCAATTCTATGACAGAGGTAGTAAACAATTAGCTCTCCAGATGTTTTAGATCTCTCCCTCAATCCCTTGGTGTTGGTTAACATGGATGGGACTCATGGGGGTTGTAGGCCAAAGAATCTGGTGGGCTGAAAGGTGCCCCACTCGTTTTCTGCACCCAGTTGTGTGCAATTCCTTGTTGTCTCTGGGTAGGAGAAAAACATTTGAACATGATTCTATTACAGGGAGAATATGCGTATGCTTTGGCAATACTCACATTTTTGATTGAACTGTTCCCGTACTCCCCGTACTGTTTTGGACATTTAGAACTAGCATCTCTGTTTATATGGTACATTGCCCATTTTGTGTGTTGCTTCTTAGGGACTCCAGTGTATCTCAGTCTTTCCCGACATCTCAGCAGCACAACTCCCAGAGCATCCTACAGTAAGTACATAATAAGTCCATTTATCTATCTGAACTATATGCAATGGGATCCTTTTTTCTAGGAGTATAGCAGGTGTTGGCACAGAGAAAAGCTTAGTTTTGTTAATTTTTTACTCTACTTGTAAAAGCATGTCTTAGAGGCTCTTCTTAGAGGCACAGAATTCAGTTTGTGTTCCTACTTTGAATGCCTTCCTTCTATGTCTCTTGAGAAGGGACACCATGCATATATAACACGGGACACTCATCCAAAGAAAATATACAAATACATCTGGGAATGAGTATCAAGCTTTTAATTCCACGCAGGAAGGCTTATTTGAATTCTTTTAAAATGATTTTGTGTTACTTTCATGTGCTAGGTTCAATGGGCTTAATGTTATTTTTAAATTAAATTTTAATTATTTTTGTGATCCATCTTGGGTCCAACTCCGGGATAAAGGTGGCATATAAATGAAGTAAATAAAATGGCTCAGAAGAGGGAATTGCCCTCCAATAATCAAGAGTATCAACATTTTTGCTTCAAAATGAACGTTTGTTTCCAGGAAGATTCAGGAGTAGTCCTTGTCTGTATACTTTCTGCAGTTTGTTGTTAATGACATGAATGAGTGAATGAATGAATGCCTGGAGGAGGTGATGGGCTGGATGAAGAAAAACAAATTGAAACTGAATCCAGACAAAACAGAGGTTTTTCCATCAAGGGTCCTAACCTGGGAATGAAGGTGTCAACCATTCCTGGATGGGGTTACACTCCCCCTGAAAGACTGTTTGCAGCTTGGGAGTGCTCCTGGATCAGTCTCTTCAAATGTCAGCCCAGGTAGATGCAACAGTCAGGAATCCTTACTATCAGCATCAGCCGATCCACCAGCTGTGCTCCTTCCCAAATTTAGAGGACCTTAAGATGGTAGTACATTCACTGGTAACCTCAAGGTTGCGCTTCTGCAATGTTCTTTACATTGTGCTACCTTCGTACCAAGTTTGGAGACTCCAGTTGGTTCAAAATACAGCAGCTAGATTGGTTACAGGAACATCCAGGAGTGAACATATTTCTGTCCTAAAGTCACTCTACAGGCTGTCAATTAGTTTCTGGGCAAAGTACAAATTCTTACAAATTTGATCTTTAAAGCCCCATATGGTTTGGGTCCAGGTTAGCTTAGCTACTTTCTCCTGTACAATCTGCCCCGAACACCGAGGTCTTCTGGGAGATATCTGCTCCAGCCTGCCAGAACCCGACTGGCAACCACCACCCAGAGGACCTTTTCATCGGCCGCCCCAAGACTGTGGAACGACCTGCCGAAAGAGCTCCGATAGCTAGAACTGTTGTCACAATTTAAGACACAAGTGAAACCCTATCTCTTTCAGCAGGCTTACCCAGATAGTTTTAATGATAAATTTTAATTTTGCATCTTATGTTTAATCTCTGTTTTGTGTATTTTAATACGTATTTTGTGGAAATATGTCTTAATATGTGTATTTTAAAGAATATTTTAGGTGAGTGTTTGTTTTACAATGTTGTAACCCGCCTCAAGCCATGAAATAAAAATTATTATTATTTATTGTCATCATAATCATCATCAATAATAATCATCTGTTGTACATTTAAGTGTTTGAGACTTCAATGAAACAACAGCTCAAGGCATCTCTCTTTTTGCCTAACAGAATATGTTAATTTAAAGGAGGAGCCAACAGACCTGAGATCAGTCACTGATAAGGCTGCACAGACTCTCCTATGGACAGAACTTATCCGAGGTGAGGACAATTATTGGGGGATAAAAAGAGGAAAGTCTGTCTTGTGGGATTGAGTAAACTGACTGAGTGAACATGAAAGGGAAAAATCTAATATGCAGAAATGCCTGACTACCTCCTCCTTTCCCCACATCCTCCAGAGGTTCTCTCATGAAGGAACTGAGAACGAGACTGTGTCTTTGTCATGGATGACTGCAACTAATAATTTCGCAGTACCAATTTCATCTCAGTAATTGAATATCCTTAGAAATAATGCTATAGGTAACTTACTATTCCCTGTAATAATGTAGACAGTCTTCATTAACTTGCTGCCCCTTCCTGTAGCTGCCAGGTGGTTTTATATATTACTTTTAACTCTTAGACTAACCACAGGTCTTTGTTACTACTGTTGTACTCCTGTCATTGCAAATGCATTCTAGGATTCTGTCCTTTTCTTTCAAAGTCAGTAATGATATTGTTTATCTCAGTATTGTGTGTGCTGCTGCTGCTACAGGGGAAATACAACTGAACACCATAGTGGTAATCCTCAGTGCTCCTTTTCCATTTTCTGATAGAAGATACGAACTGGCAGCTATGAGAATATGCTTATATAAGAAAACCTTAGTGGAATTCATGCACTGTCACTCAATTTTTTTAAAATAGAGAAAACAAATGGTGTGAGGGCAGCTGATGTTGTCCTGGTGTTTGCTGGCAGATTCATAGAAAGTAACAGCAGCAGTGAGTGGGAAGGGTGCAGTTTATGACAGAGCATATCTCCTGGAAATTATTGTAGTTTACCCAAGGTGAACAAAGGCAAGCAGCCAATTGTAGAACTCCTGGAAATATATCTTCTCAGTTCTGGCACTTTTGTTTGGACACTAGCTAGGTAACTGGTTTGCCCAGAGCTGTGTGGTGAAATGAACATTGCAATTAAATATTTATTGTTTGGCTGTCTTGTTGTCTCCCTTCCCCCAGGTTTGGCTATGACCATGAGCTACTTGTTCAGGGAACCTGCTACTATCAACTATCCCTTTGAGAAGGGTCCCTTGAGCCCCCGTTTCCGAGGGGAGCATGCCTTGCGAAGGTACCCATCTGGAGAGGAGAGGTGTATTGCTTGCAAGCTCTGCGAAGCTGTATGCCCTGCACAGGTGAGATCCTTGTTGCCCCCTTCCGCCTTCCATGATCTGGAAGAGGTTTCTATACATAATATAGGAATTGAGTGCAAAAGTTAAAATTAATTTCTAACTTTGACTTATGGCTGCCCCATGGCTGAGAAACCTTCAAGTCACCCAATCCTTCTCAGATTTTGCAGACTCAGCACCGTGGCTCTCTTGATTGAGTCAGTCCATCTTCCTCTTTTTCTACTGCTGTCTCCCTCACCAGATTTAATTGTCTTTTGTAGTGAGTCATGATTTCTCACGATATGGGCAAACTACTACAGTCTTCCTTTAGTCATGGGGTTTCCAGACTACTAGCTGCATTTTGGAATTGAAAGCATTTAGAAGCTTGCAATTCACCTGGGAGGTACAGTTATTCTTATAGGCATCATAAGTTTCATTGAATTCAGTCGGACCTGCAAATGCTCGTGTTCATAGTCCCTGTGTCTTCTGTGATGCTCTCCTTTGAGCTGAGGGAGTATGTGCATCCCTGGTTGATATGTGAATGATTTCTCCCGTATTTGCTAAAAGATCCTTGCCGCTAAATGCTAAATTCAATGACAGAATCCCCTGTTTGTTCCCCTTGGTAAAGTTCATTGGGGATGTTTGAAACAGTGCTCTCCTTTTAGGGCAGGGGGGTTGTGTGCTTGCTGAAGAGCAACTTCTCCTTTCTGTCAGAGTTCTTTCATTGGAGACTTCCTGCCAGTCCCTTCTCATCCACAGCATCAATACTGTTGATTTCTACCTTCTGTCTTCCATTCACTCACCTCTCCCGCTCTTTCAGATCAGTCTTTTGGCACTTTAGCAACGGCATTGGAAAGCAGGCTGACCTATCTGTACTGCGTGGCCATTATGGTACAGTTAAGAACAACTATAACAGCCAATGCTTCACCAATTTTAATAGTGCTAATTATGTTAGATGTGTTATTGATGACTATGCTTTTAAATGTATTTGTTTATTGATTATCTGTTCTATGTTTTTATTTTGATATTTAATTTTGATTAGTATAATGCTGTTATTATTTTGTATTATGTTCTATTGCTGTAATGTTTTGGTATATGTTGGGCATTGTTTGCCTCTGTAAGTGTAAACTGCCCTGAAAAAGGGCGGTCTAAAAATAAAGTTTATTATTATTATTATTATTATTATTATTATTATTATTGTGGAATGCTCCCTGCTGGTGAGCCATGCCTCTTTCTTCCTCACAGGCAATAACAATTGAGGCAGAACCCCGTGCTGATGGAAGCCGCAGAACTACACGCTACGACATAGACATGACCAAGTGCATTTATTGTGGATTCTGCCAGGAGGCCTGCCCTGTTGATGCCATTGTGGAGGTGATTAGGGTGGAATGAATGTGTTGAGGTTACTATTTTGAAGTTGCCCGCTCTGGATTTGTATCTGGAAGGTGGAGCTACTGGGAGTCAACACTTTCATGGGAAATGCAGTCTGATCTGACAACATCCTTTCCCCCCCTGTTTTTTGCAGGGTCCGAACTTTGAGTTCTCTACTGAGACACACGAAGAGCTTCTGTACAACAAGGAGAAGCTGCTCAACAATGGTGACAAGTGGGAAGCTGAGATTGCTGCTAATATCCAAGCTGACTATTTGTATCGATGATGGAGCATTTACCTCAACCTTCACACATCCTAACAAGCCAGTTCATCAGAATCCAAACCTGCAATAAAGGACACACACCCATTGTTTGTTTTGCTGAGTTTTAAAGGAGAAGTAGTAGATAAAACTTTATTGTGGATATTTTAGAATGGAGCCTTGCTTATGTAATTGAATGAAACTTTATTAATATACCCTGCCAACATCTCCCGGAAGGGACTCGGGGCAGAATGTCCACAAGACATAAAAGCAAAACAATCCATTAAACAAAAACGCAATTAAAATTAGAACATAATAAAATGTAACAATCCAAAATAAAAACACAATTAAATAAAACATAAGAATATAAAATAACAGCACTGAAACACCTTCAAAACAATGCTTGACAGAAACCAATAACCAGAATTACTAAAATGATGGTGACCTGGCTGTAAAAAGGCCGGGCATGAGATAGTGCAAAGCAGCGTACCATAGGCCGGGGAATTGGATGAAGTGCAGAGAACATAGGTATTATCTGGCAACTTAGGGACTGGGCATTTATAACTAGGGAGGGACTAGTTGTTCTCAAATGCTTGCCGTAATATCCAGGTTTTCAGATCCTTGCAAAATGAGGACAGTGTGGGGGCTTGCCTAATTTCCCTGTGGAGGGTGTTCCAAAGTCGTGGGGTCACCACCAAGAAGGCCCTCTCCTTCGTCCCCACCAGCCGTGCCTGTGATGGTGGTGGCAGCAAGAGGGCCTCCTCACCTTCAATTCAATTCGTTATGAAAAGTAGGGCTTTGCTAGAGGTGGAAGGAATACTTACTTATACTTATAGGGGTGGAGACAGAAAAACACATCCCACCATCTGTATTTTCTTCTAAGACAAGACCTCTTATTGTTGTGCGAAGGTTAAAGTACAGCCAAAGGACAAGGTGGTAGTTAAAGGGAACTACTGGGACATATGCTCTTCTATATTCTCTTGTGTTGAAGAGGCTTTTTTGTTTGAAGGCACCCTTGTGAAACTAATAACCTCTTTGCTGGCTTCTGTTGCAGAGTCAGTTCAGGTTCAGAGAAACTTTAGTCTTTTCATTCAACAGGTGTTGTTATTACCAGAAATCATTCTGTTGAATCATACCTATGATGCAGGTAAAGAACTACCCCGGATAAACTTGGACTTTCTACACATACTATGAACTTCTTTATACAGCTTGTGGTTGATATAGGAGTTCAGAGATGTAACACGCTTCTCCATTATCATCCTACAATTGTGGGAAGGCTATGCCACATGCGTCCCCCCCCCCTCCCCTAAATGTTAAGTCACCTTTGAATAGAATCAGCTTGAAGATAAGCATCCTTTAGAACCAAGATAAGACTCTTGTGTACTCTGAAATGAAAGTTTTTCAGGAGTGTGTTTGTGTAAGATAAACTTGAGTGGCTAAAGAAGGAACTTACTGCATATGCATTTGGTCTTTTGAAAAGTTGGTGCAGCCCCTCGCCCTAAACTGTTTTGGACACTCATTTTTTGATAGGACAAAATCCAGAGCAGTCTTGGGCAAACTTTGGCCCTCCAGATGTTTTGGATTTCAACTCCCACAATTCCTAACAGCCTACCGGCTGTTAGGAGTTGTGGGAGTTGAAGTCCAAAACACCTGGAGGGCCAAAGTTTGCCCATGGCTGGGTTAGATTGTGGGGTTTCTCTTTATTCATGCTGGTTTATGATACAATGGAGTTGTATTGTACCATAGGTCTTTTGAGCGACAGATTACATTGTCTCTCAATTCTGATAGTTTAAGCTTCTTTAACAGATAAGCGTCTCCATAGTAAAAAAAAATGAGGTCTTGATTTAATCTGCTGTTGAAGAGAATCAGAGTAACTCTGCTTCATCTTGAACCATTGAGAGCCAGCTTTCTTCCAATGTACCTGATTCTCCGTCAAATAGTTGTTTTTGGCTATAGAAAGTTATGGTTCATTGGTTCTGCACAGCTATAGCTCTTATATGTGTCTTCATTCTACAAAAATATTTTAAGCTATCTGCACTTAGAAAACGAAATATATGTTTCAGATTGCTTAAGGGAAGGGTCAGAATAAAGCTTTTATGATTCAAAGAAAGAACATGGATTTGCATTGATTATTATCTCTTAAGAAGTTCCATTAAGGTACTGTATGTTTACAATAGAGATTCCTTTCCATTTATTTATATACTTCACTTGTATATAGCTTTCTCACCCTAGGTTGGGGGACGACGACGACCTCAAAGTGGTTTCCAACATTTATGGCAAAATTTAATACCTCACATACATGTAAAATCTAACATAGAGCAACCATAACATATAACTATCAATTAGGTCAGGGGTCCTCAAACTAAGGCCCATGCTCTGAACTTTAGACTTATGTTTTCCCTAAATTACCAAGTCTGAAATTACTTGAAGGCACACCGCAACAATCCTAATCCTAATTAGACTATGTCATCATCCAAAAGTAGGCCCACACTTTTAATTGAAAGATGGGAAAGTTTGTGTTTAGCCGGTCTGAGTCCCTCTACGGAGAAAGAGAAGATCAGGATATAAAAGTTTTAAATAAGTAATAAATATGTTGGTGAAAACTCTTCTTCATTTAAAGCTGTGGTTCCCATAGTGGGCGGTACCACCCCCTAGTGGCGGTGAGGTGATCCAAGGGGGCGGTGGGAGGCTCAGGAGAATTTGGGGGGCACTGAAGTCCTGTAAGGGGGCGGTGGCAGGATTCGAATTCGCAAGCGCGGGCGAGTGTGCGTCTGCCAGTTGAAAATCCCGTGCAGGCACTGCCTGGAAACCGCAGCACGCACCCCCTTCCTCTCCTCAACTCAATGAAAATACATCCTGCATATTAGATATTTGTATTAGAATTTATAAGAGTAGCAAAATTATTTATGAAGTAGCAACGAAAATATGGATGTGGTCACCACAACATGAGGGACCTTATTTAGGGGTCATGGCATTAGAAAGGTTGATGACCACTGTATTAATACATATATCTTTCCGTTTAATTGCTATTACATTTTTAAAAAAATTAATTTCTAGGGGGGCGGTGAGTAAATTTTTTTCTGGAAAGGGGGCGGTAGGCCAAAAACCTTTGGGAACCACTTATTTAAAATATTGTTTTGTCTTTTACAGATAAGATATGTGCAGTGTGTATAGGAATCAGTTCATTTTTTTTCCAAACTATAGTTTGCCCTCCAAAAGTCTGAGGAACCGTGAACTGGCCCCCCACTTAAAAGGTTTGAGGACCTCTGAATTAGATCATAAAAATGTAACAACATTTAGACAATTAAAACATGAAGTTAAAAACATATTAATATAAACGTTAACATCACATAAACCAGAAATCATGATCCAAGGCCGTTCCAAATGTCAAATATCAATTGCACATAATCCCTGATCATTCCTTGTATTTCTTACTACCCCAAGGCTTGGTTCCATAGCCAAGTGTTTACTTTTTTTCTGAAGCCAGGAGGAAGGGTGCTGATGGTTGGGGAGGGAGTTCCAATAGCTGAGGAGCCACTACTGAGTTGGGCCTGTAAGGGAGGTGGAACTGGGAGCAAGGCCTCTCCAGATAATCTTAACCTCCAAGATGGTTCATAGAGGCAGATATGTTTAGACAGGGAAGATGGGCCGGAACCGTTTAGGGCAGTGGCTCTCAGCCTGTGGGTCCCCAGGTGTTTTGGCCTACAACTCCCAGATATCCTAGCCAGTTTACCAGCTGTTCAGATTTCTGAAAGTTGAAGGCAAATAATAATAATAATATGGGGACCCACAGGTTGAGAACCACTGGTTTAGGGCTTTATAAGCTAAAGCCAGCACTTTGAAATGTGCTCGGAAGTAGACCGGCAGCCAACGGAGCTCCACTGAGCAGTCTGGCTGCCGTCAGTTGGACCAACTGAAGTTACGAACAGTCTTCAAAGGCAGTCCTACATAGAGTGCATTGCAGTAGTCTATTTGGGATATAACCAGATTGTGAACTGTGGCCAAGTCTGACTTCTCAATGTATGGGTACAACTGACGCACAAGTTTTAATTGTGCAAAAGCTCCCCTGGCCACAACTGAAACCTGGGGTTCCAGGCTCAGCGATGAATACAGGAGGACTCCCAAGCTGCAACTCTATGACTTCAGTCTTTCTATAGCGCTAGGTTCTACCGACTGACAAGCTAGGAGAGGAAGAATGGTGTTCGTTTGGCTGCATGAAGATTTTATGGCATGTCTAGTCAAGCCTGCATCATTCTTTAGCGAACAAACTGGTAATTTGCAAAACCTTAGGATTCTTTCTTTTTTTGCTTTCTTTGCTTACTATGCACACCTTGACTGGTTTGCAGAGGACACCACTTTGTGTAAGTTAAGCAGTTGCTCATGAGCGAGGGAGAAGACTGAAATGCAAGGAGAGGGCAGTGAATGCATGAGACGTAGGCTCTGTCTACTATGCTATATAATGCAGTTTAGCTGTATTGAGGACTGGAAGTGTAGACCCATACAATGCAGTTCAATGCAGTTAAACTGTATTATGAAACTGCATAATATGGCAATGTAGATGGGACCTTAGCTGCTGCCTTGGTCCTAACAGAAAAAAGCAGACGAGCCTTTAGAATTATGTTCCTTCAAAAAAATGGGAAGTCTTCTAGGTAGGCACTATCGTTAACCATATCTTCCCTCTCCTACTCATATGTTGAATCAGGATGAGTCAGTATGGTTGGTTTGACTAAAAATACTGTGTAGGAAAATAGGAAGTAAAGCTGTGTGTGATGCTTTGAGATGGAAAACGAAACTTCCAGAGCAGGCGGTTGATACTGAGTCAAGTCTGTCAAAGCCAACTGGCAGTTTCCAAACATTTAACTTTTCAAATTAAAATGTATTTTGTATCTCTAAGTCATATTCAGGATGAAGTCCAGATGAACAACATGGTTTTTTCTAGGTATGAAATGATCCTATATGAAAGCAGAGGAGAATGGAATTAATGCAAGAAGCTCTTTCTCTTCTGGTTAATTGACATTGCCCATTTGACGTACTTCTGGCCTTTTGGACTTTATGATATCTTTCCAGTAGTAAAGGTTTCCCCTTGACATTAAGTCTAGTTGGGTCTGACTCTGAGAGGTGATGCTCATCTCCATTTCTAAGCTGAAGAGCCAGCGTTGTCCATAGACACCTCCTAGGTTATGTAGCCAGGAGGGCTGTTACCTTCCTGCTGAAGCGGTACCTACTGATCTCACATTTGCATGTTTTCAAAGTGCTAGGTTGGCAGAAGCTGGGGCTAACAGTGGGAACTCACCCTATTCGCGGATTCAAACCAGTGACCTTCCAATCAGCAAGTTTTGCCGTTTAGTGGTTGAACCTGCTGCACCACCATGGCCCAGTGGTACAAAGTACATTATTATGGTTTTGAATGACACCTCCCTGCACATTCTGGATGACTTGGCTTTTCCACTTTCATTTCCCGTTCTCCTCACTTTAGTGAAGTGCGGGACTTCATTGGCAGTTGTCTGTTGAATCTGATGGCATTACTCACTGCTTCCAGTCCCTTTAATAACACATTTCCCACTAAGACTGATCCTACTTGGGTTTAGGATTTTGGGTCCCTCTCATCTGGTCAGTTCTGTAACCATCTCTTCTGGGGGAAACCACCTTTTTAATACATCTAAAAATGTGTGGTAAACAGAACACACTTCTTTCCAATCTGTGTGAGTCTAGTTGAGGTTGTTTTGTCACAAGGCTTTCACTCTTGGATGCTTGGCTGATACTCATTCTTACAGAGGATTAAGAAACAATCCATTATGCAGTAAAATAATGAACGGAGGCAGAATATGCATACTTAGTGCAAGTGAAAGGAATTGAATTTTTAACATATGCAGGGAGTCTAAAGAAGGAAGTATTATATTTCAAGGCGTAGGCTGGAACTAGTTTAGGATATCCACCCAGGGTAGGAACATGCAGCCCTTAAAATGTTACTAGACTTCAGGGCCTCATCACAGTGGAGAAAAAAATCCACTTAAAATCCGGTTTCTACCTCCTGCAGAATTCTGAGGTTTGTAGTTTAGGGAGGAACCTTTAACAGCCTCACCAAACTACAACCCCCAGGATTCTGCAGGAGGCAGAGAGTGGATTTTATGTGGATTTTTTCTCTCTAGTGTGATGAAATGGTGTACTGTTTGTCTTATGTGATAGGTCGTTCCCCCCTTTCCCCGTCAACCTTTCCCATTCCCCCACCCATTGCCCCTTTCCCCCACCTACCCCATTTAGGTTTCCCGTGTCTGTATTGTCGTTTTTTCCCTTTTCTTTGTATTTGTGTTTTAATCAATAAAAACTTTTATATAAAAAAAGAAATGGTAATCTCCCATCATTCTTCAGCTATGATGGCAGTGGCACCTGGAGTTGTAGTGCAGCAGCATTTAGAAAGTGATACGCTGCCCACCCTTGACCAATGGCAACAGTGGGCAATCTTTAGGGCAGAGCTTTCCAAACAGTCCATGTTGGGAACACACAATTTTTAGGCATGCAACATTTTGCAACACAGTAATTCCATTTTACTAGCAAACCGGAGGTTAGAACAACCCCTTACGAGATATAGACACAAACATAAATGGTAATAAAGAAATAGATGGGAACATAACATTATCTCATGGAAATCTTTCATATATACAGTATATTTTAAAATATGCAAATTATTGCTTATTTCACATACTCGGAGGCTTCTTGTTATGTTTGCGTCACACATCTATACACTGTGCCTGACACAGCTTGGAAGGTTCTGCTTTAGGGTGTTCACTTTTGGGAAATGGAAATCTCCATAAGACAATTAAGTTTCTCATCTGTTGAATGCATATACTTAGATATCTCTTTGAACAAAGGTATGCCAATGAACAAAAAAACCCCCATATATAGCAGAGTTTTAGAAGTCTTATTTCAGTTTCTGAAAAAACATTGACTCTCAATTAAAACATCTTGGATTAAATCATGCTCTCAAGAGACAAAATAAAGTAGTCTTGGTTAAAAGAACATAGTTGGTTTACTCACAAACTTCATGTATTCAGCATATAGGTACACTGCATATCAATCCAGTTACAGATAGGATTTGAAGTAGTCTCTCTGTGTAGATAACACAGGGCATCTTTTTTTATAATCGATAGTCCAGAGTCCAAAGCATCTCTCCAGTCTGAGAGTCTAATAGAGTCTCTGTTCTCTGAAGCATTTTGTTTCTACAGACTTCTAAAAGCATACTGTTTCTAAAATGGAGTCTGAGTCCTGAACAGTCCCAGATCTGATCACATGGTCTGCAGTCCCTCCCACAACACAGAGTTAAGGAAAACTCCATACCAATACACACATATATAATATGAACTATATACACAACAAACAACTAGTGGAGGCTTGAAGGAGGTTGATATTTCACCTTGTGCTCTCTCCAACATGGAATACCATACACACCCAACACATCATTTTCCTTTCCATTTTATCCATTTTAAATAGTGAGTCCCTTATTATGTCATGTTTGTACAAAGTGTATGCAGGTGCGCATACATACATTAAGGTTCCTTGGGAACATGACAGTGAAAAGCTTTTTAAAACTTACAGTAATTGTCAGAGTGTTCAAGGCCAGAATCACTGGGTTGCTGTGATTTTTCCCGGCTGTATGGCCATGTTCCAGAGGCATTCTCTCTTGACGTTTCACTCACATCTATGGCAGGCATCCTCAGAGGGTGTGAGGTCTGTTGAAAACTAGGCAAGTGAGGTTTGCATATCTGTGGATTGTCCGTGGTAGGAGAAAGAACTCTTGAGGCAAATGTGAATGTTGCAATTAGCTATCTTGATTAGCCTTACAGGTTCCAAGCCTGGCTGTTTCCTGCCTGGGCGAATCCTTTGTTGGAAGGTGTGAGCTGGCCCCAATTGTTTCCTGACTGGAATTCCCGTTTTTTTAGTTTTGCTCTTTATTTACTGTCCTGATTTTAGAGGTGTGTTTTGTGTGTGTCTTTTTCGGGAATGCAGTGAGCAGAGAAGCTTATTTTTTCCTAGTGCAACACAGCATGGCTAGAACACATAGGGGATAATTGCTTCCGTTGGTACAAGTGGAAACTTCTCAACTTCCATGAAGGGAAGAGCAAACGGGTGGCATATCTACACTGGGGAACAGATCTTCCCAAACATTTCATGTTGGTGACACACTTTATAGATAGGCATCATTATTCGAAACAGTAAATCGGTTTGATTAGTAAACAGGAGGTTAAACCAGGCATCGGCACACTTCGTCCCTTACAGTGTTTTGGACTTCAATTCCCACAATTCTTAACAGCCTACTGGAGAGGCCACTGAAATCCACAAACATGTAGATACAGTGTTCCCTCACTTATTGCTGGGGTTAGGTTTGAGGACCTCCCGCAATAAGTGAAAAACTGTGATGTAGGAATGCTCTATTTTAATATTTATACATTATTTTAGTAGTTATACACTATTTTAAGTCTTTATAAACTTAAAATAAAGTGAAGGAAGGAAAGGCCCTTCAAGGCTGGAGGGAAGGAGGACTGAGGAGGGAAAGCGCCTTGGAGAGTGGCAGTGGCGGCAAAACCCCACAAAACAGTGAAAATACCATTATATGTTTTAAAAATTAATATTTTTTGAAATTTGTGAAACAGCGAGTCTGCAATAAATACGGTAGCAAGGGAACACTATCATTTCAACAGAAAGGAAGAAACCATGAAAATGAACAAAATTGGGCTACCAGTATTTCAAAACTCTAAAATCAGGACAGTAAATAAAGAATAATATTCAGAAAACAGGGGAATTCCAGACATGAAACAATCAGGGCCAGCTAATGCCTCCCAACAAAGGATGCCCCCAGAGAGTAAGAAGCCACGCCTTGAAAACTGCTAGGCCATTAAATGCTAATCAAGGTGGCCAATTGCAACATTCACACTTGCCTCCAGCAGACTAGAGTTCTTTCTCCCACCCTGGACATTATTCCACATGTTCCCCAGCAACAATGTAATTTTATATAAGACTAATATTATGAATGATGTATTACTATGCTAGTAGTGTAGTGTATTGTATGTTCATATGACTTGTAAGCCGCTCTGAGTCCCCTTCGGGGAGAGTAGGGTGGCATATAAAGGTCGTAAATAAATAAATAAAATAAAAAATACAGGTCCTTCTCAAAAAAATAGCATATAGTGCTAAAGTTCATTATTTTCCATAATGTAATGATAAAAATTAAACTTTCATATATTTTGATTCATTGCACACCAACTGAAATATTTCAGGTCTTTTTGTTTTAATACTGATGACTTTGGCATACATATCTCAAAAAAAAATTAGCATATTCCATCCGACCAAAATGCTAATTTTTAAAGACAGTATTTTTGGGTTTTCAGGAGACAGTATTTTTGGGTTTTGTTTTGTACTGATGCCAAAATCATCAGTACAAAACAAAAAAAGACCTGAAATATTTCAGTTGGTGTGCAATATATGAAAGTTTAATTTTTATCATTACATTATGGAAAACAATGAACTTTAGCACTATATGCTAATTTTTTGAGAAGGACCTGTATATAAACCTGTAGCAACCAAGCCTCGGTTTCAGCCGGGGGGGTGCCGCTCCAGTGGTCCCAATTGCTTTGGACCCAGATGAAGGGGATGCAAGGGATGATGGGCATGCATCCCCAACTGACAGTTTGCAATGGGATGACACCTGGCCTTCTGCTTACTCGGATGATGAAGGCCAGCTAGATTCTGGATCAGACGAATCAGATGGTTCATATGAGAAACCGGGAGGTTTCGGTTCACAGGAACGTTTGTTGCCACCAGCTGCGGAGGAAGAGATGGAAACCGAAGTGGAGGCATGTTCCCAGGGAGATAGCGAGCCAGATGGTGCTTGGCCTTCGAGGAGCGTCGACCGGAGGAGTAATATTGTGGCTACGCGCAGAGATTGGAAGCGGAGCCTGGAGAGGCGCTGGTCTCACAAAGGTGGGAATTAAATATACATTCTGTGGGAAAGTTCCTCAGTTGGTCGGCCACGTCTTTGCTGAACAGACATTCGGCGATCTGCTGTTCCCTGAAGCAGGCATGTAGCCAGGGGGGGGGCTAAGGGGGCTTCAGCCCGCCCCGCCCCCGAAATTCTCAGGGTGGTCCGCGAGAAGGCCTTACTGGTACATTATTTAAACTGTTATGTTTATTCATATCATGATCTGATCACCATGCTCATTATATCCCACCTTCATGGGGTTATTGGGATAACAATATAAAAGAGGCCATAGTAAGACCGCTGCTGAAGAAGCCGAATTTAGACCCTTCGGCTCCCTCCAATTACAGACCTGTGTCCAACTTGCCCTTCTTGGGCAAAGTAATTGAGAGGGCAGCAGCGGATCAGCTGCAGCGGTTCTTAGATGACACAGCTGGACTTGATCCTTACCAGTCCGGCTTCCGTATTGGGCATGGGACGGAGACCGTGCTTGTCGCCATTACAGACCAACTTCGCCGCCAGCTGGACCAGGGCGGGTCAGCCCTGCTTGTCTTGTTAGATCTGACAGCAGCGTTTGATACGGTAGATCACGCACTGTTGACCCACCATTTAGCCGGCGCCGGAATCGGGGGGACCGCACTTCAATGGGTGGCCTCCTTCCTCCGGGGCCGGGGACGTGTGGAGGGGGGCGGGGGGGTCTCCGGGAGGTCCCCACTTAATTGTGGGGTCCCCCAGGGGGCCATCCTCTCCCCCTTATTATTCAACGTCTATATGCGCCCCCTGGCCCAGCTGGCCCGCGACTTTGGTCTGGAGTGTTATCAGTATGCGGATGACACCCAGCTTCTGCTGAGAATGGACGGCAGGCCGGACACCGTACCCGATTGTTTCCATCGATGCCTGGAGGCCGTGACTGGTTGGCTGCGTGCCAGCCGGCTGAAGGTGAATCCGTCAAGACGGAGATCCTGTGGCCCGGTCGCCCGGCTGGGTGGGTGCCGGTTGCCTACCCTGGATGGCGAGCAGCTTAGCCCGTCATCTTCGGTTAAGAGCTTGGGTGTTCAGTTGGACTCCTGCGGACCAAGGAGGCCCAGGTCTCCGCGGTCTGCAGGGGGTCCTTCTATCCCCGGCGACAGGCTAGGCGACTGGCACCCTACCTGTCCGGGCAGGACCGGGCGATGGGAATCCAAGCGTCGGTCATCTCGAGACTAGACTACTGTAACGCCCCACGTTGGCCTTCCCTTGTCGACACTCCGGAAACTCAAGCTAGTGCAGAATGCCGCCGCTTGCTGACGGGTTCGTCAGTGAGGGAGCACATTACGCCCATTCTCCGGCAACTGCACTGGCTCCCTATCGAGTACCGAATTGTCTCCAAGGTGTTGGTACTGACCTTTAAGGCCTTACACGGCCTAGGGCCTGCGTACCTGAGGGACCGCCTTACCCCGTATTTGCCCCCGAGATCACTGCGGTCAGACGAACAGAACCTGCTGACTATACCATCTGTCCGCTCCTGCCACCTATCCGCAACTCGACAGAGAGCTTTCTCAGCGGTAGCTCCAGTGCTGTGGAACTCTTTGCCGGACAGTGCTCGAGCCATCTCGGAACTAGCCCCTTTCAGAAGGGCCTGTAAGACCGCCCTTTTTGAACTAGCGTTCAACTAAATCCTAACGGATGGTATGTCGCATACTCTCTGTATATTCCCTGCACCTCGTGATATGTCGAATTGTGTTTTTAACCTGTTTTATGTTCTATTGTAGGGCTGCATGTGCATTTTTATTGTCATCCGCCCCGAGCATGTAGGGAGGAGCGGAATACAAAACTGAAGAAATAAATAAATAAATAAATAAATAAATAAACCCTCTTCCACCCAGTCTCAGCCCCCTGAACCAAACTCAGCCCCGAACCAAAATCCTGGCTACGGCCCTGCCCTGAAGCCATAGTCTGGCTTGCCTTTCCAAGAACTACCTTGAGACCCTGTTTATTCCATGAACCCTGGATTGCCTTGGTCTACTACGGACTAAGTTGCTTTGCCTTGATTCGCTTTGTTTTTATGGACCTTGCTTTTGAGTGATTCTTTGCTTTTTGGAATTCTTTTGGACATTGATTGCTAATTACCTTGGACTAATTGATCTTTACATTTTTGGACATGTTACCTTTTTCACCTGCTTCTAATTTGTGCTTAATAAACAGTTAATTGACATTGTCTGTGTGTGTGTGATTAAGGGGCAGGGCCAGGTCCCGCGTTGTGGCAAAACCCCATTTCCCTAGTTTTCAACAGACCTGAAAACTGGGTTGTTGTGAGTTTCCTGAACTGTATGGCCATGTTCTAGAAGCAAGTTCCACCCGCATCTATGGCAGGCATCCTTGGGAGGTCTGCTGGAAACTAGGATCATTGGATGTTTACATATCTGTGAAAAGTCCAGGGTGGGAGAAAGACCTCTCAGCCTCTGAGGATGCCTGCCAGAGATGTAGGCGAAACGTCAACTGAGAATGCTTCTGGAACACGGCCATAGAGCCCAGAGAAGTCACAGCAACCCACCCTACCTAGGGCTGTTAGGAATGGTGGGAGTTGAAGTCCAAAACACCTGGAAGTTTGCCTATGCCTGATCTACACTGCGAGATATAGAAATGCAGCTTGGCACCATGGCTCAATGCTAGGGAGGGGATCCTGGGAGGGTTGCAGCTTGGCGAGGCGCCAGCACTCTTGGCCAAAGGAAAAGGCCACCCGCAGGACCTCACAGCCTTGAGCCACGGGAGCCCGCGCAGTGTTCTTTCTCTACTGCGGCTGCCTCGCTCGCCCCGTGGCCTCGATGGGGGCAGGAAGTACCAGCGGCGAGCGGGGAAGTCCAAAGGGGCGGGAGGCACGGCCTCCTTCCTGGCAGAGAGCAGGAAGACGCCTCGGCTTGGCGCTGCAGCTCGCTGCTCCTGCTGCTGCTTCTCCTCCGGCCGCACCGCAGGGAAGGAGGTATGCATCGCCCTCTTCTGCGCTCACTTCCCTCTTGGCCTCCCTCCTTTCCGGGCCTGGGCCTCGTCCTCTTTCCGCGCGCCTCTTCCTCCCTTTCTTTCCTTGCTGCAGCGCTCTCTCCTCTTTTTGGCCCATTTATCCTTCCTGCCGCGGTCAGTTTCGCCTTTTGGAGCCCAGGGCGCCTCTCCATTGTGGAGTGAACGCGGTTTGGCCCCGCTTTAGACCTGCTATGCTATGGGATCATGGGAGTTGCAGTTTCTCTGCCTCCTCCCCGCACTATCCCATTCAGTTAAAGTGGGGCCAAACTACATTCATGATGCCTCAGGGTGTAGCAGTGATTGCGGGTTGAGAACGGGGTTGCTTCTTGAGGCTCATGCAAATGTTGTGCCTGTGCCTCCAGAGCAGGCCTGGGCAAACCTGGGCCCTCCAGGTGTTTTGGACTCCAACTCCCACCATTCCTAACAGCCGGTAGGTTTGCCCAGGCCTGCCCTGAGGCGATTGAGTAGGCTGTTAGGAATGGTGGGAGTTGGAGTCCAAAACACCTGGAGGGCCCAAGCTTGCCCATGCCTGATCAACACAGCGCAATGAATGCAGTTCAACACGGCTTCATCTGCTCAGACTCAGTACTAGGGAAGCCTTGGGTTGTGGTTTAGTAGTTTCACCAGTGTTCTTGTGAAACTACAACTCCCACAGTTCAATAGTACTTAATTCATGCAACTAACTAAAAAAATGTTGTCAAATTGCATTAATTCTCTATTGTAGATGGGTTACCCCCCCCCCCCCAGTTCAGAGATCCCTTTTTGGAGGAATTGACACAGGCGCTCCATCTCTTCTTTGTGGATTTTGGAACCTGGAAGTGATAAGGCTTGAGAACCAGCTTGAGAATTACAAGGGCAGCCCAGAGAGGTCAGAGAGCAAAGCTTGTTTTTCTACAGAAGCTGCAAGAACTGCTGCATGTCTCTATAAGGAGAAGGCAAAGTGCATTTCCATAAGAATACCGTAATTTTTCCCCCAGTGCTAAGGGTGTGTTGAGCCACTTCCTTTGCAGAGTTTCTGTCACTTTTCTGCAGCCTAATATACATATGTATCTGCCTGTCCTTGCTTTTAATATGTGATTGTCTTATAGTCTTTATAGTGCGTGTGTATAATAAAATTCAAAAGAAATATCTATAATATAAGGTAATACAGTAGACTCTCAGTTAACAGGAACCTATGGGATTGGTTGATGCCAGGTAAATGTAGTTTCTGGTTGCTTGAGAGTTGTTATTTAGGGCTGCGGTGGTGCAATGGGTTAAACTGTTGAGCTGCTGAACTTGCTGACCGAAAGGTTGGCGGTTCAAATTCACAAGACAGCGTGAGCTCCCGCTATTAGCCCCAGCTCCTGCCAACCTAGCAGTTTGAAAACATGCATATGAGAGTAGATCAGTAGGTACCACCTTGTCCAGAAGGTAAATGGGGCTCCATGCAGTCATGCCAGCCACATGACCTAGGAGGTGTCTACAGACAACGCCGGCTCTTCGGCTTAGAAATGGAGAGGAGCACCACCCCCCAGAGCTGGAGATGAAGGGGAAGTCTCTACCTTTATCTCTGTGTATCTGTGTTTCATTGTTTCGAGGCATTGAATGTTTGCCTTGTGTCTGTATATCCTGGAATCCTCCCTGACTCTCCTGTGGGAATACAAATAAAGTGTTGTTATTATTATTATTGAAATAGGCAAAACTAATACTCTATCTCATATTATACCCTATCATAAACTCTATACTGACTTGATATTAATATTAAAATACAGCCTAGCTCGGCCTAGCCTACATCCAGGAATGCCCCTCCAATCAGTTTAACTTGTGATGGTATTGATGTCAACATTCATGTTGCTGCATGTTGAAGAGCTTTCTCTAGCAGACAATTGTGAATTGATTCCCCCCCCCCCTTTTACCATTCATACCCTTCATGGCTTTTTGCCATGTCTAACCAATGCACACCTGCAGTTTCTAGTGGCAGGTAAGAAGAAGTCTTATTGCAGATTAGGGAATGGACTAAAATTAGATCTAAGCACAGGATAGTTGCTAAGATGATGATGATATTATTATTGTGTTGTCAAAGGCTTTCATGGCTGGAATAACTGGGTTACTGTGAGTTTTCTGGGCTGTCTGGCCATGTTCCAGAAGCATTCTCTCCTGATGTTTTGCCCACAGTTATGGCAGGCATCCTCAGTGGTTGTGAAGTCTATTGAAAACTAGAGAAGTCAATTTTGAATTGTGAATTTGAAATTTGCATTCTCTTGATATTACATTTTAGTCTTTGTACTATGTATTTTGATATATGGGTTTGGGCTATGTTGTTCCCCTCCTTAAGCTATGAGGAGACATAGATAACAAATATATATATTTTAATAAGCATAATAATAGTGGGTTGCTATGAGTTTTTTGGGCTGTATGGCCATGTTCCAGAAGCATTCTCTCCTGATGTTTAGCCCACATCTATGGCAGGCATCCTCAGAGGTTGTGAGGTCTGTTGGAAACTAGGCAAGTGGGGTTTATATATCTGTGGAATAATGTGCAGGCTGGGAGAAAGAACTCTTGTCTGCTTGAGCCAAGAGTGAATGTTGCAATTGTCCAACCTTGGTTAGCACTGAATGGTCTTGCAGCTTCAAAGCCTGGCTGCTTTCAAGCGTAGACAATTTCAACAGAAAGGAGAAAACCATGAAAACGAACAAAATCTAGCTACCAGTATTTAAAAAAACCTCTAAAATTAGGACAGTAAATAAAGAATGGCATTCAAAAACTAGAAGAATTCCAGAGAAGAAACAATCAGGGCCAGCTAACACCTCCCAACAAAGGATTCCCCCAGACAGGAAGCAACTAGGCTTTGAAGCTGCAAGGACATTCGGTGCTAATCAAGGTGGCCAATTGCAACATTCATACTGTACTCAAGCAGACAAAAGTTCCTTCTCCCATCCTGGACATTCCACAGATATATACCGGTATACCCCATTTGCCTAGTTTCCAACAGACCTCACAACCTCTGAGGATACCTGCTATAGATGTGGGCTAAACATCAGGAGAGAATGCTTCTGGAACATGGCCGCCCAGAAAACTCATAGCAACCCATTATTATTATGATTATTATGATGTGTGTGTGTGTGTTATCTATGTCTCCTCATGGCTTGAGGAGGGGAACAACATAGCCCAACCCCATATATCAAAATACATAGTACAAAGACTAAAATGTAATGTCAAGAGAATGCAAATTTCAAATTCACAATTCAAAATTGGCTGGGTAGGCCTGCTGGAAGAGACAGATCTTCAGTTGTGTCTTGAATTCTGACAGCTCATTTAGCAGTTGGATCTCTTCAGACAGATCATCCCACAGTTTAGCCTTTATAGATGAACACACCATTTTAAATTCCTGACACTGTCTCATAATTTTGCCTCTCTTTTTCAAAGCAATGTGAAATCCTAGAGCTCAGAAAGAGAATATATAAGAGCTCTTGCAATGCATAATCCACAGTGAGGAATCCCATCCTCTGCTTTGGGGAAAGGCTTTCTGTCATCTAGAGAGCTTGGAGGCAAGCAAGGCAGAGTTTGCAGGCATGTTCCTTTCTTAGAAGACAAAATTGGGTTGGGAGAAGTTGCAGTTTTGGCAACTGAGCATTGATCAGACTGCAACAGATACCCTCTTCTGAATGAAATAGGGATACTCAATTCAGCAGAATCCTACTCAGAATCATTTTGGGGTCAGGAGTGCCAAGTATGCCCAGTTTCTGCATCTGATAGGAGATGTTTCATTCGGTAAGGTTGCAAAAGTGCCATTTTAAAGTACAGTTTCTACCACAGGAAGTGGCCTGAGGAGCTGTTATCATCTGAGATATCAATTGTATTAAGAGTAATCTCACAGCAATGACTGACTAGACAAGATACTTGTTCTGTGTGCGGTTCCTGCGGCTATTTCAAAGGCTCCGTGATTTCCCAAGTCTACTCATTCAGCTATAACTAGGGCATTCTTTATTATCCCAGGCAGTAGATTTGGGGTGTCATTCAAGGAAAGCAAATTATTTTAAAATATTGAATTCTTACTGTCAGGAACAGCAAGCAGTGACTCTGGGAATGCCTGTTGTGCCAAAAAAGCATAGCTAACAAAACAGCTTTGACTTGAGAGAATGAGAGGTGTCATTTGATGGTAGTCTGAGAGCAATAGTCAAAAATTGTTTCAGACTGTGCTTGCAACTGTTTCACTTCTCATAGTGCGGAGGGAAGTTGTTGGGAATGACAATTTGAGAAGGTTCGTCTTGACTAATAGTTGAATCTTCCTTCTGTTTCTGTTTCTCTCCCCACCACAAAAAGACAACAGCCGTCTCATCTGACATGTCAAGCTAATACTTGCAAGGATTTATTTGCTGTTTTCTCCAGCTTCGGTCCCAGATTTGTCATCTCAGGACATTTTTAATCCCATGATGAACAACACGGGGTCCTGACTCAGGCACACGTTGTGAAACGGATGGTCCTGGCTTGGCTTGGAAACTCTGTCGCAATTCCCAGAGCTAAGGAGGGGGGAAATACCCACGTGAGTCAGTAGCCAAAGTTTGGATGTCAATTGCAGCGAAGTCCGGAGCTTGAAAGAGACGGCAGTCCCAGCATAACTCCCCCTTTTAGCTTCTTGTCCTGTCTGGAGCACTTGGAGGTAAGTTCTTGGCCAAATTCAATAGACTAGTGCGACCGCTGCATGCCAGTTTTCATAACCTTAATGTCAGGGTTTGGGGAGCTTTCCTTTCAGTGAGATGTCTAACTCATTATTTCCCAGGCAATGAACTTTCTAAATTGGCAAGACCAGAGCATCTAAATGTTGCTTTTTGGATTACAACCTCTGTTGTCCACAATGGCGCAATGGGTTAATCCCTTGTGCCGGCAGGACTGCTGACTGAAAGGTCAGTGGTTCTAATCCGGGCAGTGGGGTGAGCTCCCATCTGTCAGCTCCAGCTTCCCATGCAGGGATATGAGAGAAATCTCCCACAGGATGGTAAAACATTTGGGCATTCCTTGGGCAACATCCTTGCAGACGGCCAATTCTCTCACACCAGAAATGACTTAAACTTTCTCAAGTTGCTCCTGACATGAACAAAAAGAAAAGAAAAGAAGCTTCATCCACCAGCAGTGGCAGGTTTGAAGAGTTTTAGTCCAGCAGTCACATTTCCAAATTCTGGATAGCATTGAATACAGAAGCCACCCTTGTGATTTTCTCCCAATAGTCTGTCCCTGCTACTCCTTTTTGCCGCTCCCTTTCCCTTGCCAATTCCAGTTCCCATTGCTACCCTCCTGTCTCATCATAGTAAGTTGTTGCGTGCCTTCAAGTCATATCCAACTTAAGGTGACAACATAAAGATTTTTTCTTTGCAAGATTTGTTCAGAGGAGGTTTGCCTTTGCTCTGAGGCTGAGAGTGTGTGACTTCCCCAGGGACACCACGTCGGTTATTGTGGCCAAGCAGAGATTCAAACCCTGGTCTTTAAACCTCAACAACAGTCCTCAGACACTTGCAGATGTAAATTGTTGCTGGCCTAGTAGGGGATTGGTGTATGTTAATTCCCTGTCAGCCTTGCCTGCCTCACCAATTATTAGCACAGCACAACATCAGTAATATATCAATACTATAATATGTTGTGTGTCAATGAAGAGATAAAAAGCAGGATATACACAAATATAATAATGATAATAATAATTTTCTCTTTTGGTCCCCTCTAGCAACATGGGATCCATGTTTCGCAGTGAAGAGGTCTGCCTAGCCCAGCTCTTCTTGCAGTCAAGTTCTGCATACGCTTGTGTCAGTGAACTCGGCGAACGGGGACTTGTGGAGTTCCGTGATGTAAGTGCAAGAGGGATAGAGGAACCCACTGTGGGAAGACCACAAAATAATATTTTAGCTCTTGTGGGAGTCTTTGTAGATAAACAGCGTCCCCAAAACATTGGAATACACGGTTTGATATGTAGAGGCAGTTGGTATGTGGTTTACCTGTGGCACCCTTTCAAACATTAAATATATTTTCCCACCTCAACCATGAAAGTAAGCAAAATTTTGTACTTTGTGCTACACAATGATGCATGCTGGGGGAGATAAACATAATTGAGTTAGTTAGTTAGTTACGACATTTATATGCCACCTCACCCCAAAGGGGACTCGGAGCGGCTAATATCGTATATACAATATATGATATTATTAACATAACACAGTATTAGTACCATACATTCCCATATTGTACTACATCACTATACTGTAATATTATTAGTAATATTACATGTAATATGAAATATATAATTATTATATTGTATAATTATTAGTTTAATTTTGTATTACATTGTCAGAGTCAAAAGCCAGAGCAGTCCTGAGCTCTGGCCTTGAAGACTCCGCCATGTGTATCACAGTAGATAAGGCCCAGGTGCTAGGCCTGAGAAAGGGAAACCAGTACTGTTCTCGGAGCCAAGGCCAAGGGGGAGTGGTAATACTGGTTTGATTGATGGGCTTTTGAATGCCTTGCCTATAAAAGGAATGTACCCCCCTTCCCAGCCAGCAACGGCTTTACAAGTTTTGAACCTTTTAATAAAGCTTTTGGGACAGACTCCGGATTGCCTCCATGTGCTGATTCCTGGCTGATTAAGAGCAGCCTGACATTACATTATAATATTATCAATATTATATGTGTAAACAATACAATATATTATTAGCACAGCACAATATTAGTAGTATATATTACTATATTGTACTATAGCACTATACTGTAATATTACTAGTAATATGTGTAATATGAAATATATAATTATTATATTGTACTACTATTAGCATTATATTGTATTATAATATTATTGTCAATATTATATGTGTATACAATATATTATATTATATTATTAGCACAGCACAACGTCAGTAATATATTAATACTATGATATGTTAATATATAAGCCTTATACTAATATATAAGCCTTAAAGTGCCAGTTTGAATAGCAGCGGGGAAATTTAAGGAAAGAATAGCATTTTGGTGATGGGGTCTTTCCCCTGGAGAATGGGTCATGAAGTTGTGCAGTTCTTAGGAGGAATGAGCATAGGTGAGCAAGCAGTGGAGATCCAGGTTACCTGTTTCCCAGGTAGGGCATTTTGGAAAAATGAATCCGTAAACTTTTGGGAAGTGGAAATCTCCATAAACTTTTGGAAAATGGCATGCATTATCATTTGGGAAAATCAGGAGTCTCCCTGAGAAGAGTTAAAAACGCGTTTGAATCAACCTTCTCCCTAGTGGTAAATATCCACTAGTATTCATGCATGGCAATTAAGTTTCTCAGGTGTTAAAAGTGATATCGCTAAATATCTCTTCGAACTGTTAGGGCCAAAGATATGCCAGTGCACAAAACACATATAGCAGAGTTTCATAAGTGTTATTTCAGTTGCCCAAAAAACTTCTCCTCTCCCTTAAAACATCTTTGTTGAAATCACTCTGTCAAGAGACAAAATAAGTAGACTTCTTGAAAAGTGATGTAGTTGGTTTACTCACAAACTTCATGTATTCAGCATACATGTACTTTGCATATCAATCAAGTTGCAAATAGGATTTGAAGTAGTTTCTCTGTGCAGATAATTTATATTTAAAACTTTTGTACCCCGATCTTCTCACCTCTGCAGAGGGACTCAGACCGGCTCATAGCAAAAATTCAATGCTACATAAAAATTTAAAAACACAGGGCATCTTTCTCATAATCAACAGTCCATAGCCTAAGCATCTCCCTGTTCTGAGAGACTTATAGAGTCTCTTTTTCTAAAGCATTCAGTTTGTACAGTCTTCTAAAAGCATACTGTTTCTACTTACTTCTAAACTGTACTGTTTCTACATTGAAAGTCTAATGGCTTCTGCCTTTCTTAAATGGAGTCTGAGTCCTGAATATTCCCAGATCTGGTCATGTGGTCTACAGCCACTCCCACAAATAGAATTAAGGAAAACCACATACCAACACACATATATACACTACAGTAAGCAATCTGAATTATACACATAATGTGGTGCAGCTGGCTAAGTGTCAGCTGCATAAGATCTCTCTGCCTGGGTCGAGGTGGGTGCTCGACCTTTAAGTGTGGCCTGCTGTCGACCTTTGCAGACCAAAAGACAGTTGACAGCAAGTAGGAGATAAAGGTACCACATTAAGTGGGGAAGCAAATTTTGACTGAATTATGAGGCCATTTAAGAACTCCAGGAATGCAGAAGGAACAACAAGGGACGCTGGGGACACTGAGAGATGAGATGAGAGCATCAGCTCCCCCTGGTGGCCAGAGTTTGCCTCTGTTCGTCTATATGTGTATATGTGGAAACGGCAGGGATTGTCTGCTAAGTATGTGTACCTGTAAGTCCCCCTCTGAATCCCCTTCGGGGTGAGAAGAGCGGAATATAAATAAAGTGTATTATTATCATCAATCATCATTAGTGGAGTATTGAAGAGGTTGCTGTTTCCAAAGGGGAATTTTCATTAGCATCATGCTTCTTTTATTTTCAGTTGAACCCCCATGTTAATGCCTTCCAGCGACGTTATGTGGGTGAGGTGCGACGATGTGAAGACATGGAAAAAACATTCAGTAAGTGACTCCTGTGACAAAGGGTGCTGTTTTGGTCTATCTGTAACTTATGGTGACTTAAAAATTGTGTCTTCTGGAGTGTATGTGATGGTGAAGCCTTCCCAAGACAACAGGCCAGGGTTGTTGATATAAGCTGCCTGGATCATCCAAAAGCAATCAGAAGGCTGGGCAAAGCTTCTAGTACTTGGCCTTTTGAAACTTGGTGCCAGGCCCTCCTCCATAAACAAAATTGAATTAGCAAAGTCATGTGTCTCCTTTTTTATGAACAACATCATGCCTTATGGGTCTTAATGTAATTTCCTGTTTCTGACTAGTGGTAGGTATGCTTTCTCACACAGCTTGCTTTTTGTGGCTTGTTCAAAAGTCAAACCTTCATGAATAGGAATGTGGTTTGGCAACCAGTATGTTAGCAGTTAAGGTTACCGGTTGCTATATGTATGCTTCATGGAATCCCCTTGCCTGTTGTAATTTCTTGTTTCCTCTTTTCTTCTCATGAGGCCACATTAATGTCAGTGATCTGAAGGGCATTTTGTGGGGAAAATAATTCTAATGCCCTAACTTGATGAAACTATATTTTAGACTGTACTGTATTGTGTATATTTAATTACATTATGTAACACGATTTTTGTTCCTTGGTTATAAATGTCACTTTCTAATTGGTTCTATCATAAAAACATGGAAAAAGTTTATTAAACTGCAAAAACTTTGTTTTTGCCGGGACATCCTGCAGCACATTTTGCTATAGCTTTTCAATAAATATCTCACAGAGTCTCAACCAATTCAGCATAGTTTGTGTCGTCCACAAAAATGAAGTTTCTGGAGTATAACAACTACTTTCAAAGTAAGTACTGTACAATTAGACAGGAAACAACACTTTCATACCAGGAACATTTTTTTAAAAAATTGTTACATGGTGTTATCAAGGCTTTTAAAAAAGCATGCTACTTTAGTTTTATATGATGTATGTCAGATTCAAAACGTTTTCTATTGAGAAACAGTAATGGAAGACTTTCATTTTATGAAAATGTTCCATAACACATTATGGAGAATGGTAAAATATACTACAGTGCTTCACTTTTTTATTAAGAGTACATTTTCTGGATTCTGCTGAGGTTTCTAGACAGGGTTGGAAGCAGTACAAAAATACCGATTCTTCATTCATTCTCCTGTTTAGGAAGGATTTCATAATCATGTAATTTCCAAAATGTTAGCATCTTGTACTTTTAAAAAATTCCTTACTTTCATACGACTCCTTTTAACAATAAGTGAGAATTATTCTATTCATATTTTTGATATACTTTTATTGTTTGTTTATTTATTTACTTTTATTTCGCTTTTCTCCCTCAGATGGGAATCAAAGCAACTAACAAAATAGAAAAAATAAAAGTACATGATACAGACACAAGATCATAATCCCAACCTGACATTTAAGCAATAAATCAACATGTTGCACAAAACACAATTACATAAATCATATAAATAGGCATAAAAGTAACCACATATATCATTATCATTAAAATCCCTGTACCTCAGACTACTGAGTGTTGACCAGCTTGGCCAAAGATATTCTGCTGGCTATGAGTCCTTAGCAGCTTCTTCTGCTTATGCAGATCCAGGCACCCAACAGCAGCAGGAAATTTGTAAATCTGCTAGTAGACGCATGAGAACATGTGGCCATCTATATGATGATGGGCTTCAGTTTCCATCAGCCCTAGTCAGCAAAGCCAGTGGTCGGGTGAAGGAGCTGTAGCTCAGTAGGTAAAGGTAGGTAAAGGTTTTCCCCTGACATTAAGTCCAGTTGTGTCCGACTCTGAGGGTTGGTGCTCATCTCCATTTCTAAGCCAAAGAGTTGACATTATCCGTAGACACCTCCAAGGTCATTTGGCCAGCATGACTGCATGGAGTGCCGTTACCTTCCCACTAGAGTGGGACCTATTGATCTACTCACATTTGCATGTTTTCGAACTGATAGGTTGGCAGAAGCCTCCAGTGGGAGCTCATGCCTCTCCCCGGATTCAAACTTGCGACCTTTTGGTTAGCAAGTTCAGCAGCTCAGCAGTTTAACCCACTGTGCCACCGGGGGCTCCATAGTACTTACAGAGACACAAGTTCCCCAACCCTAGCCTCGTGCATTATCTGGTGTTTAATATTGTGGATCTCAGTGTATTCCAGCCTGATTTTCTATGAACCTGAAAAGGAACCTCAGGTTCTGGTGCTCCTCCTGACCCACCTCTCTTTCTCCAGCTTTCTTGGCCCAAGAGGTGCGGAAGGCAGAGCTGTCCCTGACACCCCCTGAGGACAACCTGCCAGCTCCACAGTCTCGTGATGCCCTGCAGATCCAAGAGGAATCAGAGACTCTGGCACAGGAGCTGCGGCTGGTGAGCCACAACCGAGAGAAACTCCTCATTCGGCTACAGGAGATGCAAGAGCATATTCAGGTGTTGCAGGAAGGACAGCACTTCACTGGTCAGCTGGTAAATGCCCCCCTCCCATACACACAGATACACTTTTTCATACCTTCACCTTTGGCCAGCCAGAGGTTACCATGATGCTTTCAAGGGAAAGGGGTGCAAATGGGGCTGAGAGTGATTTACATGCTGGTGTTTGAGTACCCATGAAGGAAGAGGTGCAGAGACGAAGAGGTCATGTGAGCACTGAAGGAAATGGCGAGGAGAAACATTCTGTTACCACATACAAATATTTGCACAGTCTTGAGATGTCATGTTTCCAGAATTTTAACAGATGACTTGTTGCTGGCTTAGATTTCTGACAGGCTGGAATACAACGTACATTACTAATATCCATTCTGGTCTCTTTAATGGTAAATATGGTTGGATGGGTACTTGTAAAGGAAGTGGCTTCTAATGCCCTGCTGTTATGAACACCCTATTGTCTGCTTCATGTTTCTTTCTTTTATATTAGCATTGGCCACATTCAGACACTACACTTGAATGATAGTTTAGGTTTAAGCTGAAACAAGCTATGTTTTGTTGCCTACCCTCAACCCCATCAATGCACCTTGCAAGGAGATCAGATTTTTTTGTTTCCAATTTAATTTAACCATAGTTGAGTATGTGGTCCCAAACAAACAAACATTAATTAATTTTGAATAGAGGTGTACACATTTTCTCACATTTCCATGTTTTACCCCTGACTTTGTACATGAATGGAGCAAATACAGGCTGTCCCCAAGTTATAAACAAGATAGGTTATGTATGTTTGTTCTTAAGTTGAATTTGTATGTAAGTTGAAATAGATTGAAATGTAATGCCAGAGAGAGAGACAGAGACATAGGGAAAGGTTATGTATTTATGTATTTATTTACTATATTTCTATACCGCCATTCTCAGCCCAAGGGGCGACTCATGGTGGTTTACAGAATGGCACAATTTGATGCCCATAACAATATAAAAATAGCTAAAACATTTAAACATACAGTAGATCAAAATTTATTACATAATAACATCAATAAAAATATAATAAAACAATAAATCCTCCGTATTGTACTACTACTTTGCGGAAGAGAGAATATCATTCCCTGCGAGGAAAGTATCAGTTCCTTCCATCATAGCATGGTGTCCTTGGCAGAACAACTGCTTCGGAAAAAAACAATGCCAGAATCCTCCAAGAAAAGCTACCAACATTTCAGTAGGACTCTACTGAATGAGGCTGGTTGTGAACACCAGCAAAGATCTGGCAGAAGACATTTTACTCTTAACACCCATGTGGCATTTGTTGTGCTGCTTGTGCCCCTGTTCAGAAGATTCCTCCTCACTTTATGTCCTTGTGACAATTGGATTATGAAAAATTCGGCTTGTTGTGGAAACAAGGATGAGTGAGGAAACTTTAGTAGAGATACCTTTACCCCACAAAAACTTTCAGGAGTGAATTTCCCTTCTGAAGGGTAGACTCCACTTCCTGTTGCCTCGCCCCATTCTTAACTATGAGTCAGATGTTTGGAACTTGAGTACTGCCCGAACATAAAAAACAAATGTAGCTGCCTCAGTTGCATCTTATTTGGCCCTCCACTGAATTTTAAGTATTACAAGCAGACAGATTGAAATATATAATGCTGAATGAACTTGGGTGGCTGTGAGCGTTACATACAAACATTCAACAGTACTATCATAGAGTTAAAGGACTGGAAGAAATTTTGGAGGTCATCTGATTCAGTCCTTGCCAATGTAGGAAAGCAAGAACTAAAGTATCCCCAGGAAATGTCCAATTTCTGCTTTAAAATCTACAGTGGAAAGAATTCTCCCTGCTTCAAAGACAACTTTTTCCACTGCCAAACAGCCTTTTCTGCACAAAACCCTTTCTAATAATTGATCTTTCTTGTAACTTGAGCCTATTGCCATATGTCTTTCCTTTTGGAGCGAAAGAGAGCAAGTTTGCTGCAGGAGAACATATATTCATATGCTTGCAATATCCTGCTGCCTACCAATCTTTTCTTTTCCAGGGCAAACATGCCCAGCTCCCTCCGCCATTTCTCACAGGATGTAGTTCCCAGGCCCCTCATGCTCCTCTGTTATGCAGTGCTTCTCTCACAGACGCTTTTCCTGCCAGCAGGCACCAATGGGATCTCTCTTCCGCCCACGCGCCTTCTCAGAGAGAGAACCTCTACTCGACCCATCCATGGCGCAGCGGATTGACCTGAGAATAAAGTGAGTCATGAGGCTGTGGCTTTTGGACTGGGAAGAATGACACTTTTGTGAGAGGGACAGAGCTGATAGGGCAAACAAAGCCTGTGGCCCCTGTATGAGACATGGTGCAGAGAGGAATAAGAGAACGGGATAGTCCATTTGAGAAGGTGATTAGGAAATGTTTGAGAGGGGAGAAGAAAGTGGCAGGAGATCTGTACGAACAAATCATAACAGTAAAAGAAGAAATAATAGAGGAAATTTTCCAGACATGGAGATTGGACATGGAAATTGAGAGGGAAGACATCCAGAGGGAAATAAGTAATATAGCAAGAGAAAAGTATAATGCATTAAGGGAAACCAGAAGGAAAATGTTACAAAAATGGTACAGAACTCCTGCACAACTTTCACGCTTTGTACCAGGGATGAAAGATAAGTGTTGGCACGGCTGTGAACAAAGAGGGGTGTTCAATCACATGATATGGGAATGTGATAGAGTGCAAGATTACTGGAAAATGATTGAAGGAGAAATCAATAGAATGTTAGATTTACACATAGTAATGGTTAATAGAAATGTATTACATGCACGGATAATAGGAGTGAAGAATATGCAAAAGAAAAATTGATTGATAAATTAATAGAAATGTGGAAATAACAAATTGTAAATGGAATAATATAGATAAAACTGAAAAGATAATAATAACAAAGAGGATGTGGGAACCAGTTAGAAATTATTTAGAAAATGTGTTAAGAGGTGGAGTAGAAAAATTAAGACTGAGACTGATATTTCAAATGTAACCTCTGTAGTTTGATGTATAAACTGTATGTACAAGGAGGGGAGGGTGGGAGAGGGGAAAAAACCAATTAAAAAAATAAATAAATAAAATGAGACATGGTGCAGCCAACGGATTAAATTATGGGGTGATAAATCCTTAGTTACATTAACCTTCTTTCTAAGACAAAGTAATGGAAGACCAATCAAACCCACTGACTGGACTTCATTTGATGAATATAGAGATCACAGATACATGTTAATTCAATTTAAACAAAATAGACTAGAAAACATGTACAAGGATAGCAATCAATGATTTATTATAAATCATATTGTAAAGTGTTATGATTTAGAGTAACTATTAAGAAACAGATAATTAACATGAAACTACAGTACTATTGACTGGATGTACCAAAAATGGAAGTCAAATATTCTTATGTTTTTGTTTCTTTTATTTTTTTCCTTTCCTTTTTTAAAATATATATATATGATCCCCTACCCTTTCCTTTCCTGCAGGCCCACCCACTCTCCCACAAAATCGCTGACATTCCTACCCTCTTTGTCCACATTGTGGGTCTCTTATTTTGTCACTTTTATTGCTCAATTATGTATTGACACTGTTATAAACCCTCAATTAAAACTATTTTTAAAAAATCCTTAGTTAAATCAATAGTTATCCCTCTTCATTTGTGGGTTTAACTTTTTTTTGGATTTGATTGCAGATTTGAATACCTAGGAACTGCTTCAATTGGAAGCTGACTGCAGAGTTGCAATGGAGGACCTAGGAACTGCTAGGTCCTCCATTGCAACTCTGCAGTCAGCTTCCAATTGAAGGATGTAGAGATTTCTAGAAATGTGTGAGATAGTGTTTTTTTACTCAGTTTCCCCACTTTATAGGTGTGCTTGGGCCCCTAAACCCTGTAAAAGTGGACGGTACAGTATTGATCCCTGAATACTGTGGGTGGGCATAGGCAAAGTGCTGTTTCTTCAGCTGCCCTCCCCTCCATTTTGGGGGACAATGCTTTCCTACCTTTTGGGGGTATCCTAAGGCAAGGCGGGACAACTATGAAGAAAGTGGGGACTCTCCCCCCCCCCAATTGCAATTTACCTACCCCAGCGTTGCCCACTACACAACAGAAAGTGAGTTAGCATCATGTCTCATTCAAGATTTTAGCTGAAAAATTGCCGATTTTCCAGACATGAGGGGTGTTGAAAATTATATGGGAAATTTGGATAAAGGATAGTCAAATCTCCATGGCAGGATGGATGGTTTAGGGCAGGCATGGACAAACTTTTTTGCCTTGGGGCTGCACTGCAGTTTGCACACTGGTCAGGGTGGGCCCAAAAAGGTAGTGCTTGGTAGAGGGCAGGGCCAGGAGGAGCCAGGACAGGGCCTGGGTCATCCTCAGTTTGTCCTCACAGCATAAGGACGGGGCTGCTTGCCCCATCCTTATGCCGGGAAGAAGGCAGGACATGCGACGTCTGCCCTGATCCTCTTCCTCAGATCCTCAGACTGTCCTCTTGGCATTATGCCTGGAGGAGGACAAAACAGGCGGCAGCTGAAAGTGCTCCGTAGCTGTCCTCCTGGCACCATCCTCATGCTGGGAGGAGGGTGAGACACGTGGTTGCTGAGAGGGATCTCAGTTGCTGTGTGCATTTCTCCCCTGTCTTTTTTGGCATAAGGATACAGTGGGCCACCATGTCCTTATGCCAAGAGGACAGGGAGTATGAAGAAGGTCTGAGGTAAGTGCCCAGGGGGGCGCATCCAGCCCCCAGACCTTAGTTTGCTGTTGTAGGGTCCTTTTACATCTGAAAAGGGGATATTTTAGAGACTGGAAAACAGGAACCGAAGGAGGACAGTCAGTGCATGGGTTGCTTTTTCTCCATCTTGTAAGAGTTACTGTGATATTGTATATGAAGTACTCTTGTACACTTTAAATGCATTGTCATAATGGTAAGAGTCTGTTAAGTTGTCCTGGGACAGGAGCCTTATGCATGTAATCTGAACTTTGTATTTTCTTCCTCTCGTCCCCAAGCTTTGTGGCAGGAGTGATCCACCCGTGGAGAGTTAGTTCCTTTGAACGGCTGTTGTGGCGTGCGTGCCGTGGCTACCTAGTTGCTCATTTCACAGAGATGCCAGAGCCTGTCATAAATCCAGCCACGGTGAGTTGGAGTAGAGACAATAGGTATGGTCCTGGGGAGGGGGTTAATATCACCACCCTGTTGAGTTTACGAGGAGAGGGTCCACAGGCTACCAGGGGTTCTGAGACTGAAGACTTGAGATGGAGCAGGGAGATGGTGTAGCTGAGGAGGCTATGAGTACTTTCTATGGTCTAGCTCAGGATGAACCCCCCTCCCCATGTGCTTCTCCTAAGAGCAGAGACATCTGAGCAACCTCTCCTCTCATGTGTAGGGTGAGAGTGTCACCTGTGTCATCTTCATCATCTCCTACTGGGGCGAACAAATTGGACAGAAAATCCGCAAGATTGCCAGCTGGTGAGCTCTTGGGATAATGCTTGCATGTTTCTGCTGTCTGTTGATCATGTTGCTTCTCCTGCAATCTCCTTTGGCCTGCTGTCCTTCCTCTGGAAAGTACTACTTTTTGGTGCTGTGCACTTCCAAGATGTCAGCTGACATTTTTTGTCATTACTTGACACATGTGGTGTCTTCTTAAAAGGTAAAGGTTTCCCCTTGACATTAAGCCTAGTCATGTCCAACTCTGGAGGGTGGTGCTCATCTCCATTCCTAAGTCGAAGAGCCGGCGTTGTGCGTAGATGCTTCCTAGGTCATGTGGCCGACATGACTGCATGGAGCGCTGTTACCTTCCCGCTGGAGCGGTACCTATTGATCTACTAACACTTCCATGTTTTCAAACTGCTATGTTGGCAAAAACTGGGGCTAATCCTGCTCCCTGGATTCGAACCACTGACCTTTCGGTCAGCAAGTTCAGAAGCTCAGTGCTTTAACCCGCTGCGCCACCAGGGGGCCCTTCTTGTCTACTCAGATTTGGTGTCAGCTCCTCCCATACATGCATACTCTAAAGTTGTTTCTCTGATATGTCCCTCACTCCAATAAAATACAACAGACCACAAGCCTCAGCCAGTAGTTGGATGTTGTGGGCCTTCCGTAAGTTCCAGAGTATTTTCCATAGGCCTGCTCATTTTCATACAACAAATGGAGCTACTAACCCTTCTTAACCCCGCCTCACTTTCTGAGCCTCTATTTTTCCCTGCACCAGTTTATCTCTGTGTATAGGTATACATATGCATCGTCTTGCTTAATCTATGTAATTTTTCTTTTTAGTTTTCATTGCCACATGTATCCATATGCTGACGATGAGGCTGAGCGTGGGGAGACCTTGTGCCAATTGCGCACCCAAATAGAAGAATTGACCACCGTAAGGCACTGGGGGTTGTTTGGGGTGATTTGCGATAGTAGATCTCAGGAAAGCTAGAAGAGAGCCATTGAAAATCCAGTGTTAACTTTTCTGAGGTGAAAAAGCAGATTACTTGAGGTGCTCTGGTGTGTGTCTATAAAAATCACATTTTCAGTCTTTAAAAAATGCCCAAAAGAAATTAAATTCAGTGCTTTCATTTTGGTTTACATCTGTACTTACTGCCTATTCACGTTTTGGGGGCAGAGGTCTTTTCTCCTTACCAGTGATAACCACTTTTAACAGTTCTGTCTCCTTTTCCTGTGCTACTAAGTGGAGCGTGTGGCCCCCTGACCTGTAGAAAGGGCTATTGTGGCATCAGGAAATTTTGAGACAGAACAATTGCCATGCATTTGACAAATGGGAGAATCAGCCAAGATGTCAGAGAGAGGAAGGAACCTATTTGTTCTTGATGCAGGTTGTTAAATGTGATCACATAAGTAAATGTGAACGTTAATCCTGGCATTAAGTCTAGTCATAACCTACTCTGGGAGGTAGTGCTCATCTCCATTTCTATGCTGAAGAGCCAGCGTTGTCCATAGACACCTCCTTGGTCATGTGTCTGGCATGACTGCATGGAGCACCGTTACTTTCCCACTGAAGCGGTACTCATATTTTGCATGTTTTTGAACTGCTAGGTTGGCAGAAGCTGGGACTAACAGCAGGACCTTACCCCGCTCCCCAGATTCAAACCACTGACCTTTCGGTCACCAGGGGTTCCTGATCATATAGAAATTATTATTTTTTTAATTTAGTAATTTAGTAGCTCAATGTAATATCTATACGCTACTTACAGCAATTGTTCTGAGCAGCTTGTGCCACAGCTAAGTGCCTCTTCTGTGCCAATAAATACTTCATAACCCACAGCTCTCCCTTATGTCTGAAAGTCTGTGATTGTATCCCCATATTCCTTCTGCAAACAGGTCTTGGGCAAGACAGAGCAGCATTTGGACCAGATGCTGCAGAAGGTGCTGTTGCTGCTTCCTGCTTGGCAAGTGCGGATCCAGAAGATGAAAGCCATCTATTTCATCCTCAACCAGTGCAGCTTCAATATCACGGACAAGTGCCTTATTGGTGAAGTGTGGTGCCCTGTACATGATCTTCCAGCTGTACAGCAAGCCCTGAGGGAGGGATCGGTAGGTGCCGACACATATCTGCCTCTTGCCCATCCCTTTCTCCTTTCTGCCATCTTCCTTCTGCACTGCATGGGCTTTGTGTTGGCGCTTTCTGTTGGTTCTTTTGATGTATAGTCAGCCCTCCATATTCACTGGGATTGGTGGTGTAGAATCCCCATCAAAGTGGGGTGGGTGAATGTATAAAAATGATTTATTTTACCTGTGGTTGATCATAGGGTCATACTGAAGGACCTAGAAATTCCTAGAGATATTGTATTAATCAAATCTGTGAATAACCAAACCTGAAAATGTGAAGGGTTCACCCTACTCTCAAATTCTGTTGTTGTTGTTGTTGTTGTTGTGATGCTGTGTAGAAGGTCTTGCCTATTTCTTTCAGGCTGACTGTGATTCAATTTGAAAAGTGGTCCCTGTAGAAAAGTTCATTGCTGTCTTGAATAATGCCATCTTCCAGGATGTTCCCTTGCCCGCTGTACTACTATTTCCAGTCAATATTTCATGACTACCAAGCATCCAGTGCTCACACCTTAGATTCCCCATCCCCAAGTTGCCAATATTCTACTGAAAACTATAAGCCCTTCTTGTACACCTCTCTTGAGCATGGTGCTTATGTGTCACTAGGTTAAAATATTGTCAAAAATTGAATTTATCTTAAGAATATGGATTTGTGTTTGTTTTGGCTGCCCTTGTGGATCAGGGCAAACTGTAGGCAATTTATTGAAGGCCATGACAATGCAAGCTGTTGGGTTGTTGTAGGTTTTTCAGGTTGTATGGTCCAGTTCTAGAAGCATTCTCTCCTGATGTTTCGCCTGCATCTGTGGCAAGCATCCTCAGAGGTTGTGAGGTTTGTTGGAAACTGGAAAATTGGGTTTATATATCTGTGGAAGATCCAGGGTGGGAGAAAGAACTCTTGTCTGTTGGAGGTAGGTGTGAATGTTTCAATTAGCCACCTTGATTAGCATTTGATTTTCTGGCAGTTTTTTTGGTGTGGCTTACTACTGCCTGGGAAATTTCCTTGTTGAGAAGTGACTAGGTGTTCCTGATTGTTTCCTGGATGGAGTTTCCCTGTGTTTGAGTATTGTTTTTTATTTACTGTTATAATTTTAGAGGTTTTTAAGACTGTTTCTTCTCCCCTTCTCCTTTATCAGTTCCATCCAGATCCCTAAGCACCTAATGGTTGATTGATTTGATGGAGTTGATTTGTGATTGTGAGAGAGCAAGAATATATTGTGTACTGAAATTGCAAAGGGAGGAGTAAGTAAAAGTGATTTTAAAAAACCTCATCCAGATAGCAATTACAACCTTCTCCAGATGGCAATTGAGAGCTGAAAGAAAACTAACTGCTGTTTGCAACCAAGGAGTATGGAATAATATAAAACAGTACGTAACAGGATTTACTTCAGTAGGTTGCAGTGGGTTGCAGAGTAGTCTGTTATGGCAATATTACCTCCACTGTTTAAACTCAAAAAAGAATAAATAGCAGGAAGAATGAAAGATTGTGGAAGTTTGAGGTCGGAGCACACACAGCTACTTGTACCAGCTTCCGAGTAAGTAAAAGTTCCACCTGTTGTGAGATGTGTTTTAGATGTCCTACATAGCTTCTTCACCTTGGCTTTCCTGTAACTAGCAGCAGTGAGAATTAATTCATGCACAATCAAATATGTGGAAGCAACAAAAGAGTTAACATGGAAGTGCATTAGAGTGGTATAGGACGAAATAACTCCATTTCTGAAAACTGGTACATGGCCACATCTTACTAATGAAGACTAGAAACTTTATTGGGGCGTGGGCTGATCTAGAGGCCTCTTAGGGCCCTTCCAGACAGGCACTATATCTCAGAATCCAATCCCAGGTTTTCTGGTTATCCCAGATTATTGGCAGTGTGGACTCGTATAATCCAGTTTAAAACAGAAATCTTGGAATCAGATCCTGGGATATAGGGCCTGTCTGGAAGGACCCTTAGAAGGAATAATCAACTTGGTACTTCATGTAGGTCTAGAATCATAGTGTACCTTTCTCCTACCCCAAACCTTTTACCTCTGGGCAGGCAAATGAATTGCACTGCTCTATATTCTGGAGGCTGAGCTGCATATTGAGGATGACAAACCCTATTCAGAGGAAAAGGGAAATTGGTGATTGACACATTGGACTGCCTCCACACATCCCTTTTATTTGCTCCTGGTTTTCTCAGCCTGCTATTAACCTGCTCTGCTGTTCCCCTTGTGCCCATGCAGCGCCTCAGTGGTTCCACAGTCGAATCCTTTGTGCATCGAATCTCCAGCACTGAGAATCCTCCTACTCTCATCCGTACCAATAAGTTCACCAAAGGCTTCCAGAACATTGTTGATGCTTATGGGGTGGCCAGCTATCAAGAGGTGAACCCAGGTGAGGAGATTTGCAGGGCCCACCTCTTCTTGTTTCTACTGGCCACATCCCTGCCTCAATCTTAATGGCATGTCAACATAACAACAAGGGTATTAGCCATTGATGCTGGAGCCATTGCTACCCTGCTGCGGGAAGTGGCAGGTGTTGTGGACAGACTAGCTGTGGCATGGAGAAAAAAAATATGCACTGATTATTTTGGATAGAATTGTGCGCACTGAGAAGTAATGATATTGACTTTTCTTTATATTATGCATTACCAGTAAAAAGGAAGAAGGAATAAATGTGGGTTTGAGCCGGATTAGGCGAAGGGTGTGGTGATAGCCATGTGTTTTGCTTAGAAGTTTCGCTGAGGTCCACATCTGACATTGGGTCTCCTTTGCAGCTCCCTACACCATCATCACTTTCCCGTTCCTTTTTGCTGTCATGTTTGGTGATGTTGGCCATGGTCTGCTGATGTTTCTCTTTGCTCTGTGGATGGTGCTGTTAGAGAACAGTCCTGGCATGAAGAAGGTGGAAAACGAGGTGAGACCCAGGCTGAGGAAGAGGCCGTTCTGGGGAAAGACATTTCAAGTGGGGAAGGAGGAGAGCGCAAATCTTGACAACCTTTTTTTCACCTGAAGTCTCCTATCTTTGCTCTAACATCCAATCCATGGGTATCAAATTGATTTTCATCAAGGGCCACATCAGCCTTATGGTTGTCTTCAATGGGCCACTGAATCTATGGATATGGAGAGTCAGCTATGAGGTTTTTACATAGTGGTTGGTGCTCTTTCGTTTTTGCCCAGTTTCAGTCCCCACAAGTTTCGCAATGACAACTCCCATCACTTTTGATTATCTGCCATACGGACTTGGGATAATGGGAATTGCAACACAACAGCACTTGTGGCTCTGACGTTTGGGAAAGATTAAAGGACATTTTCATGTCAGACATCATATCCACAAGCTTTGTATCTAAATTCAGGTCCTACTATCCTAACTAAACAGAAGAGATGTGACCGTATCACAACTCCCATCAGCTCTAATCATGATGTCTAAGGATGAAGATTACAGGAGTCATAGTCCAGCAACTGGAGAGCCACATAAAATGAGATAATGGGCCAGATTTGGCCTGTGGGCCTTCCCTTTGACACATATGCTCTAACCACTATATGGTCTTTCAAACTCATTATTAAAACTAGGAGCCCCCAGTGGTGCAATGGGTTAAACCTTGTGCCAGCAGGACTGAAGACCGACAGGTTGGAGGTTCGAATCCGGGGAGAGCATGGATGAGCTCCCTCTATCAGCTCCAACTCCCCACTCAAGGACATGAGAGAAGCCTCCCACAAGGATGATAAAACATCCAGGCGTCCCCTGGGTAGTGTCCTTGCAGACGGCCAATTCTCTCACACCAGAAGCGACTTGTAGTTTCTCAAGTCGCTCCTGACAGGATTTTTTTTTAATTCAAACTGCTTTGTTTTCTCCCCAGATCTGGCAGATGTTCTTTGAGGGCCGCTATCTCATTCTCCTGATGGGCGCCTTCTCTATATACACTGGCTTCATTTACAATGAATGCTTCAGCAGAGCTACCACCATCTTTCCATCTGCCTGGAGTATTGCTGCCATGGCTAACCAGTCAGGATGGAGGTACCAGCCAGCTCATGCCAATGTTACCTCTTTTCTGGTTTTTTTCCCCCAGGCCAAATAATACTCCTGTCTTTTTCATTGCAGCTTGGAATATATCACTGAAAACCCTGTTCTTGTCCTGGTTCCTAACGTCACTGGAGTCTTTAATGGTCCCTACCCTTTTGGAATAGATCCAGTAAGTATTGAAAGAGCAAATCAGCATGAAGAAATGTGAAATAATGGTCAAGAATTCAGTGTTTTGGCATTGTTTTCATTTACTTCATCCTTTACTCTGTGTCCCCGTGTTTCCTCCTCAACTTATCTATGTGTCATATCAAAATCTGTGTTTTCAGCCCTCAAATCTGTCCTTGATTTATACATGAGATCATCGTATACATATGTGATAATTGGACTTCCCCATATCCCTGCTTTTGTTCTGTTCACCTTTGAAAGAGATTCCTGCTCTTTAACTATTTTGTGTATGTGATTACTCTCCTTTCTGTTGAATCAGATTTGGAGTTTGGCTGTCAACCATCTCACCTTCTTGAACTCCTTCAAGATGAAGATGTCTGTGATTTTGGGCATTGTCCACATGAGCTTTGGGGTGTTCCTTGGCATTTTCAACTTTGTGTAAGTCCACAACTATCTCTTCCCTAAGTTTGTTCCAGTCAAGCGGGTTAGGAAATCCTCAGACGCCATTCCATCCATGTTATATTCTATTGTGGGAATCCCATCTTACTTGACCTTGGAAAAGAAGGCACTGAAAGGGCATGAAGCTATCTGGGGTCATTAGTCTTTAGACGCCATGCTTTTGATATATATTACTGAAGGAATACAAGGAGGAGGATGCTTTTGCCCTCAGGGGCTGCTTGCACTTTATTTATTTATTTATTTATTGTTTTGATTTGTATACCGTCCTTCCAGTTCGGCTCAGGACGGTTTACAGTACATCGACCAAATTTAAAACCATAAAACTACTTGTAAGACATGTAGTAAGCACCTCTGATCCTTTGGTCTGACCAAGCCGGGCTTTTCTGGTGATTCTCTAGCACAGTGGTTCTCAACTTTCCTAATGCCGCAACCCCTTAATACAGTTTCTCATGTCGTGGTGACCTCCAATCATAAAATTACTTTTGTTGGTACTTCGTAACTGATATGAATCATAATGTAAATATTTGATATGCTGGATGTATTTTCATTCACTGGACCAAATTTGGCACAAATATCTGATATGCCCAAATTTGAATTGGGGGGATTAATTTTGTCATTCGGGAGTTGCAGTTGCTGGGATGTATAGTTAACCTACAATCAAAGAGCATTCTGTACTCTACCAATGATGGAATTGAACCAAACTTGGCACACAGAACTCCCATGACCAACAGAAAATACTGGGTTTGGTGGGAATTGACCTTGACTTTTGGAGTTGTAGTTCACCTACATCCAGAGAGCACTGTGGACTCAAACAATGATGGATCTGGACCAAACTTGGCATGAATACTTAATATGCCCAAATGTGAACACTGGTGGAGTTTGGGGAATATAGATCTTGACATTTGAGAGTTGTAATTGCTGGGATTTATAGTTCACCTACAATCAAAGAGTATTCTGAATCCCACCAACAATACGTAGAACTGGGCCAAACTTCCCACACAGAACACCCATGACCAACAGAAAATTCTGTGTTTTCTGATGGTCTCTGGTGGCCCCTCTGACACCCCCTCACGACCCCCCAGGTTGAGAAACTCTGCTCTAGAACTCTTTATTGATTGTTACTCTCTTCCGTTTGGCTGCAGTCACTTCAAACAGATGTACAAGATCCTACTGGTTTTCCTTCCGGAGGTCATCTTCCTGCTGGCACTCTTTGGCTATCTGATAGTCCTGGTCTTCTATAAGTGGCTGGTGTTTGATGCTTCCACTTCTAGATTTGCACCTAGCATTCTCATCCACTTCATCGACATGTTTCTGTTTACAGAGAATGCTGACAACATTCCACTCTATAAGCACCAGGTAATGCTTCGGGGTCCCATACTACGTCTGTTCAATTTCTTTCTTAGGAAGCATTCCCTCATCCAGCTCCCTCAACTTCCCCCCCCCCTTTGCTTCAGTCTGTTCAACATAACAATTCCATTCAGAATGTATAAGGTACAGTGGACAGACATATGATACAAAGCACATAGAGATGGTTCACTTAGGTGTGTTTATCATTTGAAGATCAAACTTTGTTGAAGACTTTTAAACATAGGATGGATGACCATTTGCCATGGATGCTTTTAACTTTGGATTCCTGAACCATCATCACTTTAAACTGTATCAGTGTTTCTCAAGCTTATTGAATTATTCTTCTCAACATTAGCAAAACAGAGAAAATTACATTGTCCCCTATTTCACACTACCAAGGAGATTTAAAAAATTCTCATTCCCATTTTAAAAATTGTAAAAAAAATCCAAGATCAGGGAATTCAATGATTTGACACAAAAAGTTTTCCTTTGACATGCTTTTAAAAATGACTGTGGTGCAATAAATACATGATCATATTTTATTCATCAGTCTAAAAGAAAAATCCATAATCCACTTTTCCTGGGGGGAAAAACTTTGAAGAAAATGGAAACAACTTGAGGAGGTTGCTGTGTGTTTTCTAGGCTGAATGACCATGTTCCAGATGCATCCTCTCCTGACGTTCCACCCATATCTATGGCAGCCATCCTCAGAGGTTGAGGGGTCTGTTGGAAACTAGGCAAGTGAGGTTTATATATCTGTGGAATAGAGTCCAGGGTTGGAGAAAGAACTCTTGTCTCCTTGACGCAAGTGTGAATGTTGCAGTTGGCCACCTTGATTAACATTTAATAGGCTTGCAGCTTCAAAGCCTGGCTGATTGCTGCCTGGGGAATCCTTTGTTGGGAGGAGTTAGCTGGCTCTGATTAATTCTTGTCTGGAATTCCCCTGCTTTTTTTAGCGTTGCTCTTTATTTAGACCCCTCAACCTCTGAGGACGCCTGGGCAAAACGTCAGGAGGGAATGCTTCTGGAACATGGCCAAACAGCCTGGAAAACTCACAGCAACCCAGTGATTCCGGCTATGAAAGGCACAACAACTTGAGGAGGGTCAGCATTTTTCCATTTTTATCTTGACCTTCTCATCCTGTACTCAGTCATGCTTTAGATTTAAAAAAATATTACAATCATCATCATTTTGCTGGTCATATCAACATAGTTTGGAGGTATGGTGGAAACTGGGGATACTATCAGGCTTGAAACACAACAGCAAAAACAGTAATTGGATTGCAAGAAAATCCTCACCAACAAATCTCCAGAGCATAGGCAGGCAGTAAGTGAGAAGGAGATTAATGTGACCGAGAACATGATGTTTCATTTTCTCCAATTGTCTTGTGTTAAGATTGGGCCTAGAATCCCATAGAAAACAATAATTTCATTTTATTCTTGTGAGGATAAAGTGATGTTTGCATCCAAAAATGCAACATCCATTTTTGTGCCTCACCTTGACTTGTGGCTGTCCTTGGTTAGGACTGAAAGGCTTTCAACAACTTTTCTTGGCAGACGACAGTGCAAACAGTGTTGGTGGTGGCGGCTCTTGCCTCTGTGCCTGTCCTACTGCTGGGGACACCCATATACCTCTGGTGCCAGCATTCGCGGAGAAAGGCCTCCCAGATCCAGGTAAGACCTGGACCTCCCTGTCCAGACCTTTTTGACCGGGATGGTTCAGTGCTGCTGTTTGGATTTACTGACATGAAGTGCTGGGGCCCCACTAGAATGCCTCAAGGACTATACCTGGGTTTGCCCTGCAGTGGCACCCCAGCTTGAGGATATGTGTGTGGCCTGGGCAATGTGTAGCCTGTGGATGGGGAGGAAAGACTCAGCAGACTTGTGGCCTCCAAATGTCACTGGACTGTAACTCCTATCACTTTTTACCTTTGGCTGTGCTGGCCAGGGCTGATGGAACTATAACTGGAGGACCACTTGACACACACAAGAGTGAAGGATATAGGAGCCAGAAGGGGGCTATTTTGGGGGGGGGGGGGTTGTGTGTGTGTCAGGAGTGACTTGAGAAACTGCAAGTCGCTTCTGGTGTGAGAGAATTGGCCGTCTGCAAGGATGTTGCCCGGGGACGCCCGGATGTTGTACCATCCTTGTGGGAGGCTTCCCTCATGTCCCTGAGTGGGGAGCTGGAGCTGACAGAAGGAGTTCATCCACACTCTCCCCCAATTCGAACTTACAACCTTTCAGTCTTCAGTTCTGCCTGCACAAGGGTTTAACCCATTGCGCCACCCTGGGCTCCAGGGCTATGGTGATTAGTGGGTTATGTGAGGTTTCTAAGGTGTGGAATCAGGATTGAAAGAAGGCAAGGCAACTGGGATGAAATGTGTTTCTTTGTAAGAGAGAGAGAGTGAGATTTTTTGTCTGTGGCCCCTTCCTTTGTGATGGTGATCTATTCTGGGATGCTACAGCATGAACCCTCCAGTGCAGAAGAACGCCAGTCCCTGCTAAACTCCGGTCCAGGCAGATCGGTGAACGTTGCTGAAGATGATGTGGAGCGTGCCCAGCCCAAGCAAGAGCCAGAGGTAACACCAACATTGTATGACCCATCTAGACCGACCCATCTCCTCTTTCCTTTTCGACTATTAAAAAAATGCACCCTCTGGGAGCCCCCGGTTAAAGTGCTAAGCTGCTGAATTTGCTGACCAAAAGGTCACCGGTTCTAATCCGGGGAGCAGCATGAGCTCCCGCAGTTAGCTCCAGCTTCTGCCAACCTAGCAGTTAGAAAACATGCAAATGTGAGTAGATCAATACATATTGCTCCTAAGGGAAGGTAACGGCGCTCTATGCAGTCATGCCAGCCACATGACCCTGGAGGTGTCTACAGACAACGCTGGCTCTTCGGCTCAGAAATGGAGATGAGCACCATCCCCCAGAGTCGGCTATGACTGGACTTAATGTCAGGGGAAACCTTTATCTTTACCCTCTGTGAACTGGGTGGAATCTTGCCAGTTCACAAGCCTTTAGGCTTATTCAAAAACTAGAGGTGAATTAGAGTCATTTCCTGGTTGGAAAAAGGCCTCCCAAAACAATCCAGGAAGACCTCTAAACCTAGCAAAATGGGTTGGCAGGATGCAGGCAAAGAGAGGCTTTTCCAGTAATTTTTTTAAAAGGGGATATTTGTAGGAAGCTGCAGTTTTCCTAGATCAGTGTGTATATGTGTGCAGGCCCTGGATATGGGGCCATAGCTAATCATGTGGTAAACCCTCAACTTTAATCTCTGGAAGCAGCTTCAGAGAACTTTCCGTCCAGATCCTGGATGGATCTCCAGCTGCCATTTAGAGTATTGCTTGCTGTGACCTTGACTTTTGCTTGCCTCTCCTTCAGTTTGAGTTCTCTGAAGTCTTCATGCATCAAGCAATCCACACCATTGAATATTGCCTGGGATGTGTCTCAAACACAGCTTCCTACCTGCGTCTCTGGGCCCTCAGCTTGGCCCATGCACGTGAGTTTGTTCTTGGAGGCGGGAGGTGAGGGCACTGGGAATATGAGACTTGGCAAGAACTTTGGCCATAGCCATTTGTGCTTGAGCGGGAAGCAGATGTTTGAGTTTGTTGGAAAAGGCAGAATGGTACTGGCCTGTGTGTGTATGTAAAAAAAGACAGAGATGCTTTGCTAACTCTGCTCAGCCTGTCTCTGCCCCAGGTTTCTGGTGGGCACGTTGACTCCTGGATCATACCACTAATTCTCTGACAACTCCCCTCCCCATCTCTGTACTATAGAACTTTCAGAAGTCCTGTGGACCATGGTGATGAGGAATGGCTTTTGGATGAAGGGCTACAAGGGTGGCGTCATCCTTGTACCAGTGTTTGCTTTCTTTGCGGTACTGACTGTGGCCATCCTGCTAGTAATGGAAGGGTTGTCCGCTTTCCTGCATGCTCTCCGTCTGCACTGGTGAGAACCGCATGCGTTTCTTTAACCCTCTTGTAAAACTTGTATAATTATGCCCTATGGGAGAGTTACTATCACCTCACTTGACTTTGGTGGCCTGTTGCCTCTTCTATCAGACTAAAATGGGGACACTAAAGAAGCCCTCTTCTCAGGGTGGGAGGGAGAGCCCTGGAACGGGTTTGGATTATGTGATTTTAATATTTATATTAATATGTTTTTAACTCCATGTTTTAATGTTTAAACATTGTTAGGTTTTTATGATCTAATTGATAGTTATATGTTATTGTTGTTTTATGTTAGGTTTCATATGTATGTGAGGCATTAAATCTATATAAATAAAAATGTAATGTTCGTTTGTGGGATTAACACCAAATTTGACACCAAATTTGGACACAGTACACCTATCAGGCTTACAAGTGGCCATCACTCATAAAAACACAGTGGAAGAGACTTAAAAAGCCAAAAAACAAAAATTACATCCCAACGCATGTGCAAAACCATGTATATATATACACAAACACACATATATACACAAATACACAAATATATACACACTCAAAACACATATACACAGACTGGGCCACAGCAACGCATGGCAAGGGATGACTAGTTTTCTATAAATACAGAATTTATAGTCCAAACCCTTTTTGCCAAGAAGCAGGAAAATCACATTCAAAGCACCCTCAACAGATGGCCATTCAGCCTCTGCTTAAAAGCCTCCAAAGGAGCCTCCACCACACTCCAGGGCAGAGGGTTCCACTGCTGAACAGCTCTCACAGTCAGGAAACCGCTATGAGTCCCCTCTAGGGTGAGAAAAGTGGTATACAAGTGAAGTAAATAAATAAACTCCTTGCAAACCTATAGCGGTGTAGAGGTTTGAGTGTGGAACTAGCACCCCTGGAGACCAGGGTTTGGATCTCCTGGGTAGAAACCCATGTCCGACCTTGGGTAAGTCACACTCTGTCAACTGTAGAGAAAAACAATGGTAAACCTCCTCTGGATAAATCTTGCCAAGAAAACCCTTGGATAGGGCCACCATTGGGCAAATTTAACTTGAAGGCATACATTAGCAACAATAACTTCTTCCCTCACAGCTTCTGCTAATTGAGTTTGAATCTGTTTCAAGAGTTGTGGATCTTAGATTTGCATATTAAGGTGTGCGTTAGTCCTGTGAGAAATGCTCTTTACTCTTGTATTTATTTTTTCAGGGTGGAATTCCAGAACAAATTCTATGCAGGTGCTGGGTATCGGTTCAACCCGTTCACTTTCACTGCCAGCACCTGGGACTAAGAGGAAGAGCAAGGCTTTTCTCCTCCGAGAGCAGATGTACTGTATATGCCCTCATGAGCCAGTGGGGAAAGTTAATTGGCTTATGCTGCATTTTCTTACTCGAGCAACTGTCCTTTGCTTCTTCCTTTCTGCCGGTTGTGCCTCATGTCCTACCAAATGGTACGACAGCATTCTTTAGCCCTTTCCCCTCTTTGGCAAAGGAGCTGCCGTCCTAGCCCCCAGATGTCTGTTACATTGAAGATAAGACTCTACACAGCTTCGCTGCAAGGATATTGGGGGAGACATTCCAAAATTAAGGAAAAGTTTTACAGGAAACTGCCCCCTCCTCCGTGCCATGTTATGTCCATTCTTGATCCATGGAATTTGCACCTGAAACTACCTGCTTTGTGGTCATCTGTGTAGCCATGATGTTGTTTCTGGAAAAGGTTTATCTGACCCCGAGAACACCAACATAGGACAGCATTATTTGGTAGGTCTGCCAAGTAGGACCTGGTCTTTGTTATTCATCAGAGTGCATTTTTGCATCTCATATTAGGAGACAAGAAATGGAATCCAGGCTCCTAACATGCTCAGAGAGAAAGTACTTTGGAAATTTACACTAGATAATTCGGTTGGTGTTAATTTCCACATCTGAGTTTGTACCAAAGAGCTTGATTTGGAAGGGGGGGGGGGGGCTTAACACGTCAGCCAGTACATGAAATGGAGCTGCCAACATGTGCTCTTGGAATGTGCCTGATGTGAAGGCTCCACCTGCCTATGCTAACTAGCCAGTTGCCATACTGGTGGCTAACTTATGCAAGGCAAAGTGATTTGTATCTCTTGTTGCCAACTGCTAGCAGGAAGAGCAAAGAGTAAGCCCCAGGAGGGTTGTATCGTCCAAACTTGCAATCTGCCTTTCCGAAGACAAGAAAAATCCTCCTCCTGCTTTGAACTGAAGAATAAAGATATATTTCTGCTGTGGACAAAGGGCTTTTAGCAGCAACCGGGAGTCCTGTGGAGTCCTTCATTTTTAGAGAAAGAGAGCTTCTGTAAGAAAGCTGTCCAGAATTTTTGTTCTAAAACTCTTCAATCACTGTAAACACCAAATTCTACAATAAAAACATGCTTCTCTCTGCATAATTTTTAAAATATTTGCCTGTCAAGTTTATTTTTGTTGCAAAGCTTGTGTGGAAGAGTTGACTTTAATGTAGTATACACTGGACCGTAATTCCCAGTGTACATGTTTGAGTTGAATTCTTCATAATTGTAGACGATTATAAATAGAGATGGCATTGCATTGTTTGGGAATTCAAGACCAGGATGTCAGTAAAATGCATTTCCTGCTTCTCCGGGCTCTGTCTTGCATCTGATAGCAGACTAATTGTGCACTAAGTCCTGTGTTTTGATTAATGTCTGGTTGTTATGTGCCATCAAGTCAGCTCCAACTTATGACATTATTACCATGGAGTTTGCTTGGAAATGTTTATTCCGTGGGTTTCCATGCATGAGCAGAGATCTGAACCTTGGTCTCTTGAATCCTAGTTCAATGTGGTGTAGTGCAGTGGTTTCCAACCTGTGGTCCATGGACCACCAGTGGTCTGCAAGAACTGAAATATAGTCCACTGTTACTACACCATTGCAATGAGAGCGACTGGTCTCACAAACCCTCTTATAGTGCCGAGGCTTATTAAATATGGTTTCCTGTAGGTGAGCAGATGGCGACTACTGGATGGCATATGTTCTGTATCAGAAAGTAGAGTTGATGTGGTCTATCCAATGAAAATTTCTGAATCGGCACCCCAAATAACCAAATCGAATCTAAAGTTGACCTTTTTAGTACTAATGTTGGAGAGTGGTCCCTGATCAAAGTGGTCCCGGGTCAAAAAAAGGTTGGGAACCCATGGTGTAGTGGTTTGAGTATTGGACTGGGAGTGTAGCAAGCTAGGGTTCAGATCCTCACTCAGCTATGGAAACCCTTCAAGTCATACTTTCTCAGTTTAGAGGAAGGCAATGGCATCATAAGCATGAAGGCACATAACAGTATTCATAGACCAAGGAACAACTAGTGAGAGGAACACTGTTTGCCTTGGGTAGAATGCGCAAATTTTTTAGGATGCCTTGAGGGTAACATGTTCACATATCCTCAGTGGTATATAAACTATGGAATGGGAGGGCCTCTTCAGCAGACAATGCAAGGAGCTGGACAATGAGTGGAAAGTGAGCACAAGGTTTGATCCTTGTGGAGTAGATCTGACCTGCGGAGGTACCTGCCTGATCTTCCCACTAAGCCTTTTCCTTCATGGTTCATAGCCACCAGCTGTGTAGATGTTGAGAGTGTGGAAGCTAGTGGCCCGGTTGCTTGGGAGCGCATACGGTGTTCCCCGTGAGCGGGCTCCCACATAAATGCTGTGATAGGAGAGGTGCTTATAGGGCAAGGCCCCGGGTGCTTCGTTCAAGGGCCGTCGAGCAATGCACATATCTGGGAGACCGGCAGGTGTCACCAGGGGTGGGTGCTGGAGCTGAGAAGTTTCTCTGAGGAGGGAAGGGGGCAGATGATGGCTGCTTGTAAATCCTAGAAAGAAAGAGATACAGTGCACTGAATTTCTTTCCTGACAGCATGCAGCATTGTGACACTTTTGCTTATTTGATTCTCCTGTCAGATCCTTCACTACTGGCTACACATTTATTTATTTATTCAGACATTAGTCGCCACTCCCGTACGGCTCGGGGCGACTTACAACATTCACTGGACAAGACCAGTGGGGTAATACAGTGGCAGAATATACATTACAATATACAGAACATAGCACTAGTAGGGAACATGAACATGCCTGAACTACTCTACCCTGCTTATTTGTATGATGTAGCACTGTGCCAGAAAGCCCTGAGTTTATCACAGGTTTTGCCAAACACTAATGTAGTAGTTAGGCCTGAAGAGCTTAACCTCACATGATTATGACCAGTGTTGGTTATGCACTGCAGTTTGAAAAGTGAATTATTGTGTTGACCACGAAAAAAAATACATGAACTACAAATCTGTTATGTGGAAGCATTCGTCACAGCTTTGTTGCCTGACATGATACCTTAAGCTGCCCCCACCACCACCTCACATGCACTGAGCAACGGAGTGTGTTTTCCAGATAAGTTTTCTGTGAACAATTGCTTAATTTTTGCCTCCATCTTACCTTTTTCTGGGATCTCCTGCAACTGGGCTAAAGTAGTTGTACCACCATTCCGAGATAAGCAGCCAAGTAGTTGCCCTGGTGAACCTGGCCTACATAAATAAAGAGACACCGTTAAAAACTAATTGCTGTTGGACTTCATGAAGATAGAATCATAAAATTCTAGAGTTGGAAGAGACATCATGGGCCATCGAGCTCAACCCCCTGCCAAGAAGCAGGAGAATCGCATTCAAAGCACCCCCAACAGATGGCCATCCAGTCTCTGCTTAAATGCCCCCAAAGAAGGAGCCTCCACCACACTCTGGGGCAGAGAGATCCACTGCTGAACAGCTCTCACAGGAAGTTCTTCCAAATGCTCAGATGGAATCTCCTTTCTTGTAGTTTGAAGCCATTGCTCCGCATCCCAGTCTCCAGGGCAGCAAAAAACAAGCTTGCTTCCTCCTCCCTATGACTCCCCCTCATATATTTATACATGGCTATCATGGCTCCTCTCAGCCTTCTCTTCTTCAGACTAAACATGCCCAGCTCTTTAAGCCGCTTCTCATAGGTCTTGTTCTCGTCATGAAAACTAGATTTGTCTCTTCATGGACACTGATCCTCCAGCTCCATTGACGTAGGATTCCTATCAGCCCTTCTTTACAATGCTAATCGTAAGGGACTAAGAAATTTGAAGTCCAAACATCTTGGAAGTTAAAGGTTCCTTACACCTGCTGCAACCTCAAGCTGCCTTCTTTCTGTTCCCATTTACTTCCATTCATTTTCCCTTTTCTGTTTGGTTAAGTGCAGAAACTGCTAACGTACATTCTACCTACCCAGCAATTCATAGAAAACAACATTTTATGGCTACTTACAAATAGAAGTCTAAGATATTGAGCTGAGCAAAAAGGATTGCTATTACTCTGAGCACTCTCTTGTTTGTTTAATTGGACCTAAGAGACCAGGAAAGAGGAGATCAGCGTTTCTCTAACTAGTCCTCCAGCAAGTGTTTTGGGGTTCAACTCTCAAAGCCCAAGCCAGTTACACAAAATGTCAGGGATTCCGACAGTTGATAACTAAAACATCTGCAGGATGTGGATTGAGAACTACTAATGTAGATAATTCTAAAAGTATGAGATTAAGCCATTAGAAAGTCTTACCTTTGAGCACAGCAGGGTGTGAGGGGCACCCATATCAAAATAATACCCAAGTCAGCCTAATTCAGATGTGGCTTTAGCAGTGCACTGTATAAAAGTTAATACTTTGCCTCAGTACATCTAAGAGCGTGATCTGCACACACGGGAGTAACTTTTATTGAACTAAATGGTACATTTCTTTGAATAGGCCTGCACAGTATTTGCCCTATTTGCAGACCAATAGACTGGTCCTTTCACTCTTATCTGACAGCGGTTGGGCCAAGGAGACTTACCACTCATCTGGTTCACATTCTCGGAACCCTTTTGCAAATGGGTTACTAGCAATTTTCAACTGTGTGATCTGCCAAGAGAGTGAGGAAATTGTCAAGAAGCTAGCATCCTTCCTGCTGCCTACTTTCTTTACTTTGCTGGTTATAGCTCTTTTATTGTAATCCCTGAAGGGACAACACCAGATCCAGTGTAAGCATTGTGGCGTTGTACGAGGCAAAAAGCATTCTCCTGATTTATATCATCTATATCACCTGGAGCTAAAAATATACAGCAGGTACATCTACACAGGCTATATAACCCAAAGTAGACAAGAATCAGTCTGTGATGTCCACATGACACAAGAGCATTCTCACCCCACCCCCCACCCCCAAATACCTAAACGCAGGTTTGCCTTGCATTAGCTAAAGTTAGTTGCACTTTGGGGACATGTAACTAGCCCCTGCTGTTTACGTGGCACCCTGCTTTCATCAAGCTCTGTGCTGCGGAGACTGAGGGATGGCACCTACCTCGGTGGTCCCGTTACCATTGTTGAGGCAGCTACTGAGCTCGAAAGAGGCACCGCTGCTGACAATTGCAAGTACGCTGCGCAACTCAAGGAGAGGGGGGTTATACATTTGTAATGAATCAATTGAATTCTGGCCATTTCAGCATGATACTTCTAAGAATAAATTTATCATGTTCTAATTTAGTGAGATTAGAATGGTGCTCCATACAATTATGCCGGCCACATGACTTTGGAGATGTCTACGGACAATGCCGGATCTTCCGCTTAGAAATGGAGATGAGCGCCGCCACCAGAGTCTGACAGGACTAGACTTAATGTCAAGAGAAACCTTTACCTTTTTAATCTAGTGAGATCATGTATTGCAGCAACCCTGCCTGCTCTCCTATGGGTCACCCCTTTGTACTATATTGACTACTGTTCTTACAGTAGTACTGTGCTCTTACCCGGTGGTTTTGATAAGCTGTCACTGCCATGAACTGAGTTTCAGTGAAAATAAAGGATTTGAAATTCTCCTGGGCATAACGCTCACAGTCCGGACGTGGATCTACTACCACCACGTGGAATCGGGGCTGGTATCTGTGCATGGAATTCAGGATGATCTGTTTGATCAAGAAGAAAGACCTAGGAATATTGGTATCTTCTTAAGCATTTACATTTACTTTCTAGGTGACAAGAAGCCACCTCGATCCCTTCACTGCCCCATACATAATTGTACAACAACAAAGCCAGATATCCTGGGCCAACAAATATTTAGAAACCCCATAAATCTATTGACTCATATGGGTAGGTTTTTTTTACAGAAGGCATTTCACTCATTCAAATCATGGGCTGTTAGTGGAAGTGGCATTCCAGAGAGAAAACCTCTCGCTTCCTCAGACTCTGACAGCAAAAGTTTGTATGAGAGAATTTGAGGTTAAATTAAATGGGTTAAAGATTGTTTGGCTTGGATTTTAGTCAAATTTCAGTTACTGCATTTTATAATTTAAGCTTTCTGAATGTTATCTTGTAATGCTTAAAGGAGGTTTCACTCCAGTAGACAAGAACAAGACTACAAGGAAAAACTCAAGGCTTCAACCCAACAGAACTAGATCTAGTGTTCCCCAATTCTCAACCTCTGGATCCCCAGATGTTTTGGCCTTCAACTCCCAGAAATCCTAACAGCTGGTAAACTGGCTGGGATTTCTGGAAGTTGTAGGCCAAAACATCTGGGGACCAACAGGTTGAGAACCACTGCTCTAAAAAGACACTATTCACAAGACAGTTCCACAGTGACTTACATGGCCGTTGTCATCCATCAAGTTGTTGGTGAGTTTGAGCTTGTCAAAGGAGACGATTTGCCTCATCCACTGGCCTCCCTTCGCTGGAGAGTCAGGGTGGAAATGAACTCGGCCAGGTGTAGCAGGATCTGCCTTGCCAGCTACCAACCAAGCAGAGTTGTGAAATGCGTACCTGTAGGACAGAGAGGTTTTTTATTGAGCTGGTCCCTTTTCATCTTTCTTGGCAGAATGCTTGAGAGTGACACCACTTTAACTGCCAAACTCCAATCTATTGAAGCATGGAATTTGAAGTTTTGTTTCTGTACCTTCTGCCGAACTACAATACTAAAACTTTCTGAGAGAAAATTCTAAATATCTCTTACCAAATTACAGATCTCAGGATTGTACACAATGAAGACATGGAATGTTAAAGTAGTATCAAAGTAGTACGAGCCTTGTGATATTCTCCTACTACTATTCAGTGAGATCACTCTATAGAACTAAAATGGTAACTAGAAAATTACAATTATGCTACAAAAGATATATTATAACTAAGATATATTTTCATTTATTTATTTATTTACTTTGCTTTTAGACCGCCTCTCTCAGCCCAAAGGCAACTCGAGGCAGTGTACAACAGCAAAAACTGCTTAAGACAAACATATCAACAATTATCAATAAAATACAATTCCAACATATACAAATTAGCATTCAACGTTAAAAACACAATATCAGCGTCTCATTAATTAAATTGACTTCCAATTGCATCGTCGTCGTTCCTTAGATCTCAATTTGACAATCATACTACATCTGCAAATGCCCGGTCAAATAGCCAGGTAAGATGTAATCATCAGGTTATTTAGTTATATGAGTAAATAACCTTATGCTTACAAATTAATATGCCTGTTTCTAGGAAACTAAATAATTAATGGTGTGTGATGTTTTGTTGTTAGGATCTGCATATGGTTTTGTCTTCTGAATCTTTCTGGGGCTTATTGCATGTTCGGGGAAGAGAAGGGCGGGGTATAAATATAGAAAATAAATAAACTGAAGGCATTTGAAGCAGTTTCAAGTTCACTATTCCAGAACTAGGCCCATACCGATATCTTTTGTCATCCAAAGGCACGAAGTCCATGAGCAGCACATAGTCAGCCAAAGGGTCCATGCCTGATATCTTCACCTGGAAAGTAGGGAACATCCTCCTAGATCAAGGAGAAAGGAATCTGTAAACTCAGTCCTAGCCAGCAGGACCAAAGGTGAGGCTTGATGGAATTTGCAGTCCGACACCTGTAAGGCTCCTCTTCGATGATCCAAGGCAGAGTTTCCCCAGATCAACACATGTTTAGCCAAAATTAGCAGCAGGTGCTGTGTCAAGCTGTGGTGTCCCCTGAGCTTAGGTGCTTATATATTAGGCTAAAGCCTTTCTATGGAAAGGCTACCATCAGTATTAACAATATTGTAAAGTGGTGTTTAAGGGATCATATGGTTGACCTGAAGGTCATGAGGACAAAAGTGGTGTTAATCCACAGTGTAGTAACTAATGATGTCACCCCTCTGGGCCTCTTCCCATGCCAGAGCAGAACACAATATTATTGCCAAAATACCAAAAGGTTTGACAAAATCAATGACTATAAAAACCAGCAGCTTCTAAAACAGTGCATATTTGAAGTGCGTGCATATGAAACCATGTGGTTCGAAGCATCACAGTAATTGGTTAATAATGACTACTCTGACCAGAGCACGTCCATATTAAAAAGTTCAAAAAGTAAATCAGCATAGTTTTAGGGATACATTAAATGTAAACTGGGTTTACAAAAATGTTTTTGTGGTTGTATCTGACAACAGGGACATTTTTATAAAAAGTAATACGTTTTTGCTTTTTTCCATGTCAGGGATGACTTGAGAAACTGCAAGTCGCTTTTGGTGTGAGAGAATTGGTTGTCTGCAAGGACGTTGCCCAGGGGACACCTGGATGTTTTTTTAAAATATTTTACCATCTTTGTGGGAGGCTTCTTTCATTTCCCCACATGGAGAGCTGGAGCTGACAGAAGGAGCTCATTCACACTCTCTCCGGATTCGAACCTCCGATCTGTCAGTCTTCAGTCCTGCCAGCACAAGGGTTTTAACCCATTGCACCACCGGGGGCTGAATGTTTTTGCTGAAACATTCACAATTGTTTTTACAGACAGTAATTTTGGTCACCTCCTATGATGGTTTCACCCAATGCAGTTTGTATCACCCATCCTTCTTTAGTGATGCCACTGTAATCCCTGAATCTTCAAAATGGGTTGTTAGATCGAAAAGAGCTAAGGACACCTGTATTTCCTATTTTGACATTTTTGACACTTTTGAGATTAAAGCTGTATTTTCCCAGTCTTTGTGGCTTCTACCTCAGCACTTCTGGATCTTGGGATATTATACTTACCGCCCTGCCTTAGTGACAATCATTTCAGTGCCAAGGCTGTTGAATTCCTCCCAAAGGCTCCTCATCTCCAACTGCACAGTGACACCAGATACACACTGGTTTTTTCTTGCTGAAAAAGTGTCGCCTGCTTGCTTTGTTGTGCCCTCGGCTTCATACTGCTCAAACTCCGGTGTTGTCCCCAAGAGACACGGTGCTCTCACGGGGTTGGATGAAAAGGGGCAGCCATCAGATGTCAAGACACTGAGACTGGCCGCAATAAAGGCTAAGGAAGGAAAGAAAGACAACTGGTACAATATCCCAGGGACCAGAAATCCAGGGGCAGCACAACACCTGAAAGCATAGATGCCTTTATTGCTACCCCAAAATCATATTTTAAAATATCTTCTATTCAAGTAAAGACTAAATAAATCACACAGACCAGCATTTTAGATATGTTAAACTATCAAAACTATACAACTACATAATATCTTTTGTTGTTGTTTATTCTTTCAGTCACTTCCCACTCTCTGTGACCTCATGGACCAGCCCACGCCAGAGCTCCATGTTGGCCGTCACCTCCCCCAGCTCCTTTAGAGTCAAGCCAGTCACTTCAAAGATACCATCCATCCATCTTGCCCTTGGTCAGCCCCTCTTCCTTTTTCCTTCCATTTTCCCCAGCATCATTGTCTTCTCTAAGCTTTCCTTTCTTCTCAGTATGTAGCCAAAGTACGTCATCTTTGCCTCTACTATGCTTCCCTCCAATGAGCAGTCAGGCTTTATTTCCTGAACTGTGGACTGGTTGGATCTTTTTGCAGTCCAAGGCACTCTCTGAACTTTCCTCCAACACCACAGTTCAAAAGCATCTATCTTCCTTTGCTCAGCTTTCCCTAAGGTCCAGCTCTCACATCCGTAGGTTAGTACAGGGAATACTATTGCTTTAACTATGCAAATCTACAACAACTAAACAAATATGAAGAATCTCTACAATCTTCCCAATCTCTCATGGTTTCCACAAACTCCCAATCTCTTATTGATTCCATTTAAACCAGCGTTTCTCAACCTGGGGGTTGGGACCCGGGGTGGGAGGGTTGTGAGGGGGTGCCAGAGAGGTCACCAAAGACCATCAGAAAACACAGTATTTTCTGTTGTTTGTGCGGGTTCTTTGTGAGAAGTTGGGCCTAATTCATTGGTGGGGTTCAGAATGCTCTTTGATTGTAGGTAAGCTATAAATCCCAGCAACTACAACTCCCAAATGTCAAGGCCTATTTTCCCCAAACTCCACCAGTGATTAAATTTGGGCATATTGAGTATTCGTGCCAAGTTTGGTCCAGATCCATAATTGTTTGAGTCCATAATGCTCTCTAGATGGGGGTGAACTACATCTCCAACACTCAAGGTCAATGCCCATCAAACTCTTCCAGTATTTTCTATTGGTCATGGGAGTTCTGTGTGCCAAGTTTGGTTCAATTCCATCAGTGGTAGAGTTCAGAATGCTCTTTGATTGTAGGTGAACTATGAATTCCCAGCAACTACAACTCCCAAATGACAAAATCAATTCCCCCAAACCCCACCAGTATTCAAATTTGGGCGTGCCGGGTATTAGTGCCAAATTTGGTCCAATGAATGAAAATACATCCTGCATATCAGATATTTACATTACGATTCATATCAGTAGCAAAATTACAGTTATAAATTAGCAACAAAATAATGTTATGGTTGGGGGTCACCACAACATGAGGAACTGTATTAACTGTATTAAGGGGTTGCGGCATTAGGAAGGTTGAGAACCACTGCTTTAAACAATAATTTTATTTATTTATTTATTATTTAGGCTTCTATGCCGCCACTCCCGGGGGGGGGGGGGCTCGGGGCGGCTCACAAGAGCCAGGAAGGCACAATAAAACACAACAGCATTTAAGAACAGCAATCAGCATGTAAACGACAACACAATAATTAAAAGTAAAAATTAAAAATTAAAAATCTGTGGTCGTACACAACACCACAGAAGCAGTTAAAAAAGGTGGACTATACAGGGGAAGACCTACAGGTCAAAAGCCTGACGTAATCATACTTTAGGAATGAACTACTTCATGTATCCCTTGATAAATGCCTCCACTGTTATTGTGAAAATGTGGTGAAGAGGTCCCAATCTTAGAACTGTTCTGCTTATCATTTTGTTTGACACAGACAAACCTCAAGCCCCAACATGTCTTCACTTTGGCACATATGGAGCCATGGTGGCGCAATGTGTTAAACCCTTGTGCCAGCTGAACTGCTGACCTGAAGGTTGAGTTGCTGACCTGAAGGTTGCCAGTTTGAATCCACGAGACAGAGTGAGCTCCCGTCTGTTAGCTCTAGCTTGCAGGGACGTGAGAGAAAGGTGTCAGCAGGAGGGTAACACATCTGGGAGTCCCCTGGGCAATGTCTCTGTAGACGCCCAATTCTCTCACACCAGAAGCAACTTGCAATATGTTCCCAAGTTGCTTCTGACACAATTTTTAAAAAACTTTGGTGCTTGGACTCTTTTTTAATTATAGAAAGCTTAATGAGGGATGAAAAAAAGCATCATAACTTATCTAAAAGATGTTACCAAAATAAATATTTTACTAAAATACCAGTGTTGTTTTCTGCCTGCACAACAAATTCAGAGAGTACAGAGCAGGAATATAGACTGAGAATGGATGAAGCTGAACCAATAAAGAAGAAACCCTTAGTTGAATAAGAAGCCTAGAGTTCCTAGAACATAGATCCCAAGAGAAACGAGAGATTAAAGTTAGGGAAATTCTGGGTCAAAATAACAAACTTGTACTGAAATCTGAAATAAATAGACCATCAATGGCATGATGCCAAAAGATGAAAATGCCAGTTTTAAAAAAATATTGGCAGCAGAATATTGAATGGAACCAATGACCTAAGACTGAGATAATAGAAGACCAGTTAAAAGAAGATTATAGTAATCAAGGCAGGAAACAACTAAGGCATGAACTAAGCTTTTGCAGAGGAAGCCGAAGGAAAAGATCTAATGTTGCCAATATTGTAAAGGAAAAGAAACATGACTTAACTACAGCCTCAGTTTGAGGGACAACAGATTAAGAAGTGTCAAAAATCAGAAGATCTTATATAATAACAAATACAAAAAGGGGAAAAAAGCATTCACTTCCACCTTTCCAACCAATGGAATATATAGCATTAATTTCCTTACCTGTTAATATTTCTTCTACACTTTAAGAACCCTAATCATTATCAGAGCCAACAGGTAATATTTATAATCTTATCTTCTGGGGGGTGGATGGGAATTAACTGTTCCCAAAGACTTCTTCCTTAGAAAATAGATAATGCTATGTAAAACTATTTTTGCTCATTGGCTATAGATGACATTTCCTAATTGGTTATATCATGGAAAAAGTTTATTAAACTGCAAAAACTTTGTTTTTGTGGCACATCCTGCAGCACATTTTGCGATAGTTTTTCAATGAATATCACATAGAGTTTCAACCAATTCACCATAGTTTGTGGCAGCCACAAAAATAAAGTTTCTGGAGTATAACAACTACTTTCAAAGTAAGTAACACACAGTTAAACAGGAAATAATACTTTCAAACCAGGAACAGAACATTTTTCAATTTTTTACATAGTATAATTTATCAATTTCTGCTGTTTCATTTGAATGTTTGATTTACAGTATGTACATGAAGCCTATACAGCAATTATTATAGGGGGCTCCAATAATAATAATAATAATATATTCATTTATATCCCGCTTTTCTCCCTCACAGGACCCAAAGCGGCTTACAACAAATTAAAATCATGTAAACAACAATCCAAATACATTGATGTTAAGTATAAAACATCATAAAATAAACAGTTTAAAGCAACAATAATATACATTCACAGTCTTGCATTTTCATGAGAAATACTAGCTAGCATTTCATGAGAAATGTTACTGTTTTTAATTTTTGCAATGTTATGAAGCAGAATGTTGCAAATGATTCATAGGAGGCAATTAACAGCTAAGCTGAACAGTTGCTGACAATGTGCATTTCCATGATCAGAAGCAGAACTTCTGCTGTTTATGTTCTAAGAATTCTTTTTGTGTAGCGAAGGGTTACGGGACGTGTAAGAAAGTGAAGTGATGGAAAAATAAACTGTAGACTTATTATGCTGCGCAAAAATTATATGTTTATTTAATTTATAATTTACATTTTTATTCCTATGAGTACTTGTGTCGGCAGGACTCCTAACCATTTCAATTCATTCTCCCCAGTACCAGTATGATAGCATTTTTCTAGCTCTGAATCAGCATTGAGCAAAAGGCACCTTAGGATCTGCTGAAAGATCTCTGAATGATGACTTGGGAGCAGCTTACCAGGAGCAGTCCAAATAGCAGGAGTAACCCGTGGACTTCGCGGAGAACTTACCCTGAAATGTTGAAGTGAGGGAACCCTAGACAACTGTAATATAAACCTTTATGGAAACTACATAACGGTTTAGGTAAATAAGAGTTTAGGTATGACACATATCAGACACGCATTCTAGCCTTTGCAGTTCTCTATCTTTCCACGCTGGTTGCCCAAGTATCAACATCTTTAGGATTGAAGTGATCTACAGCAGACAGGATATTAACCCAAGAAAGGTTCAGCTCACCATGCAACCAACTACACAATCACACTGGATGGCAATGCAATGACATGTAGCCTTGAGTAGAATATGTCTTAGCCAGAGATGGGGAAATGCTACTGATTTGAGTTACAGTTCCCGTAGTGCCCAGTCATGAAGCCTGAATATTTTGTATACTGTAGTCCAATAAAAGTAATGTTTCCAAGTTCTGCTTCTGCCCCTTACCAAGAAATTGAATTACCTACACCGAAGACCAAAATGCCCAGGTCCAGAGCATACCTGTCCCCAACCATTCCCAGTAGGCTTTACCTGACATTGTGGAGAGCTGGATGGTTGGCAGGTTCTGGATTGTTTAGTTTCACCCCTCTCAAGTCTTCTTTTGTCCCTCTCTGTAATGTTCGGAACTGGATCTCTGGGATGGTGCAAGCAATTTTATTTTCCTTCATGGCAGGGCTGAGGGGCAAAGGTGGATACGTGGAAAGAGAAGCATCTCTTCCCTCCAATGAGAAACAAGGCAAGGGATTGGGTAAATCAGGAGGAAGCTTGTTTGGGTGATACAGCAATATTATCAGTGCTTGCTGGAGGCAGTTGGGTATATTCGCATCCATGCTATAAATCCAGAGCAGGGTGAGCAGGTGACCGGGGGCAGCAGCCCTGGGACTGCATCCCGAGAAGAGACAATATTGCCAAAGCCAGAGGCTAAAAGGGACAGTGTATGCAACAACTTTAATTTGCAGTTAGTATTTCGAAGTAATCCCTCCAGAGGTCAGTGATGGACTCTTTGATGAAAGAGACCAAATCTGTAATATAGACATTACAGATGTCAACGCGGAATTTCTGAAGACATAACATGTGGTACAGAAGATGGGATTTTGGTAGGTGCCATGTTTTAAGGGCATGGTGGTTTTAACGACTTTGGATATAACTACACTGTAAAAATAATAGAGTTTGACACCACTTTAACTGTCACGGCTCAATGCTATGGGAATTAGTAGTTTTGCAAGATTGTTAGCTTTCCTTACCAAATAGAACTGGTGCCTCACCAAATTGCGACTTCCATTATCCCATAGTATCGAGGCCATGGCAATTAAAGTGGTGCCAAACTGCATTATTTCTATAGTGTAAATGTGTAGATGCACCCTTAGCGAGATGTCCTTAAAGTCACTTCTTCTACTGCTAAAGTACAAGAGCCTCATAGGCCTTCCTGTCTTCTTTCTATCTATTCATTCAAGCCTCTGTATGTTTCAAGGGCAGTTTCCAGGTCCATTATTAGAAAGAGCAACTGGAAGTAATTAATTATAACTAATTACCCCTTTCTTGAGGTTATAAGAAAGAAATATTTAAACAAAACAGCAAGTATTTTATTTCATGTCAATAGCATTGCATAAATAAATTAGTATAAAACTGATAAAATAGAGGGAACACAAGCGGCTACATAATTTTAGACCAAAAATGGGCCAAGTAGAGATGATGCTATTAAGGGTGACCAACAATATTTTCTGTTCTTTTCCACTTTAACTGCTGAAGCACATTTAAAGGTATTTTGAATACAATTTGTCAAGTTTTGTATCTTTTATATATTTTTCATGTTACCAACATTTTCAGCGCTGAGCCTGGAACCCCAGGTCTCAGCGGTGCTGTCTGATCTGGCTACGGTCGTCACGCTCTGGTCACATCCCGAATAGATGATGATTTAAAGGGTGACCAACAATATTTTCTGTTCTTTTCCACTTTAACTGCTGAAGCACATTTAAAGGTATTTTGAATACAATTTGTCAAGTTTTGTATCTTTTATATATTTTTCATGTGTTACCAACATTAAGTTTATTAAGTACAGAAAACTAATGAAAAACAGCAAGTAGCTATTTAGTTATTTTGTAAACTCTGTAACAAGTAATAAAGTTGGCAAAGTGTTGGTTTTTTTGTTCTCTAATTTTGTTCTTAATCCATTTTTCATCCTGGGGTTTGTAGTTTAGTGAGACTGTTAAAGGCTCCTCCCTAAACTACAAACCTCAAAATTCTGCAGGAGGCAGCAAATGGTTTTAAAGTGGATTCATTCTCTAGTGTGGTGAGGTTAGATTTCTGTGGGTTTACTGAAGATTGTGGTGACTCCATTGTTGCTGTTATGTGCTATTGGATCTATGGAAAACCTAAGGGTAATATATCATGGTAGTTTCCTTGGCAAGATTTGTTCAAAGTGGGGGGGGGGGGTTGCCTTTGCCTGAGGTCTACACCACTATATAATGCAGTTTCAGAATGCAGATTGACTGCACTTAACTGCATGATATGAGTCTACACTACCACATAATGCAGTTAAACTGCATTATGAAATTGTTATATGATAATGTAGATGGGGCCTGAGAGAGTTTGACTTGCCCAAGATCAGCCAGTGGATTTCCATGGCCAACAAGGATTTGAACTATGGTCTCCAGAGTTATAATCCAACACTCATGCCATTACACCATGCTGGATCTGGTGACACTGTAAAAGTATGTAATTTCTCCACAGAACAAGGAAAGGCAATTGTTTCAACTTTCAAGGAAGGCGGGAGAAATAACTGCAAGCAGCCCCAAATGTTGGTTCACAGTAAGCCTTTCTGGAATCAAAAGGCGTCACATCTACTCTTAACTTTGATTGTATTCTTCAAAACACCTTCCCATAATGCCTTTTTTGATTATAACTCAATTAGTATGATTTTACATTAGGTCAAGAGGGAATTTATCTTGTGATACTACGTAATAAAATTTAAAAGTCTAATTACATCCTCCATTTTTAAAACTGGGAATGTCCCTGAAAAGGTTTAGAATAATTAAAAAAACAATCAGATCATGATAGAATAGAATAGCTTTATTGTCATTGTGCTATTGCACAATGAAATCAAATGCCTTCCCTAGCACACACCACAAAACAATGCAGCCATCCCTCCACAGCGTAAGCACCACCACAGCGTGAGAGTCATCAAATTGTTTGTTCTGGAAAGAGTTCCTCTATCTAAAATAGTTTTGTAGAAAAGAGAATTTCAGCAGATGTTGCCTGTCACACACAAAGGGAACTCATGCTGAATTTCCCTTTCCCATCAAAGGAACAGGAGCTCTGTCTAGTTTTCCCTGTGGCAACTCAAAAGTCATGGAATGTATCTCGTCAAACTGTTAACAGTTATTTTCTGTGAAAATGAAATTGAGATTCCACAAATACGTGTGTTTTATTCTTATGCCATTTCATATCTCTAAACACATTTTGTTGTGAACTTAAGTTCATGCAAGTGATATGAAAATGCCTTTTTCCTTGGTCCAGACATAGGAATTATCCTTCAGACTTCTCTCTATCTTTTCCCCTGCAAACTACATACTCCAACTGGATTTTGGTGTGAAATGCTAATTGTGGAGCAAAATGGTGACTTGGGCCCCATCTACATTGCCGTACAATGTAATTTGAAATAGCATTATATGGTCAGTATAAACTCATAATATGTAGTTCAATACAGCTAAACTCACTATATGAGGCTACACTGACCATGTAATGCAATTTCAAGTTGCATTACATGGCAGAGTAGATGGCAGCAAGTCTCATTTTTACCATACTCCATGAGCCATCCTCCGGGTTTACATGCACATACACAAACGCCATTCGAGTTTTCTGGATTTTGCTCTCTTGTTCCAGAGCCTCAAACAGCAAGTAACCTATTGAAAACATATTCCAGAAATACCATCCAGCATAGCGACTGAGGACTCTGGGTGTTGGAGTCAAAAATGTTGCTTTCTCAAAACTCTACATATTCATAATGATTACAGCAAAGGGGAGCGGTAGTAGCTGTTTTCAATGATCTTATCCAAGATAAGGAGCCCCCGGTAGTGAAATGGATTAAATCCTTGTGCCGGCAGAAATGACATGACTTGATGGAAGAAGGCAATTTAGGGCATTATCACACCACACAGTTAAACTGCTACGATTCTAGTTTAATTACCAGGATTCTGTCCTATGGAATTCTTGGGTCAGTGGCTAAGGCAGGCATCCTCAAACTGTGGGCCTCCAGCTGTTTGGGCCTCCAACTCCCAGAAGTCCTTACGAGCTTGTTCAATTGTCAGGAATTTTGGGAAATGAAGGCAGTTTGAGGATGCCTGGGCTAAGGCAAGCCAAGTATCAGCCAGAGGGTGCTGATGCCCCAGTCTATTACAATTCCCAGCTTTCCACAAGATGCAGCTGTGCAGTTAAAGTACAGCAACTTTATCATAGGGCCCTAAATAGACAGATCTGAGGTGGAGGAATGCCTGTTAAAGCTATCTTATTCAAATTATTCTCTTCTTCAGCCCTTAATCTGAAGTCCACACATGCACATAAATCCAAGGGACGCCTTGCATTGGTGAAATAAATGCCCCATACGGTTGCTGCACTGAAAACATGAGTGTTGTACCTTTAACGGCTGTGAAGAAGAAATTATGGCAGGTGTGGTAGATGCCTGGATTTTTCTCTTCTATACAACCATAACCGGTATACAGGAACTCTCTCCAGAGTTACTCTGGCAACCCAATCCAGATGATGGACCTCACAAAGTCTAAGTGAAGGAGACTAATAAGATGCCTTATTGCTAGCTGCATAAGGTAGCATCCAAAATGGAAGAGGAAATGAGAGCCAATCTTGTCTCTATTTTACTTAAGTGTTGTGTCTCCTGAAAGTCTGTGTTCCAGGATATTTTATTCAGTAACTTTAAGTTGAAGAGATTTGTGTGTAGGGATGTCAACCTTCTTTTCCGTGTTCAGCCCTCAGGCTCTGCGATATGGCCTTTTCTTTCTCACCCTCATCCATCTTCTTCCTCCTGCCAAGCCATTGACAGTTGCGCCTTTTGCTTTCTCACACCTCCTCATCTTGCCGCTCAATACCTGCCTAGGAGTTATTAGAGCTGCCACTGTTGATGACAGAGGGAGATAAATGGGCCACCGAGAAAGATACCCCCATGGTAGTAAGACTGGGGGAAGCCAGAGCTGGGGTTGGGAGTTGTTTCTATCACCAGAAGGGAGAGAAGCCTGAGTAGTGGGAGCAGGAGGCCAGGAGGCAAGATATACCTGAAAATTGCTATTGTAAAAAGAATTTTGTGGTGGGATATTTTTAAAAATATATACAAAATCAAATGGCAAAAACACATTTCCATGCATGCAGTCCTTTGGTGCATTCCCTTCTATACCTCAAAGGCAGAAATAAGAGTTTTGTGTTGTCGAAGGCTTTCATAGCTGGAATCGCTGGGTTGCTGAGAGTTTTCTGGGCTGTATGGCCATATTCCAGAGGCATTCTCTCCTGACGTTTCACCCACATCTTTGGCAGGCATCCTCAGAGGTTGCGAGGTCTCTTAGAAACTAGGCAAGTGAGGTTTATATATCTGTGGGTGTGGCCCCCCGCCAGGGCCAAAAATGGGGGTGGACGAACTATATGGCCCTGGGGGTCGCGTTACAGCCTTCCCATAAAGGAAAAACCTGGAGAATCTTTAAGCAATGAGTCCAGGACTCCAGATGGGTGAACTCAAAACAGGTTTATTCATTACAACCAGTAGAAAACCAACTGGTGGCCTAAAAAGCTTGAAGTGGGTTGCAAAAGTGTCCTTAAACAAAGGGGTTGCATTCACTTGCCTTAAGCAGCGTGAAGGTGTCTCTCTAAGTCCAGATTTTCCTGTAGCTCCTCAAAAGGTCCTATGGCGCACGAAGTCCTTTGGTCCCCAAAGAAACAGCCTCTGATGAAGGGTTGGCCCTTCCCATTGCTGAATTCTTTGGTTTTGAGAGTTTGAGTTGGAAGGCTATACGTAAACCAAAGTGCCTTGTTTGAGCCTGGCTCCAGACTTCGGCCTGCTTTGTCCATGTACTCTGCTGGAAGTGAGGTCAGAAGGGAACACCAACCAGGAACAAGACAGGAGTTTCCCACTCCAGTAGCAATGTTGCTTGATCTGAAATCCTAACAGTGCTCTCTCTCTCTCTCTCTCTCTCTCTCTCATATTTAAGGGCTGCAGTACATTAATGTATTCTGTAGACCTTGAAAGGCCTGCTTCTGCCTCTCCTTCCCATGGCTTTGCTTGCACCTAAATTTCTTCCCTCACCAGAGTAGCTTGATATCTTTGTCTAAGCTAGCTGCTTTTTCAAATGAGCTCATGTTATCTTCCCTTCCCTGCCTGTCGGCTTCCAAAGCAGTTTCATTCCCACACTTAGAAACAGCATCTTGCTCTAAAAACCCCTCCGTTCTCCCAACCTAAGAACCATCTTGCTCCAACACACACACACACAATCTCTCCTGTCTGGGCACCCACAGAACCATCAGGCCCTGCACCCCCAAATCCATCATCGTCATCAACTGGCTGAACTACAACAGTTACCTGGCTGTATGATGAGGAACATCTGCTGAAATTCACTCTTTTACACAGTTGCTAATAATAATAATAATCATCATCATCATCATCTAATAAACTTTATTTATATCCCATCCCCTCTCCCCAAACGGAGTCAGGGAGGTTTGTTACCGAGCAATTTGGTATAGAGGAGACCAGAGAGGACAGAGGCCCAGGAATACCCATAAAACGAGGATTTCAGCAGAACCTCTGGTGAGTTTTTAAAAGCAAACTAAAATGCCTTTCCCAAATGATCTCACCAAAGAAGCCTGGAAGAAGATGCCACCGAAGTCTTTATTCTCGTCAGCTGAGGAGGATGACAACCGCAATATCCTTGTCGCAAAGCAGTCATAAGGTTACATTCAAAATACATGCCATTTTATATTTTTTACAGAGCTGTAAAATTCAAATTTCCCACACCCGCGTGCCGGCCGGTTCTATGCTGATTGGTTGGAATGCGGGAGCCAGCTGTAACGGGAGCCAATAGCGCAACAGCGCCGCCTCTATTCTGGCAAATGAGGAGAGTAAGGCAAAATTTGTTGAAAACAAAGCAACTGAAAGTCTCTTGATTAGATTAGTCCTTACTGTATGTAAATTACGATCCCATGCCTCTGACCTTTCGGGTCCAAGAAAGTCTTTTGTTGTTTGGTGGGAAATGAGGAACTGGTCCATATCTTGTCAGACTGTAAAGATATCAAACAAATGTTTGAGTTATGAGTATCTGTTTCTTTTGGTTTATGTGCTGTAGTAGTACTACTGTAGGTGTGTCTGAGTGGGTGCAGCTGGGTTTGCCTGACTCCAGTAGGGTGTGGCAGCTGTGTTTGTATAAATCTCCTTTGTTACAGATTGGATTAGGCTTTTGGCTTTTGCAGTTTCTTACTGTCTATGCTGGCTATTGTGCTGGCTGAAGTTCCTGGCTGATATACTGCTGTGATGCTGGAATGCTATAGGCTGGAGAAATTCATTTAAATGCTGAAATGCTGAAGCCTGGAGAAATGGATTCCTATACTGCTGTAATGCTGGAATGCTGTATACTGGAGAAATTCATTTAAATGCTGAAATGCTGTAATTTGGAGAAATGGATTCCTAAACTGCTGCAATGCTGAAATGGTAACAGGGATGCTGGGAGTTGCAATACTGTGTGAGTTAACACAGAAGTCTGTTACTGAAGAATGTGCGGACTGTTTATTGAAAGAGCATGTTGTTTTTTATTTGTTTGAAGCTATATTAGTAAAATTTTTACATGAAGACAAACTTTGTTTTTTTGCTTCTGTTTGCTCAAATACCCATCAACCACCTTCTTCTGTTTTCTCTGCAACTGTGGATATAGAGGATTACATGTCCCATTATCCCATCTCCAACCGACATATCTGACCCTTCCTGTTGACACAGGTCTTTTCATGTGAGTTTCAGGAATGATAAATAAAAATGATTTTCTCAGATCGCGGATACTTTTGAGGTCCGAAGTCAAAAGATAACAGCCTTTTTGATGAATGGGAGAGATATGCCTAGCGCTCATAAATAATAGACGAGGCGAAACTCTGAGGGTCTATTGTCTATGGCGCAAAAAGGAGTTTTCAATGGAAGGGAGGAAAGGGCCCCCTTCAAACTAGAAAAATCCTATTCTTCCATGCAATCACTTTTGATGAGAGGATTAAGAAGGTGCGACCTTTGGAATGTGGTTGTCCTGATGTCATCTCACATCAGCTGGTTGTATAGACATACATGGCATTTTCATATATTATTTTAAAAGGTACATGGGGGAAGGAATACATATTTTTGGGAATTATAAGGGAACATTTCCACCACCATTTCATCACATCTATAGCATTATTTCATAGAAAAAGGGAGAATGTAGCTCATTTGATCATAAAGGGAATATGAAGCACCCATCCATAGGTTTCTGGGGAAAATCATGATAAAAGAGGTAAAGTTCATCTGATCCAGTCCTTGAAAAACTATAAGAGCAAGTCATTTTCGCTGCCAGCCTTGAGGAGAATTCCAAAACATGAAAGTCCTTGGAAAACTATGTTTCCCAAACCGTTCAGGGCTACCCAAACTCTGGCCTGTCTGCATGCAACTCCTTGGGATGTGCACAAGGGAATCCATGGCTTTAGAACCTCAATGGGGGCCCTCCGCGGTGGCGGTAACAAATGGATTTGAAAAGCCGGCACGTTTTGACAGTCAGGTGGTCCTTAAGAAAAATATATTCTTTTAAAATCAAAAGGCTGCAGAGGGGCAGATGAGCTTAGAGGAAGAAAATCAAGATAGCAGAAAGTCTTGGAATAGGTCAAAGAAAAATATGAAATTGGAACGGAGTCAATCGGTTGAACTGATGTTTTTGTGGATAGCAGGGGAAACGGGCGCCATTTTGAAAATTCCGTATCCGTGGTTTTGAAAAACGCAGCTCCGGCCTCCCTGGGACATCCCAGATGGGCTCGCAGTGTTCTGCAGCCCAGGAAGGTTTATTTGGCAAGAGCAGAAAGTATGAGCCATATGGGACACTTTATCTCTATGCGGAAAGGAAAAAATGTTGCGATGTGGAGTGCTCTTGATTAAAGTGGTGCTAAAATGTTTCAGGTCAAGTGAGGCATTGAAATAGAAAGATAGAAAAGGGCTGGAGGTCTTCTGATGCTAAGTCCCAGCCTTTGTGCTAAAGATGCCAGACCACATAGAGCATGCAGGAACGTTGGAACTCCCTGCTGCAGGTCAGACCAATTCAGATGCAGAGGGGGTCTCCAGGGGCTCGCCTTCAGGCTCACAACACAAAAACAATATACTGCCAAAAGTACAGTAACATTGTTTCTAAATATTGGCACTATCCTTTTTTTCCAAAAGAAAGCAGGATAGTGTTGTCCACAGCCTCTCTTTAATTATTCACATTGTCAGCTCTGGTGATCCTACCCAAGGAGACGTGACAACAGTTTGGTGAAGCATGGTCCATAGGTCACTCCAGAATTACAACAAGAAAATCATTCACCAAACTCCAGAAAGCAAAAGGTTAAGATCAAGTGTTCACATTCCTAACTCTGTAGGTGTCGGTCTGTAACGTGACAAACTAGGAGATATTTCCTGACCTAAGAACGCTGTGGGCCCCTTGAAAGGCATCTGTAAGTTCTACGTGGTAAGTTTTCCTATTTCTGTGCATTGTCACTATTTACCTTCGAGCCCGAGTGCTTATTCAGGAGAGATTTTTTTTAAAAATGTTGTTTTCCTTTGCCTTACATTTTGGTCATCTATTTGGAGGCATGAATGTTTGCCATTTCTTTCTTATACACTTTTCTCTGACAGTTTGGCTCTTCTTGGAGTTGCTCCTTGTCCAGCTGCAGATGTATGCAAACTCCATAACATATGTGGATTTCTAACTGTGTGAGATTTGAACAGAGAACCACCAAATAATTGGTTAACTTGGACATTGTAAAAAGGGAACCAAACAGTAAGACGGAAAGAAAACTGTACATAGTATTCATAGGAGTATTCATAGGAGTAGTCTCCATTATTATAAAGGAGGAAATGTGAAAACAAAGACCAGAATCCAAGGGGGCATGGGATCCTAGAAGTCAGGTTCTGTTGCTTTGCTTTTAAAAGATCAGGCATTTTAAATTTCTTAGTAATGCTTTGTCTATTTTTAACAGTTTAACTTGGGGGGTGCAAGAGGTCTTGTCCAGAGTCCTACACATTAGCATCAAAACTCTAATTTTGTGAAATATTTACCTAGGAGTCAGGACCCCTGGGAGAGCCATGAGAGCCATGAGGGGGGTGTCAGAAGGGTTGCCAAAGACCATCAGAAAACACTGTATTTTATGTTGGTCATGGTGGTTCTGTGAGGGAAGATTGGCCCAAATCTATCATTGGTAGGTTTCAGAATGCTCTTTGATTGTGTGTGAACTATAAATCCCAGCAACTACAACTCCCAAGTGTCAAGATCTATTTTCCCCAAACTCCACCAATGTTCACATTTGGGCATATTGAGTATTCATGCCAAGTTTGGTCCAGATCCATCATTGTTTGAGTCCCCAGTGCTCTCTGGATGTAGATGAACTACAACTCTAGAACTCACGGTCAATGCCTACCAAACCCTTCTAGTATTTTCTGTTGTTCATGTTTAGGGCATCAAGGGAAGGGCATCAAGGGAAGGGCATCAAGGGAAGGCAGGCACCACAGAAATTTTCTATTGCCAGATTTACCATGCTGCAAATGGTGCAGCAGAACCAAGTTCCACAAAAAGGGGCTCCCACAATAAAAGGTTTTGCAATAAGAAAAAAGGAGGAAATTTTTTCAAATATATATAAAGTGGAAGTATAAAAATATTACTGTTAAATTTTCATTTTGAAAAATAAATGTTATTTATGTAAAAAATATTTTGAATTAACACTAAGTTCTTTTAAGTCCAAAGATCTTAACCTGGCCGTGGCTGCAAGTTTTCTGGGGTGTGTATGGTAATTGTCCGTAACATAATAATAATAATAATAATACTTTATTTGTATTCCGCCCTATCTCCCCAAGGGGACTCAGGGTGGATTCCAACATAACAATAGCAAACATTCAATGCCTACATAAAACACATGATACTAACATAAAATCCCAGAAAAACCCCACATATAAAAGTAAACTTAAAGCCTAACATCAAATTAAGACTTAATATCAGTAAATTAAACCTGACATCAATAAATTAAACTACAATAAATTAAGCTAATAAGATAAAATTATATAATAACATAAATCTAAACAAAACACCCACATTAGTGTACAACAGCCAGCAAGGATTCACAAATAATAATTATAATAATAGCATTGGAGACAATTTAGTCAACAGATAGCAAATCCGCTGATTTTGCTTCAGATGCCCAATGTAAGCATCAATATTTGTAAGCTATACTTAATATCAGCTGACTAAAAATCCTAATTTTTATCTCTCTTCTCTCACTGAATCTGGATTTTTTTTCAAAACATGATACCAAACTATTTCTGCCCCAACCCTTAGTTATATGAATACTGTACATATAACAGTTAAACAGTTAAAGTGCTATGATTCTGCTTTCACTGCCATGGTTCCATCCTCTGGTATCTTAGAGATTTCCCTTGGGGAGATATGGCAGGTTATAAATATATTATTATTATTATTTGGTTAAAACACCCATACAACATAATTATAGGAGTTTGACAGATATACAGTATTTCCATCTGAGAGAATCGTGAGATTTCCATTTTGTTGCGGCACCAGGGTGCTCTGACATAGAAGAGGAAATATCTCACAAAGCTACACATCCCAAATTTCCATAGCATTGAGCCATGGCAATGTGGTATCAAACTAACATAATTTTGCAGTGTGAATGTTCCCACAGACACAAGTAACACTCTCTCGCTGAGTAGTCTAATTTCCTGTCCACGAATGGTAAACCTCAGGAAATACATAGGATGTTGCCATGGCAATTAAAATGGATAATTAGTACTGTAATGGAAAGGGCTGTAGATGATGGACTAATGATCCCATAATCCTTGTTCCAATGCTAGTTGAAGACCAGTGGCTGATAGAAACTGGAGTAATGGCTGCCTCTTATGGAATTTGCAGTTTAGGATAGGCATTTAGAAGGCTCAGCTGGAAAGCTCTTAAACTTCACTAAACTATAAATCCCAAAATTCCACAGGAGGCAGCCATAATATTTAGGGTAGAATAATAGTGCGATAACAGTGTAGTATGATATTGACTAAGAATATCTGTAATTATCACCTAGGATTGCCAGGTGAAAACTTGAGAGGATTCTTGTACCTTTAATGAGTGTATAGTAGAGGTCATTTTAGCAGGTTTCGCTTATTATAATCTGTTCAAATATTTTCTTCTACACTATGTCAATGGTACAGAGACTGACTCCAGTTTTCACTCTTGACAACCCTTTATCTCTAAATTGTCTCTTCCTCTTTAAAAAAATTCATACTCAGTAGTAATCTGAAAATGAGAAACGCAGTATGGCTGGTTGAACTCGTTGAACAGCAGATGGGGGCATTCGTCTTTCCAGCATTTCCAAGAAGGTGACTGACAGTCCCACCTAGACCTCTTTATTGTAACAGGGTCCAAAAGCAACAGAAACATGACAGCCCTGCAGCACCTTCCCTCCCTGAGGCGTGTGGCAGTATGTGGAGGCACACACGGGAATGAAATGTCTGGAGTGTACCTGGTCAAGCACTGGTTGCACAACTCCTCCGAGCTGCAGCGGGGAAGCTTCTGTGCCACCCCTTTCCTGGGCAACCCACAGGCAGTTGCACAATGTGTCCGCTACATTGGAACAGACCTGAATCGTGCATTCACAGCTGATATGCTCAAGTGAGTACCAGACAATATTGTAGCACTTTGCAGAACTTCCACAAGGTTAGGGGATGGAGCAAGACTAGGGGATGTTCTTCATCTTCATTAAGCTTCTGGATGCTAAGCCTCCAGATGTGCCACCTTTGAGTTGTCTTCATGGTTGCGCCAATGATGAATCAAATATTTTTGAAGGCAAAGGGAATCTGTTCACATTATCCAGAATTCAATGTTTGATTATGCTAGCATAACTTCTGGTTGTTATTGTTGTATGCCTTCAAGTTGTTTCCAACATACAACGATCCTAAGGCAAATCTATTACAATCCGTAACACAATTTTGTACCTATGTTATAAATGTAATTTTCCAATTGGTTCTAACATAAAACCGTGGAAAAAGTTTATTAAACTGCTAAAAGTTTGTTTTTGCGGGATATCCTCCTGCACATTTTTGCTATAGTTTTTCAATTAATAGCTCATTGAGTCTCAATCAATTCAACATAGTTTGTAGCAGCCACAAAACCAAAGTTTCTGGAGTATAACAACTACTTTCAAAGTAAATACTGCACAATTAAAGAGGAATAACACTTTCAAACCAGGAACAGATTTTTTCCCTCTAATTTTGTTACATTGTGTTATGGGTTCTCTGGGACTGAGAGTGTGTGTGAGGTTACCTAACAGGTTTCCATGTCTGAGTGGGGAAACAAACCTAGTTTCCAGAATCGTAGTCCAATGCTCACATCACTATACCATACTGGCTCTCCTAACCCCTGGTTACACTAATATAATATGACGCCTTCTTGCAATGCCCCAGAATTAATTGTGCTTATATAACCTTCTGGGGTACTGCAGAAAGAAGTTGCCCAGTGTCTTCTTCCACTATTTCTTTTTTACCCTGAAGCATGAAAGAATAGTCAGGTAGCACCTCGGTTTAGCTCTATCCCCCATCACTGTGATGCACCGTCATGGCCATTAAGTCCTGCATCTCAACAATTCCTGGCTGTCTTTATGCACTTGGACAAAAAGAAATGGACTTTGCATGATTTTTATAAATTTCATTTTTTCTAAAACTCTTTCTTGCATGTTCAAGGGTAGCCAGACAACACTTGAGTTACATTCTTATGGCCTATGTTCTGTTGTGAAACTGGTTATAGTTCCTAGTCTGCCCCAGACTTTGTTTGGTTCTAAAAACATGTGCATGTCACTACTATAAGTTTATTAGTGGTAAACATTGTAGCAGAAGACACAGCAGAGAAATGCAGAACAATCCCTGTATTTGCAGTAAAATATGTTCCAAGTCCCGTCCCCCCCCATGGATACCTGAAACTGTGGATAAGAATGAACCCTATATTTTGTACTTGTGCCAGAAGCATACCATAGAATAACACTAGGGGAACCAGAATGGTCCATAAATACTTCCAGGGAATAATATTATTTTGGAGCATGCATAAGTGAAACCATGGATATCGAGTCCATGAATAACCGGGAGGAGGGGTGTGTCTTCCTATTTTTCAACCCTTTAACTGATGTGGTCCAGCATCCCCTCACAGTCTGTTGGGTCCCTAAATGGATAATTCAGTCCCTAAATTCAATCCATACTATCTAATGAATGTCAGTCCAACTCTCCATGGCTGGCTAAACAGAGCCTCCAAACATGACCCATAGCTATGAGGACTGTTCAAGTAGGTTGTTGAAACAGAAACTTCACTCCCTGTCTTTACTTCTAGCCTTCATATTGTTTCATCTTTGAAAAATGTAACTGACAAAACCATATATATATAAATAAAAATGTAATGTTCATTTGTGGGGTTGACATAACTCAAAAACCACTGGACGAATTGACAACAAATTTGAACACAATACACAAGTGACCATCACTCATAAAAACACTGAAAAACACAGCAGGAAAGACTTTAAAAAGCCAAAAAATAAAAATACATTACAACGCATGCGCAAAACCACACACATATATATACACGAACACACACACACACATATATGTATATATATACATATACACAAATATACACACAAATATACGCACACAAAACACATATACACAGACTTATACATATACGCATGGCAGGAGGTGGCTAGTGAGCACTAAATGAGCTTTTTCTGTGCCACTGTTCAACTGTTAATGTTTGGCCATGTGAGTGATGGCAGAGATCAAATTCACTGCAGCCAATAGAGTTTTTCCCAGAAGACATCTGACTACCCTTGCACATTTGGAGACAACAAAGGAGCATTCACTCACTTCCAAAAATCCCTTCTGTCACTGTTGGAGATGTATGTTGTCTAAGGCAGTGTTTCTCAACCAGTGTGCCGTGACACACTATTGTGCCGTGAGCGATCATCAGGTGTGCCGCGAGAAAAGCTCTCTGCCCCCCTTCCTTCCCACCTCCTCCTGCCGAACTCCTGCTGCTTGGGAGAGGAGGAGGAAGGGCCGAGCGGCGACGAAGAAAAAGAAGAAGGGGCCGGGGCTCCGCCTCCTTCAGCCGTTTCCCCAGCCAGCCTCCAATCTGCCATGACTCTCGCCACGACTCTCACCCCTCGCTCGCTGAAGCCGTGCGGAGGAGGAGCCCCACCTACTGAATCCAGTCCACCGCTCATGTTTCTCCTGGATCAGGAGAACTGAAGCCGGGGGGAGGGGGCAGGGCATGGTGCGGCCTGGCTCCGCCCGCTCCCCCCGGCTTCAGCGCTCCCACAGCTTCGCCAGCCTTGAGGGGGCAGTGCCAAGCCAGCATTATGCTGGCTCTGCCACCGCTGGCTTGGCACTGCCCCCTCAACGCTGGCAAAGCTGTGGGAGAACTGAAACTGCGTGGAGGGGGCGGGGCATGGTGCGGCCTGGCTCCTCCCCTCCCCGGCCGGCACTCCCAGCAGCTTCTCCCAGCAGGCCACCATCCCCCCAGCCGTTCTTTACTGTGTTAGAGTGTCATTTTGTGTCATTTTGGTTGGTGGTGTGCCCCCGGATTTTTTTAATGTTAAAAGTGTGCCGCGGCTCAAAAAAGGTTGGGAGACACTGGTCTAAGGAGGCCACCTGTAGCTTGGTAATTTCCTTTGCTTTGAGTATCTCTCTCTCTCTCTCTCTCTCTCTCTCTCTCTCTCTCTCTCTCTCTCTCTCTCTCTCAGCTCTAAGGATTCAGACTCCTATGAATGCCAGCGTGCTCAGGAAGTCAACCAGGCCTTTGGACCCAAGGGTTCATTAGACGCCTACGACTTCATGATCGACCTACACAACACCACCGCCAACATGGGCTGCTGCCTTATAGTGCCTTCTGAGCAGAGCCTATTGTCCCTGCACATGTGCAATTACATTCAGGTGAGAACATGCTCCAGATCACATCTTCACCTGACTCAGGCTGGGGTTGCCCAGCTAATTTCCTTTCTTCTTGACTCCATAGAAGCAGTCCAAAAGGAGACACTGCCCCATCTTTCTCTATCAGCAACCAGGACATGAAAAAAATACCATTTCTTCGGTGGCCAAAGCTGGGCTGGGTAAGGCATGGACATTCCTGGTGGCAGAAAACTCTCACTGGCTGTTCTTCTGCAAGCATTTTTGGAAGCTGATCAATTCAACTGATCCAGGCACCCAAGCTGTTATTTGAAGTGAATGGTGTGCCCCCCCCCCCCCCAATAACAAAAAAACATAAGCAATGTGTTTGAAAGAAGTGCAATATTCCTTGTAAAACTGCAAATGATGCCAGGGCCCAGCTTCAATTTAGATCATGCAAATTACCCCCAAAATGAAGCACATAACCTAAAGAAATATGCTACTCTGTTCAGAGTGTGTATAGTGTAGCTTCTTAAGGCAGTACATATCTTGAGACAGATTTGCTTTGCCTATATGCATCCTTTTTCCACCTACTGTTATCAGTTCCATGTATGCTGGTAAACCTTTATATCTGTATCTAAAGTAACTACAACTTTAAAATATTTATTTAGATTTTAGAATACTGCATTTCAGTGGTTCCCTATTTTGTCGTGAAGGACAGAGACAGATTAGAACTTGACTAAATTCAGAAGGAGCAAATTTTACACATATTATATAGCTGAATGTTTCAAAGCCATACTGTATGTTGGCATTTGATTTTTCCATTAATTATGTTGTAAGCCACCTTGAGTTCCCCCAGGGGTGAGAAAGGTGGTATATGAATAAAGCAAATAATAATAATATATAAAGCTGTAACACGTGTGCCTCCTTCATTAGGTTCTCAAACATCTCTCTTACTTGGAGACCAAGAACTTGGAAACCTGGCTTATTTGCTATGTTCTCTCGAGCTCTTTCTGACTTATGATTTTTTTTTCATGTCAGGAGCGACTTAAGAAACTGCAAGTCGCTTCTGGTGTGAGAGAATTGGCTGTCTGCAAGGACGTTGCCCAGGGGACGCCCAGATGTTTTACCATCCTTTTGGGAGGCTTCACTCATGTCTCTGCATGGGGAGCTGGAGCTGATAGAGGGAGCTCATCCGCGCTCTACCTGAATTCGAACCTGCAACCTGTCAGTCTTCAGTCCTGCCGGCACAAGGGTTTAACCCACTGCGCCACCGGGGGCTCCTCTGACTTTTGATGAACCCATCCTTGCATTTCATGGCAAGATTTATTCAGAAGAGGTTTGCCTTTCTCTGAGGCTGGGAAAAGTCACAGCTAAGTAGGGGATTTGGAACCTGGGCTCCCAATGTCTTGAGCTGGATCTATATTGGCAAATAATGCAATTTGAACTGCATTATATGGTCAATATAAACCCATATTATACAGTTCAATGCAGTTCAAACAACTTTGTATGGGTCTACATTGACCATATAATACAGTTCAAATCACATTATTTGGCTGTGTAAATCCAGTCTTAGTCCAACACTCAAGCTATGACACCATCCTGGCTCTTCTGTAACAAGGTACAGGGCCATAAGTCTCCCCAAGTACGTTCATGCTTCTGTGGTAGAGTGCTAGCTCTCCAGAAGTTAATTTACGTTGTTAATGAATTATAGCTATATGTATGCGTGGGAGGAGGGGAAGGTCCTGCACGATCATTTTGCAGATGCTTCAGTCAATATAGCCATATTTATATGATTCTTTTCAGCAATAGAAATGGGCCCACAACCCCAGGGAGTGGCACGAGCTGAGATACTTGCTGAGATGAGATCCACCGTGGCCTATGCTCTGGACTTCATAGAGCTGTTTAACAAAGGTGATTTATCCCATTATGTCTCATTCCATATTGATTCTTGTGACAGGATGTTGGGCTATGGATTTGAGATAGATTGGTGGCTATTGAAATACTGAAGATGATCAATACTGCCTCTGTTGCTTCTTTGTGAATGCTAAAAGAACCCAGTTTTTTTTAAAAACCACAATATGTAGAGTAAAAGACAGATACTAATAGCTAGGCAGCAGATTGATTGATCAGACAGCCATCATATCTCACTCCATAATTGAGGATTTGGGCCTATTGCATCAAATATTCCTCCTAGTGCTCTTTACAGAAGGCGTAAAAGTTGGTATTAACTTTAATATCAAACTAAGCCCCCCGTGGCACAGTGGATTAAAGTGCTGAGCTGCTGAATGCTGACCGAAAGGTTGCAGGTGAGCTCCCGCTGTTAGCCCCAGCTTCTGCCAACTTAGCAGTTTGAAAACCTGAGTAGATCAATAGGTGCTGCTCTGATGGGAGGGTAATGGCACTCCATGCAGTCATGCTGGCCACATGACCTTGGAAATGTCTATGGACAACGCTTATAAATGGAGAAGAGCGCCAACCCCCAGAGTCGGACAGGACTGGACTTAATGTCATGGGAAAACCTTTACCTTTACCTAAGTCTTGATTAATACTTGGCTGCATCACTGATACATATTTCCATAAAATTATTAATGTGGTCAGGTTGGCTATACATTGACTACAACTGAAAAACAAAATATCCTGATAATACCATACTTTATTGTTGCTAATAGAGAAGCCATTTTATTGCATTGCTTTTACTGCTTTTGTTTCAAATCCCCTTAAGGCCAATAAAAGGAATGGCCTCCATCTGTACCTTGAGACCATCATAACAAATAAGCAAATATCTAAAGCAAGACCTGTGACGCTTTGCCCCTGTGGTTCCTTTATATGATTTTTTTGCTTGATGAAGAAGCCTGTATGATTTTAAAATCAAATATGTTCTCTTTGTGTGTGCCTACATTGACGTGCTTGCAAATTTCTTGTCCATGTAGGGCAAGTTTTTCTTTCAGAAGGTCAGTTACTTCCTCTGAAATACAGCCTACAGTACCTGGTATTCGTTGGTAGTCTCCCATCCAAGTACGAACCAGGACTGATTCTGCTTAGCTTCCAAGATCAGAAGGGATCTGGTGCTTTTAGGGTATTTATGCAGTGACTATAAATAGTAGAGGGTCGAAGCTGACTTTTGCTGTAATGCAGGAGTGGGAATCATATGTCTCATTAGATGTGGCTGAACCACAACTTCCAGCAGTGACAGCAAACAATTGTCCTAATGTATTCCTCGCTGTGGAAACTGAGACACAAGAGGGAATCCAGCTCTTTCCACCTCCTTTTGCCAGGTACTTTGTTCCCTTCCTTTGAAAGTGAAGCATACAAGGTAACTGGACGTGTGGACTTCCCTCGTGATTCCACTGGTGAGATTTCCGCTGTGGTGCACCCAAAACTGCAGGTAAGTATCAAGGAAGGAAAGAAAAAAAGAGGTAAAAACCTGTGTGCATATGTGTAGGAGGAAAACCTGGTAATTTGAAATGCATTCTTGTAGCTGCTGCACTTTAACAAGAATCAGGACTACTAAAATCCAGTAAAAATGAAAGTTTGGGAAGGTACCTCATGTAGTATAACACTGAGAGAGAAAAACTGTATGTGCCAAATTTGCACTCTGAACAATTGTCCAAAGTCCATCAACCGTTCCCTTTGCATAGTCTTTCCCAACTTTGGATCTTCATATGATTTTGTGCCAGGTTCCCACCATCCTCCGTAGCAACCAGTTACTATGCTGGCTGAGAGTGATAAGAGTCGTAGTTCAATAACATTGGGTTGAAGCTCAACACAAATTTGCCTCTAGTACCGGAAACAGTGGTAACTCTCATACTATTCCTTGAGGAAGTGATGAACCCTCATTAGCATGACAATCATTGTTGCTTTTTCATAAGCTGCAGAGAACACACTGAAGTGCTTGCCGTGGGTGGGGCTTGCGGTTGTTTTTTTAAAAAAGTATTATTTGTACTGATACTTAAACCATTCATTTTAGGACAAAGATTTCCAGCCCCTGCAGCCTGGGCACCCCATTTTCCAGACTCCCGGTGGGGAGGATATTCTATATGAGGGTGATAACACCACCTACCCAGCTTTCATCAACGAGGCAGCCTACTACGAGAAGAAAGCAGCTTTTATCAAGACAGAGAAAAAGACATTGTCCCAACCTGCACTGCAGAAGAAGTTTTGAATAAGCTACAATATCATAGGGAGCCAATTTAAATCCATAAGCCTCTGTTGAATGACCTACTTTGTATCACTATGCGATCAATCACTTGATCAGTCACTCAATCAAATTAATCAGCCCACAGTTTATTGCTGAAGGTAGCTTTTATCTAATGTTGATGACATGTGATCCCTAATTCTTGTAAGCAGCATTAGTCTTCAGAGCTTTCATCCAAGGAACTTGCACTGGGCTGGTCTGCAGGATAGTTTTGAGGTTTACGTTTTGATGCCAATTGAGTGCCTTTGAGAAAATGATTGTATTCTAGTAGCGTGAATGCAGACTGCACGGATCTAGATTTACATTCTGAAATCCAACCATGTTTTTAGTACAGCCTCCCTCCAAATAGCTCCCTACCAGGGCTATTGGGAAGGATAAGATTATAATCTTTTGTGTCGTGTGTGTGTGTGTGTGTGTGTGTGTGTAAGAGAGAGAGGGGGGGATTCTTTTTTAGCTCTCAAACAGCACTTTAATCCTGCCAGAATCTAGGTGACTCATCGTTAACTGGAATTTTCCCTTCAGATCCTGCAGGAAAGATTTGGGAATCGACCCACCAGGACTCAAAAGAGTCTCTCAAGCATTTCAAAGCTTCAGGAGGCAGGGAAAAGCATTCTGAGGCTTTGCAGTCTTTGGCTCTTTGTATCTGTACTTGCTATTTTTACTCTGTTCCTGACCGGCTGTAGAGCAAACAAGAATAGACGTAGAAGTCTTCCTCCAGCACTGGACAATTATTATTTCAGTGCTTTTGCATAGGATTCTACTCTCTGATAATATGCTTCGTCTTCTGTTCCTAACGAAAGCTGTTAGACGCTTGTGGAATGCCACATATTTTGGAGAATTGTTCCTTCTGGCAAAACAGGAAACGACATGACAATAATAGATCATAAGAGATAAATGTTACATTCATAACAAATGAAATGGAGTCTGAATACAATCGGTGGCATTACTTGTCTTAAAGAAACAGATTTGGATATTGAGAATTGTCATTGTTGTATGTTTTCAAGTCATTTTCAATTTACAATGACCCTATAATGGGGTCTTTGGCAACATTCGTTCAAAGGACGTTTGCCCCTGCCTTCTTCTGAGGCAGAAAGAGTTTAGATGAGGTCTGATTCTGCATGTGGATGTGAATACAGCACACTCCTAATATTGCTCCAGGGAGAAAAAGAAGAGGAAATAAGTAGCTTATGTTCTTCTTTATCCTTCCTCCAATGGCTTACATATGAGATTATTCTATGCTCAGACCAACTAAGCAAGGCCCATTGCTGACTGTTCTGCTTGTGATACTCTGGGTATCACAACTGTTATTGCTAATTGGGACCTTTTGGGTTTGGAGATGCTGATGACTTGATCTGGGGACATCTATGTGAAGGCTATGCACTCTGCTGCTATGGACTGTGGTTCATCTCCGCTTCTGCTTTACAGCACAGAGCCCAGATAGTTCCTGGCATGGGGACAGCAGGATTTAAATAGTGCTTACATAAGTTATGCAGTTGGAGCTTTTGGAATGAGATCCTAGAAGAGCCTTTTCTGTTTAGTGGGAATACATAGCAAATGGGCTACTCACAGAAATCTCTCTCTGGCATGAGATTGTTCTGTCTGTTCAGCAAAAGTTAGTTTAACTTTGGTTCAACTGGTATTGTACATGCATCCCTACACTCCACAATGATGATAGTTTGTGGATGGGATTAATTGATGGGCTCCTTTCCTTCCTAGAGCCCGCACAAAGAGGACTTTCAGCCATGTATTTGTTTTATCCCAGAGAGAGACAGATTTTACCAAACAGTTCAGGAGAATATTAGAAATGATGCCGTGAATGCTTATTATTTAAGTGGTATCCTTGAAGAATTCTGAGCTTACGAAGAAGACCTCGATTCATATAAAAACTTGGATGGAAAAAAAGATCCACTGGTCTTTATTTTTGATTATGGCTGGAATTATGGAGTGATTACACCTGGGGATTTTCCCTCCAGGTCTAGCCTTATAAATGTTGGATACTCCCCAATTTAAGGATGAAGAGATTCCTAGGAGAATTTTCAAGGTCTGGCCTAGCCCTTTTTTTTTCAAGGCAGGACATCTTCTCTTGATCACCACTTGTAAGATGCTTTGTACCTCTTGGAGGTAGACTTACACTTGTAAATATGCTTTTTACATGATTTCCAAGGAAGCCTTTGAAGGATCCAAGCTTCAGAGAAGACAATTCAGTCTTCTGTGCGGTGATCTTCCACAGTCCCCAGGAGGTGAAGAGCCATCAAAGGGCAGCCATTTCTCTTCTGGTCACCTGAAAAGATTAGTAGTACTGGATATGACGTTACAGCTCCTTTCTTTCCAGATCTGGTTACCTGCTTGACAGCATCATCACAAATTCTGAAAGAAATGTGAAGAGGTGATTCAGTCCCCAGTCTTGAGTTCCTTATCCAGGTTCTTCTTGGCATTTTTTATGTGCCAGTGGAGTAAACAATGCTGACAGCGTGGTTAGGTACCACCAGGGGCCTTGCATCTCAAACAGTAATATTGTCATCAATCGGTAGATCTCCTTTTCACTGACTGATTCTCCATTTTCCCAGGACCTATTCATTTGTTTGTTTTCCCTATAAACTGATCTAAATTGGGTTGCTGTGAGTTTTCTGGGCTGTATGGCCATGTTCCAGAAGCATTCTCTTCTGACGTTTTGCCCACATCTATAGCAGACATCCTCAGAGGTTGAGAGGTCTGTTGGAAACTGGGCAAGTGGGGTTTATATATATCATTTCCAACAGACCTCACAGGCATAGATGTGGGTGAAACGTCAGAAGAGAATGCTTCTGGAACATGGCCATAAACTCACAGCAACCCAGTGGATTCTGGCCATGAAGGCCTTGGACAACACAAGCTGCATTAGTCAAGTAATATGTCATAAAATCATAGAGTTGGAAGAGGCCACAAGGGTCATCTGGTCCAGCTTCCTGCCATGCAAGGAATACATTATCAAAGCACTCCTGACAGATGGCTATTCACTCTCTGTTTAAACACTTCCAAAGAAGAAGACTCCACCACACTAGAAGGGATGTACACTATAATAATAATTACTATTATTACTATTATTATAAATAATAACTTTATTTTATACCCCGCCAACCATCTCCCCAAGGGGACTTGGGCGGCTTACAAGGGACAAGCCCAAAAGTTACAAATAAAACACAATAACAATATCAGATAAAATATTAAAACAAATTATACTTCATTAATTTTGCAATACAGGTTTTTCTCAGCCAAAACAAGCATACTAACAGGCACACCTTTGGCAAGAATGCTTGCTAAAGAATTGCATGTGTTTTGAGAAACTGGATATTAAAATGCATTGTGATTTTTGTGTGTAGATAAACACACAGAAATGGGCATAAACATTTTAATGTATACTTTTAAAGACATAATTGTAAAAGCTAATTTTAAAAAAGAATGGATCGGGAAACAGTGCTGAGTGAATTTGTGATTGAAAATATAAACATAAAATTGAGAGGTCTGTGAATTTCTTCAGGTAGAAAAGTATGTGGATAGCAGAGGAAAATCTCAAGTCATGGTTTCAGGTGGGGATGGTTGGGAGAGGAAAGACTCAGGCCACACATGGACTACCCAACAGAGCCAATGAACTGCAGTGGAAGGTGATGGAAAGACAGACATACACTCCTGTGTCCACCTTCTTTGGGTCATGGAGTCACATTGCATGAGGAGCCTGTTCCTAGCCCCTGTATTGCTGAGGCAGAACATTGCAATCAGGAAAGAGGTTCAGGGTTTATGTAAGGAGGGAATGCACAATTCTCTCACCATCAAAGTCCACAGTTCCATCCCCATTGAGATCAACATCATGCAGCATCTCATCCACCTCCTGGGTATTGAGTTGCTCTCCCAGTAGGGCAGTCACAGCCTGGCGCAGCTCTGTCCCACTGATGGATCCATCTCCATTTGTGTCAAACTTGGGGGGAAAAGGAAATATGAAAAGGTCAATTTATGTGACTTTATATCTAACCCCAGTCCTCATTTTTCCTTATGTTTTCCAGCTTATTCTACCTCTTCTTTTCAAACCTACCTCCTTTGCTCAACTGTCCCCATCTCTAATGTTTTCTCTCCTATCCTGACATGCCATTTGGTGTTGTATTTGGGTGCTCACAGCAGAATAGGAGCCAACTTTTCCTTTGTGATATATTGAACCATCTGTGTGGTCTGGGATCAATCGTGTGCATCTTTCCTGCTCCACTAGTATTTTATCTCCTGGTGAGGGATGACTCATGCAGGGGAGACCTATGCAATTGGGTCACTCAAAATGTTTCTCTGTCCTCTCCCTCCACATAATGGGCATGCAGCAAAGGGAAAGCAGCTCCCACAATGCAGTAGTTATGGATGTGATGCAGGGTTAGCCCTAGCTTTAGACAGAGTGAGGCAATGTCGCAACTAGCACATGTCAGGAGAAGTGGTAACAACCTCTCTTGCAGTTTTTGAGAGGGAGTGAAGGGAGACAGTGTCTCGGGGGGTGCCAAACTCATTTTCACCAAGGGTCATATCAGCCTTATGGTTTCTTTAAAATGTCTGCTGTAGAGCTGTATACATTTAATTATGTTAAACTATAGGACTGAAAGCCTTGCGGACTTCACAAAATGATGTGGCAGGCTGGATTCGCACACAGGCCTTGCATTTGACACAAGGTGTACCAGATTTCCTTATTCTCACAAAAGAAGGCTAATAGTTCCTCTTTACCTAATGGTCCTCTTTGGTAAAATTTAAGTTCTAAGAACGTGCCTTTACATTTAGAGCCTCACAGCAGCACAAAGAAGATCAAAGGTGGGTGGGTGGAGGAGGAGGGAATCACAGATACAGAACAAGGATGAAAAGCACAATTTTGAACACATGCCAGCTGTCTCTGTGCCATTTTACTGAGTCTAAACCTGGGAATTTCCCCCACCATTCTTCACATAGCCTGAAAGTTAATAATCCCGGCTGCCAAAAGGAATTGACATTTCCATGCCTGAAAACCAGAGGGCACTGTTTTCATATCTCAAATGAGTTCATTATATCACCATAGCAAGAGATCCATCATAGTCAATCATTTTGCCAGCTGTAATTACGAATTCTGTTGAATTAGTAGGGCTGCAAGGGCTCTAACCAAAATAAGGTGAGATTTATTATTACAATCAGCCCTCCATATCCATGGATTCAACCAGCCATGGTGTGAAAATATTATAAACAAAACAATTCCAAAATACAAACTTTGATCTGCCATTTATAGAAGACACACCGTTTTGCCGTGTCATTGTATATAAGCATTCATAGATTTTGGTATACAGGGGAGTCCTGGAACCAAACCTCAGAGCATACCAAGGGCTCACTTTAATGTATTTTCAGACCAGAATCTGACCAACACGTAGATACTTTATACAAGGACCAAGGTTGCTTCAGAATATCTAGCATTTTTGTTTAAATTTATGTTAAATAGCTAAACCTCCAGAGTCTCAAACCAGCACATAGTTTAGAAACAAGGGTTGAGATCCTGCACCAGAGGTTACAGTGGGCACCTTTACAATAACAGAAACATGTTAGTGATGCATAATGCAATGATGATTGTGAATTATGACTGCACAATGGGGTATCACACATTCTGTTGTGTGATGGGGGGGGGCTCCTATTGCATAACAAGACACATTGCACGTTGAGATATGTTGACTGTTTGGACTGTTGTGCAATGGCCTCTCCGGAAAATATGAACACTGGACAATGGCACAATTCTATTCTACACAATTGTAAATTGGTTTACAATGACATAATTTTATAACAGGATGCCAACCAGAACATTTTGTGTTAATTTCTGAGAGCTGTCCTGGATTTTCAGGATTTTTCACATCCGCATGTCTTTAGAGGAAGAGAGCTCTAGTGCTTCACCTAATTGAGAAGTTTTTATCCTTCTCTATGTTTTACTATTCAGTCTAGTGGCAGGGATTATGAAAATATAATGTGGAGGTCTAAACAGGACACTGCATAACACATAATGCAAGCTGACTCCCTTCTGATTCTTTTTCCACCAACGTACCTCACGAAAAGCGATTTTGAGTTCCCTTACGCCCACCATATGAGCAGTCTCCTCACGCAGCTTTGGACCCATCATTTCTACAAAGTCATCAAAGTCCACACGCCCCCCCACTGTGAGGAAAGAGAGGTGAAAGGGTCAGCTTCCCCAAGAATGGAAGAAACATTTAGTCAAACTTAGGAACACTGCTGGATGAGTTAGGAAATTATGCTAGCATTCTAATTAAATATCCTTCAGCTTTCTGTCTTCTTGGACCATACAGTAGAGAGTCCAATGTCATACTTTCTACAGTTTCACAGATGTACATATGAATAAGTGTTACCAGGTCAAGATTATTCCAGGCCTTGAAATATTGGGGCCAAAATCTGATACCTGTGCCCAGTTGATGTTGCAAGATGCTATTGTAAAGGGCAAGTCCTGGCGATGCCATTAAGCATCAAATCCAGTTGCATTGAGTATGTTATTTAAATAAAAATACCAGGTCTAACTAATTAGGGATAAATATATCTATACACACACACACCTTTTAAAAGCAGTGTTCTCACCCTGAGATTCCTCCTCCTTGTTCTGAGAATTGAAGATGAATGTCCAGGACCTGAGATTCAAGGCTAGACCTTCCTTTCTGGCATCCCATTGGGTATTCCTTATTCTCTCCTAATATTCCCATCCTTCTATGATTTGAAACTCCTTCTCCCTAACTCTTTTTGTTGCATTTCTAGAACTAACGCCTTTCTGGTTGTATATGCCCTACCTATCGCATGTATATATTTAATTTTTCAAACTTATTTTTGCAACAACTGTGCAAAGAACACACACACATATGTATACATTAGAAAATACATATTGAGTAAAAGCAACTTCGCACTGCTTGGGCATTGCGAGGAGAAGAGGAGGAGGATTGTGACCACTTATGTCACATGACTGCTGGAATATCAGAACTGCAGCAGAAATGACGCATTACTCCAGACTATAATTCCATTTATTTGTTTTATTAAAATACTTTAAAAACTGATTTCCATCCTTATGGATTCTGGCATGTTTAGCAAATATAATGAAAATTATAAAGTAAAGGTAAAGGTTTTCCCCTGACATTAAGTCCAGTCATGTCTGACTCTGGGGTTGGTGCTCATCTCCATTTCTAAAGAGCCAGGGTTGTCTGTAGACACTTGCAAGGCCTTGTGGCCAGAATGACTTCATGGTGTGCTGTTACCTTCCTGCCAGAGCAGTACCTATTGATCTACTCACATTTGCATGTTTTTGAACTGGTAGGTTGGCAGAAACTGGGGCTAACAGCAGGGGCAATAGGAAATATAATATAATGTAAATAATAAAAACATCTAGCCACATCATCAAAATAAAAATAAAACGTACTGGATCAGCCAGTTTGATTATTTTGACAAAGAGAGCTCGAGCTTCTGCTGAAACAATTGCATCACTGGCGTAATTGACACCTCCAGCATACCATAACTGGAGTGCTACACACGATAAGGCCCTATTCTCTTTTGTAAAAACTTCAGGTATGTGGTGCCTTAATGAGTGATTTTAGGTCTATGAATTTTTAAAAACTTTTTTGGATTAGCCTATAGATTCATGTATAAGTCTAGAACTTTCAATTTTTAAAAATCAACCTTAAAAACCCACCATGAGTCAATGTGAGTACTGTATCTTAATTCTATCACCTCTGAGTAGAACGGCAAAAGGCTTGAACTTAGTTTCCTTGATATTTAGGGACAATGACGCAGACATTTATGCAGTTCTAAGAGGAAGGGAAAGGGATTGGCTGGTGCTGCTTCTCACTGCTTTGGGTGTGGTTATGGAAAAGAAGAACATAAACTCCCAACTCACTGCGCATTTTGATATGTTGGGAGATCTCAATAAGCTCCATTTCAGTGGGCATGTAGCCCATGGTTCGCATGCACTCTCCCAGGTCCTTGTAACTGATGTAGCCATCCTGGTCAGTGTCAAACTCCTTGAAGGCATCTAACAGTTCTGCCAGGAAAGATTCAAGAGTAGTTTCCAGACATGACACAAATATTCCTGTTTTAACCACAGCTTGAAAATGTTCTTCTTATTTCTTTGTACAGTAGAGTCTTGCTCATCTAAAGTTCTGTATTATCCTCCTGCCCGGATCCACAGCTGTTTCAATACATTGTGATGTTTTGGTGCTAAATTCGTAAATACAGTAATTACTACATAATGTTACCGTGTAGTGAACTGCTTTTTCTGTCAATTTGTTGTAAAACATGATGTTTTTGGTGTGTAATTTGTAAAATCATAACATAATTTGAATTTAATAAGCTTTTCTTTAATCCCTTATTATCCAACATTTTTGCTTATCCAACATTCTGCTGGCCCATTTATGTTGGATAAGCGAGACTTTACTGTATCTATGTGTGCACAACTATTAGCATCTCCAGCTAGAATGGCCAATGACTTTCCAAGCTTAAGTGCTGACCTCAGAAGATATGATATAATAGAAAAAGGGACCAAAGGTACAAAAGCAGCCATAACAGCTACTATATAGTGTGCAAGCATTTTGTTACACATGGTTTTGAGAAATATAGCTGGTTTGTGAGTTTGGGGTTTTTTAAATTAAAAAAATTGACACACTAAACTTCTTACTTGAATTAACCTATATGTAGGATGGGGAAGCAGAGGAAATAACTAGAACAGGTGGCCACTACCTCAGGGCATCATTCTTATCCCTCTTACAATGATGGCAAAGATCTCAGTCATAAATAAAAAGATAATGCCAATTATGTGATTTTTAAAATCAACAAAAGACAGAAATGCATGTTGTGTGTGTGTGATTTAAAAAAATCTCTTTATGGCAAAACATTAGAATCATAGAGTTGAAAGAGACCACACGGCCATCTAGTCCAATCCCTACTCATGCAGGAAAAGCACAATTAAAGTACCCCCGACAGATAGCCATCCAGCCTCTGTTTAAAAGCCTCTAAAGAAGGAGCCTCCACTACACTCTTGGGCAGTGAGTTCCACTGCTGACCAGCTCTCACAGTCAGGAAGTTCTTCCTAATGTTCAGGTGGAATCTCCTTTCTTTAATTTGAACCCATTGCTCCGAGTCCTAGTCTCCAGGGTAGCCAAAAACAAGCCCCTCTTCCTTATGACATTCTTTCACATATTTATACATGGCTATCATGTCTCCTCTCAATCTTCTCATCTGCAGGCTAAACATGCTCAGTTCTTTAAGACACTTCTCATCCAGCCTGGTCTCCAGACCTTTGAGCATTTTAGTTACCTTCCTCTGGACACCTTCCAGTTTGTCAATATCTCTTTTAAACTGTGGTGTCCAGAATTAGACACATTATTCCAGATGAGGTCTAATAAAAACCGTTTCACTTAACCACAGTTTCACGTATTCATCTATTCACTTAGGGCTATGTGTGCAGACTACACCCTCTTCTCAATACCACTATCATTTGTTCTATTGAAAATAATGGAGTCTCTATGATTCACATTTTCACATATCCACACGAATTCTTGTAACATATCCTGCACAGATATTGGGATCGTATTGTATTTCCTTTGTTTTCGTTGTTGTCATTCTCCTCCTCAGCATCTCTGGTGCCTTCCAACATGGATACAGGAAAGATATCCTAGCAATACTAGAGAAAGGAGGAGCTGTGCAAACAGTCCTTATTGTTGATACTTGTTCATATAATTTCCTTCTTCCCACTTCCATCAATCAAGGACCCAACAACAGCTAATGCCTGTTTACATTGATGGGGCAAAATATAAGATCAGCATAGGCAGAGCCAAGACGTTTGGCACCTAACCTCCTCCCTTGCAAAGTCTAAGTGTCTCTTGCATCCTTGTGTGGGTTGGAAATATTTGAGAGAAGGAGGATATGGACAGTGTCCTACTTGCCTAAAGAGAAGGCCTACCTCTACCAAGACCCAAATTCCTCATTACCACCTTCCCAGGTCAATGGCAACTCACCATCCAGCTCTATCGGGGAAAGCTCCCTCTCCTGGCAAAAGAAAGAAAAAAGGGAGGGGAGTTAGAGTCCAGCCTTCTTGCATCGTAGTATAAACAAATTGCCTAGAGAGCATAGTTTGGGAATAGATGAAGCAACAAAGGAGGAAATTCCCTAAGAGACATTGGCCAAGACGAGAGGGTAAGACAGAGCATATTGCGAATATTTGCTTGTACAGTTTTGTTAAACAATCCCTATACTGGGTTGTTGTGACTTTTCTGGGCTGTGTGCCTGCCATAGATGCAGGCAAAACATCAGGAGAGAATGTTTCTGGAACATGGACATACAGCCCGGAAAACTCACAACAACCCAGTGATGCCAGCCATGAAAGCCTTCAACAATCCCTATGACATATGTGGATCATTGGCCAATGTGCATAGCTGGCATCTCATGGTATGATCACCCCAATGCATATTGCCGCAAAGCAGTGTCTACTCTACACACTACTCTACATGCTTTAGAGTGCTACCACTGGTGCAATGATGCAGACTGCACACATCACTCTGCATATCTAGTACAAGATATATATCTGTATGTCACTAACCAGATGTCAGCCATTGGTTCTAGCGAAAACATATTGTCCTCTCAGATCCAGCAGACTGGAAATTGGTCAGAACTGGGTGAAGATGCCCTTCCATCAACTTGTATTAGTGTCAAGGTACTCCACCAGCGTACTCCCTCTGCACCCCCAGAGAGGTTTATAACAAGAGCAAGACCACCAAACACGGTGTTCCAGGTGTGGGGTAGGGTCTTTCTCTTGGAAGCTGGCATCATTAATTCTCCCATTGCTTTTAATGGGGCAAATAGCTGAAATGCAATGTTTTTGGCCAGACTGAAAAGTTCAGCACCTAAACATCCCCCTACCTACCTTCTGTATTGGGTATTGCAAGGCAGCAGACCTGACAATAGAAAGATAAGAAGATCTGCCTCTTTGCATCTCCCTGATACCACATAGGCTTCTACTGCAAGCACTGTATTTATGATTCTTATCTATGTGACCATGTATCCCTTATGTACATAAGGTACATAAAATTAGCTCCTATACTACAGCAAGGGTAGTCATATGGCGGGCGCCTGAGAGGTTGTTGGACTCAGCATTCTTCATACATGGCTATGCTGGCGAGAGCACATGCAGGCTGAAGTTCAACAACATTCAAAGGGCTGCATCTCTGAGTGTTTTCCCCTCCCCCCTTTGTATACATGTACTACCGTTTAGCAATCGTTCTCTATATCTGACTGGTACTTTGCTCAGATATAATTAACTTGTAAAGCTTGCTATCATTATGAAAAGCTGTAAAAATATTGAATTTGTTGGTAACAGTGACATACATCATCATCAATCCCTACATGCTCCTTCTCTGTCAGGGGAAAGATTATACAGCCAGTTGTATGTTCTATGAAAATTATAGTGTCTCAAGGATGGGCTGTCAGAATGTTAAAGGATCATTTGCATTATAAATGTTTGTACTTTGTGTGTGTGTGTGTGTGTATGTGTGTGTGTGTGTGTGTGTATATATATATTTGTGTGTGTGTGTGTGTATACACATACACACAGTAGAGTCTCGCTTATCCAGCGTTCTGTATTATCCAATGCAGTCTGCCTCCTTCCTAGATCTACTGCTGTTTCAATACATTGTGGTGTTTTGGTACTAAATTCGTAAATACAGTAATTACTACATCACGTTACTGTGTATTGAACTGTTTTTTCTGTCTATATGTTGTAAAACATGACGTTTTGGTGCTTAATTTGTAAAATCATAATGTAATTTGACGTTTAATAGGCTTTTCCTTAAACCCTCATTATCCAACATTTTTGCTTATCCAACATTCCGACGGCCAGTTTATGTTGGATAAGCGAGACTCTACTGTCTGTGTGTCTGTCTATCTATCCATATATCACAGTTTAGCAGGGGTGGGGGAAGCAACTCTTATTTGCAGTATGTAGAATTTTGGACTTGATTAGCCGAAGATTACAAATAATGATGGACCTGAATGATCAAAACCTAGAGGGAAACCTACTAATCCCTCAATTTCCCACAGTTAGAGGTTAATCAGACCCAGCAGGCCTAGAGGTGGGCTGGGGGAACCAGGGATCTGTATGTGCTGTCAATCAATGGGTTTTAGAGCTCCGTAACAGCCACTTAAAATTAATAATAAAGAACAACACTAAGAAACCAAAAATGTTGTTTGAATAGATAGGCGCTAGTTTCTATTCAAACTGAATGAAAATCCAAAAACTATGAAATGGGATTCCTGTGGATCCTTTTTCGGCCAGTCAATCCCCACTGGTTATTATTATTTATTATTAAATTTATTTCTACTGTGCTTTACCTCCCCCAAAGGGGACTCAAAGCGTCTTAACATAAAAAGGTTAGCACTACATATAAAATATACAAACATGGTCAAGAAATCTGTTCTCAGTATCTTTGTCCTTCAGACAGAGAACTTGGTGATGAAACTGAGTTAAAATGGGGACAGTGTGAAACAAGATTAAAGTTTTAGCATTTGTGGGAAACAGAATTACAGCCCCCTTTTAAACCTAGAGACCAGTTAAAGTGTATGTGTCAACTGTAAAATAAGATGCATAAAGCTGATTGGTTGGGCCATGTCTGTGGAGCAGGCTGAGCTTGGGACTTTTGGACACTGTTACCTTTTTCAAGCTTGAGCTATGCAGGCGTTTGCAGAAAAGAAGAGAGAGAGAAGCAGAAAGAGACAGAGTTTGGCATGTGTTCTCGCTTCATGAACTGCTGAAGGAGTTTATCCACATGGACAAAAGAAATACCATTTTAAATATCTCATAAATGGACATTATGTGAGTTGATGCAACTGATCACATTGTACATATGTTGTTCTTAACTCCAAAGAGTAAACTACTTGTTCTTCATTGTGTGGCATATTTTCTTTCTCTGGCAAGGCAGTGTGTGGGCTGATCCAACGTGAACTACACTTGCTTTATTTTACATTACGCCACAGAGTTTTCCCCACAAATGAACTTAACGAGAACTGAGCATGTTTGTAAGAACAAGATGTTTAGAGTCAGTTTTTTAAAATGAAATTTTAAATGTGTGTGTATGGAAGGGGGAGGTGAACTGGACATGGCTGGGACCTTGGAAGGAGCAGTCCTTCTGTAAGAGAACAGCAATTCTACAGTTTTCTCTTGCATGACTAGAAGGAAATCATCTTCTAACAATGTCCTCTAAGAAGTCTCATCTCTTTGAAGGAAGCTGATTAACACCGAGTGAAGCTTGCATAATGAACCACCTAGTGCTTATAACAATCCTTCCCACTTCCACCCCAGTAAAAAATCGCTTCCCAAATTAACCTGCCGAAGGTTGGATTAAATGGATTGGAGGTCATGTAACAGCTCTGTGAGTTTTATCTGTGCCACCTCTGTGTGAAAAGAAAGCAGCTCTTCACACGGCTTTTTTTTACTAAACCTGAAGGGTCTAAACGCTGCTGTGGAGCTGTCTGTCCAGCTTTCCCCCACTGGACATGTCTGGGATCCATTCATAAATAGGAAGAAGCATCCAAAAAGAGATAGGCTCCAATTTCTCCTGATATTTTCCTCATCTATATTTCCCTCTGGCTAATGGGATTTCCTGCCTCGCAGCAGGGCAGGAGACCTGGGCTATTTATATGAGTTAGTCAAGCAAGGGCTAGGAAGATGCTGTTCTGGGCTAATGATGATAATCTTGGTTGGCATGATGCCACCCTATTGCTGCATAGAATCCAAGCAGATCGAGCCCTTTGCTTCATTAACCACCACCATCCCAGCAAACTATGGCTCCTGAAACAAATTCAACTTCTGCCCTAAAGTTTATGTAAATCTATCACGTCTCAACAGAAAAATCTGAAAGCAGTATCTCTTGCTGTACCCACCAATATGAAACAGTCATGACAAAATATTCCTTAATCAATGCATGGCAGGGGAAGGAAACCAAGAGAGAGAGAGAGAGAGAGAGAGATGATAGGAAATGGAGGTTGTTCGAATTTTATTTGCACCAACCCCAATACCATGGGTAGTACTCAGGGATAATGGGAGTTATTGGGAAATAGTGCCTGGCCTGTTATGTTCTCTACTTCTGTTGATTCCACACAGTTTAGGTGTCCCTTGTTATATTGCATAGTTCATGTTTGAGGGGTGGAAAGCATATACGGTATATATATTGATCAAGCTGCCAACAACACCAAAATTCTGTATTTTGAGGGAGGTTCCTTCAAGGTATGCATTTTGTAATTTATGTGAACAACATGTTGACTTCACAGAGAAATACTAAACTAACTGAGATGGAGACTTTCACTTGATATTTAGGAAGAACACAAACTTGCTAATAGCTTCTTCCCATTTGTAAACCCTGCCTGCCCCTTATTGCCACTCTGAAACCCTGGCAACACTGCAAAGGTTGCCTATAATAATAGACTTTATGTCGCATGAGTAATAGGGCTGACCTGAAAACACAGTGTGCTCAAACAAAGCATTTTTCTCTCTGGGGTCAAAGGTGATGGAAAACTGGTTCCACATGTTTTTCAGATAAAGCCAGCTGCACGCAGCAAAAAGGTTGGCAAATGGTGTTTGTGATGTCATAAACTCAGCAACCTCCCTTCCCTGAAGTGGTTTCGAAATGAATTTTAAATGAACTGTTATTTGCTTATTTTAATAAGACAGTAAACAAACAAAACCCCACACAAATAATTTGAACATCTCAAGAGCTAAATGCTTCAAACCCGCTCCCTTATATTAGGGGTTGCTGAATCAGGATCACCCCGGTAAACACTGAAGACTGGATTGAGCTTCTTAACATGATGCCATATTAATTTCCTGGGAGATGACATTATTTTAACTTTTACTCTAATGTTAGGGGTATATCTTTTTCCTCTCATTGAGAACGCAACACAATGCTTTGTTAACACTGTGTTGCATAACCATACGCTTATCCTTGCTTATCTAAACTGCTGTCTTCACTTAGCTTTCAGGCTTTCTTGCTAGTTATCTATACTGTAGAATGAAAGCAGTTTTACACCTCTTTTAGCTGCCATGGCTCAGTGCTCAGGAATCCTAGAAATTCACGTTTTATGAAGCACCAATACTTTTTGTGTGTGTCAGGAGAGACTTGAGAAACTGCAAGTTGCTTCTGGTGTGAAAGAATTGGCCATCTGCAAGGACGTTGCCCAGGGGGTGCACAGGTGTTTGATGTTTTGCCATCCTTGTGGGAGGTCCCCACATGGGGAGCTGGAGCTGACAGAGTGAGCTCAATCTGCTCTCCTCGGATTCGAACCGCTGACCTGTTGGACAGCAGTCCTGCTGGCACAAGGGTTTAATCCATTGTGCCACTGGGGGCTGCAGAGAAGACTAAAGATGTTGTGAAATTGTGGTTTCTGCCGTTCCACAGCATTGAGCAATGGCAGTTAAAAGAGGTGTAAAACTGCTTCCATTCTACAGTATAGATAACTAGCAAGAAAGCCTGAAAGCTGCAATGGCAGTTAAAGTGGTATCATGTTGCAGTCATTCTACAGTGTAAGTGCACTCTTACTCCACAAATGGGCCTGCACCAACGTGTTGTTAAGTGGAGTCTCATTCCACAAAGACACCCTCTCTTTCAAGATATCAAGCCGTTGGTCTCCCACCCTGTAGCATCCAGTTACTTCCATGTCCATTGGGCAGTAAACCCATTCTTGCTTTCATTCAAACTGTAAAGAGCCTATCTAAGAAAGATCTGTTTCTGTTATGGAGAAACAGAGTTTATCTCTTTTGTCAGATTAAAATCCACATGGGATTTACCTCCATCTGATTTGAAATGGCCCAACAATAAGGCAATATTTTGTGCATGTGTAACGGCGCTCCATACAGTCAGGCTAGGCACATGACCTTGGAGATGTCTATAGGCAACGCCGGCTCTTTGGCTTAGAAATTGAGATGAGCACCATCCCACAGGGCCGGACATGACTAGACTTAATGTCAAGGGGAAACCTTCACCTTGTATGTTAATTTTGAGGGACTCTTATGTTTTTGTCTACTCCACAAATCTTGGTATTGTCTACTAATGATAATTCCATCTGGAGAGGAGTGTGTGCATATGTGTGTGAACCTGCATGTTTGTATGTGTGTTTTATAATTCAGAGTTTTCAATAGTAATTTTCAAAAGTAGTTTGTTTCCATGATTCATGGCACTGTGTGAAAAGTAATTCATTGTTGCTAACTACTATAGAGTTGCATTTTTACATTGCTCTTTCTCATTATTGCTTTTTTAAACTTTTCTGAGGAAATGAGAAGAGAATAACATGACACTAGAAAAAATTCAACTCACAATGCTTTCCTATAATGCTTCCTTTAAAAGTAATAATTGAAAGGTATTAGAAACAGTTCATTTGCAGTTTCCAGTGGACTCTGCAGAAAATGCTTCAATAGTACTCACAAAAAGGAAAACCACTCTGTTTATAATTTACATCATTTTCTTACTGTTTTAACTTTTGAAATGTAATTTCATCACACTGTCATTGAAAAAGAAGAGTTAACTAGTTGCAGAAAGCTGCACTACTTTTAGCTTGTTCCTTCTGTGCTTTGGTATTATTTTAGCCCCAAACAGGGTCACACTGAATTTGCTATTAGTAAATGGGACATTGGGGGCTTAGTTCTACCACTTCCCCCCTCCCTCTGCACCAGAGACAGGAATCACGCGGACCTCCAGGAGCTTTTGGACTTGACGTCCCAGCATTTCTCAATTACTGCTCTAATAAAGCTATTGGGAGCTGTAGCCCAGCAGTAACTTCTGACGGGGCACATTTTGTTCACCCAAACTCTACAGACATGGGCTCACCTTGCCAAAGACGGTATTGAGGAAAGGCGAGTAGGTCTTAATAGCAGCGGCATAGGGGTCGGCTTGACTCTTCTTGCCCTGCTTTCGCCCCTGGCTGGACTGGTTGCTTCGCCGTGACTCCGAGCCAGGGCTTCTGTTGCCTTTGGGTTCGCCGTCTCCTTTGGGGGGCTGCTCCCCTTCCTCTGCTTTGCCCTTGGCTGGGCCCTCCACTTCCCCAGACTGTTTGCGTGGCATGGGACAGGTAGGTCTCTCGAAGATGGGCACCCACTGGAAGACTTGTAATGTAAAAGCTTAAGAAGAAGCACCTAAGCAATCCTCTTATACTCACCCCCACCCCCTGGAGAAGCTGGGTTAGAGGGAAGCCAATTAGTAGGGATTATCACAGAGACACCACTGCTGGCTTCAGCCTGTTAGAGCTGCTCGCACCCATGTCTTCTATCACAGGACCCTCTTAAATCGCCCTTCTCTCCCTGTCCTCACATAGGAGAGGCCACAGCCAAGAGGCAGCACATGCAGTGAACGTCTCATGTTTGACCAGGGCACCTTTGACCAAGAGAATGGTCCTTTCTTCTGAAACAGATGACACAAAAAGCAAATATACCCCTTGCTTTCCACTGAACTGAGTGTAGAAGGATACTTCATTGCTGGTGATAGCATCCTCCATTGCCACCAAGGGCAACAGATCACTTTCAAGGGTCAGAAAAAGGCTACCTGTCAGGGGTGTTTGAATGTGATTTTTCTGCTTCTTGGCAGGGGGTTGGACTGGATGGCCCACAAGGTCTCTTCCAACGTTATGATTCTATGATTTTGCAAGCACAGTTCTATCCTTTCATATAGGCGGAAGGCTTGGGGTTTCTGGGGAATAGGTCAGAAAACTAGCATTGCTCCTTCCTTCCTTCCTTCCTTCCTTCCTTCCTTCCTTCCTTCCTTCCTTCCTTCCTTCCTTCCTTCCTTCCTTATGGCATTTGTAGCCCACCTTTCTCAGCCTTACGGTGACTCAGCAGATACAGAAATTGGCAGAATTTGATGCCATACATTCATAAAGTACAATTAAAAACATTCAACCTAATATTATAAAACCACATAAACCATTAAAACCATTAAAACATATCATCACCATACCACTATAGCTTCTTCTAATTGAAGCAATTGCTTCATTATGCCTAGTGTGACAGTCAGTCTTAGTAAGAACCGGAGAACTGCACACAAGAGAGCAAGCAATTTAATACGAACCCTATGCCTAGATATACTGTAACTTGCTTCCTTTCTTTTCAAATGCCTCTCAATATATGGTTAAATCACACAGCCAGCCCCCCCTCCCCAGGTCATAGCTTTTCCTTACACAAACCTATGTTTTTTTGCATGGCTCTTCCTGTGCCTTCCTTTTAATTGCCCTGTTGCTTTGCAGCGATCACAGATTTTAGTACAAGGCTTGAATCACAAAAGCTTTTTCAACGTTTGAAGTGTGCCTGTATCAATTTGTCAATCTGGATAACTAGAAAATACCTGCCCAAAATTGGAAGCACTAATACAGTTTTAAAGGGCATTGCCAACACATCCAAAACATCATTTCAGCCCAAAGGGTTCATGTATCATCTTTAGATTTCTGGAGTCTGAGGTCAGTGTATCACACCAAAAAGCCTATGTGATTGTTGTTGTTATTGCTGTTCTGAGGTATGTACGGACTCATGGTGACCCTCTAAATGGAATTTCAATCCTTCTCCACATTTCTTTGCCTCTAGCCCCACACAGTGGCTAATTTTTCAACCCTGAAGGAAAGATGCAGTGCAGTGGGAGCCTATGATACACACATGTGTTAACTGCACTGAGTTTAACACAACTCATTGTATGGACAGAGATGGGGAACTTCTTGCCTCATCTCTTTTTAGTTTAAAGGGGAAGGTAATGTGTTGATGGAACCAGATGCTGTGTGGCAAATGGGGCCAACTCTTTCCTATGTTTTTCTGCTCTTGTCTTCCCAGTCTACCAAGAGGGGTCAGATGACTCATACCAGATATCAGAAATGCTTGCTTTGGAGTTCTTCTGAAATTAGGCTTTGGTAAACGTGCACAGCAATGCAGACAGGCACTTCATGGGAAGAATCCTTCTTCCTTGGAGGGATGGAGGCAACTGCATTTTTCTCACCCTTCCCTATGAGTTCCCATAACTCCCAGGGAAGGGTGAAGAGGAATGCAGTTTTAGTATCACGTGATGCCTCTTCCCTATTATCCTGGAGTCACAAGTGGAAAAAAATCACTGAAGGAAGCAAATGCACACGCCCTTTTGAACCACTGGAGTTACCACAGTTGAGCTATTGGAGAAACCAAAGGAGAATCAAGAGAAAGTGAAACAGGGAAGATACTTGAATAAGTATTGGTTTCATTATTACAACTGCATGCAAATTTTCAACTTATGGACAATTCTGGTTCTATTAAGTTTATTGCTTTATTGTTCAACCAACAACTTGCTGTGAAGCATACAAAGTACAAAAGGTAAATTCTGAAGAAAGTGGAATCACTTTCAGGAATGCAAAGTAATTTTAAAAAGGACTTACAAATGTCTACACAGTATATGATATTTATTTCACAAATGGCCTACTTGTTACATATTGCTCCTATTTGTTTTAAACAGGTGGCTGAAATGATTTTTTAAATTCAAATATTACCACATGCATAATGCCGTCTGCATTTGGCTCTGGGCTCCAGCTCCTGCATTTTAGTTTTCATACAACAACAACCAGTTACAGTGCTTCTGGGAAGCCTATTCTCTTTCATTCAAGCCCATTTCAAATAATAGTTTGACATAATAAATGCATAGTGTATAGTGCGATCCCATATGTGTCTCATGGTTGTATGACCTCAAGTCATTTCTGACTTATGGTGACCAGCTGTTCTTGGCAAGATATTGCCATTGCCATTGGCCTCCTCTGAGAGAATGTGATTTGCCCATGGCCACCCCATGGGCTTGCATGGCCAAGAGGAATTTGAACCCTGATCTCTCAGAATACTAGGCCAGCTGGCTCATGTACCTACTCAGAAGTAAAGGTAAAGACATTAAGTCTAGTCATGTCTGACTCAGGGAGTGATGGTGCTCATCTCCATTTCTTAGCCGAAGAGACGGCGCTGTCCGTAGACAACTCCAAGGTCATGTGACCAGCATGACTGCATGGAGTGCCGTTACCTTCTCACAGAAACCGTATCCATTGATCTACTTAAACTTGCATGTTTTCAAAACTGTTAAGTTGGCAGAAGCTGGAGCTAATAGCGGGAGCTCACCCCGCTCCCTGGATTCAAACGGCCAACCTTTTTGTCAGCAAGTTCAGCAGCTCAGCTGTGCCACCAGGGAGCCCACTCAGAAGTAAATACCACTAAATTCAAAAAGGCTCAGCTGCCAGATAATGCTTGAGGACTGTAGTCTTTAGGAACACAAACTTCACATTGGCCAAGAACATACTTCAGATGTTCCAGGGGGCTCTTTAAAATGTTTTCCGTGTCTTTTAATTGAACCATTTTAGATAACATCTACATATGACAAACTTCACTCTTAAGTGAGGAAAACTTTATAAACAGAAAAGAGGGCCAAGGACAGATTATGGAGCAGAACTGAAACAGTTTGCTAAAACCTTGAGTATTTTATCTCTTTTGTTTGAAGTGCCCGTGCTTCAGCAAAAGAACTTCAAAGGTTTATGACATTACACGTGTGCAACAAACGAGGCCTGGACTGCCCTGGCATTAAGCCCAATGAAACAGCTGCACCAGACAGGAGATTTGGGAAGTCATTGAAAAACAATTGTTAGTTATCTCTTATTTTACAAATAATAAGATGTTATTAGTTTTTTGCCTGCCAAAAGAGGCTGCTAGCACACATACGCGAACACACACAACCCAGCTTGACTCGCTTTTCTTGCCAATGTTGCCCTAAGTGACTTCAGAGCTTTGATGTCAGCTGTTGACATTGCTGAGGCTGCAATCCTAAATTATTGTTGTCATTGTTTTATGTAAATTGTCCCGAGTCTCAATACTGGGGAGGAGGTGGGATATAAATAAATCAACTAATCCTATAACCACTGACTTTGCTATAAATACCACTGAATTATTTAGGAGTTACCTCTGAGTACACACATAAAGGACCAAACTTTTGGTGTATGTATGTGCTTTCAAACTTTTGGTGTATGTATGTTGACTTATGACAACCCCACAAATTTCATAGGGTTTTCTTAGGCAAGGGATACTCAAGAGATGGTTTTTCCACTTCCTCCCTCTGAAATACGAGTCTACAGCAGTGGCTCTCAACCTGTGGATCCCCAGGTATTTTGGCCTACAACTCCCAGAAATCCCAGCCAGTTTACCAGCCGTTAGGATTTCTGGGAATTGAAGACCACATCTGGGGACCCACAGGTTGAGAAACACTGGCCTACAGCTTTGGGTATTCATTATCTCCCATCCAAATATTAACTACAGCTGACCCTACTTAGTTTCCAAGATCAGGATCTGGCACCTTTAGTACTGGAAAACCTTATGAAGGAATGGCAATGGGAAAATTTCCTTGCACACAGCTGGAGTGATTAAACAACTATGGAAATGAGTTTTATCCCATCCCACATTTAGAATCTAAACCTTGTTGCAGGGACCCTACTTCGCCTTCTCACTTTTTTCTTCCTTTCTTAACACTGTTAAGTGATGAGTCTATATAAAGAGTACAGTAGCACTAAACGCCACCCAAGCCTATTCTGGCTGAAACAGCTGTCTGCCTGATGCCAGTCCACTCCAGTTCAGGTCAGCCCACAGGGGGTATGTGCTTAGAATAGATCCAAGCTGCCAGGTGCCAGCCAAAGGACAGTCCTTGCTTGCACACCAAGGCAGGAGGATGGTCGCTGTACAAGTGCATGGTCTGCAGTTTAGAGAAGCAGTGCATGGAAAATGTTGCTGACTCAAGTCAATATTTTCATTTATTTTATTTCGTATCAAAAGCATTGCATAAATAAGTATAAAACTGATAAAAATTGAAGACGTGCAGGCGGCTAAATATCTTTTGACCAAAAATGGGCAACAGCAACGGCATTGTCTGTAGCCTCCAACAATTCCTCCTCTGTACATGAGGCTGGGCAGAGTGGACAAGCATACAGATGCGGAGTTGTCTGTTCTGCTCCACAGTCACACAAGGTATGGGATTCTTATAGATAGTGCCATTTTGCTAGGTTGTATTTTGATCTGGCCACTCCACTGTTCAGGGACTTCCAAGTTGCCAATTCTTGGTTTGCCCCTGGAGGAAGACTCTTGTTTTTTTTTGGGGGGGGATCCAGTTGGGATTTCCTGGTTTAGCTGCCCAGAGGGATACTCTTTCTGTTGCTGGGGGGATGCCAAGAGGAGTGGTAGTTCTCATAAAGCTTTTCCTTGATTTGAGTCTGCTGGGAGGAGGCTGGTAGCCATGTAATGGATGGCTTTCACAGTGTTCAACCTTATTTCTCTCACATTTAGCAGCAACTTCCTGTCGCACATCGCCCGGGGGAGCCCGCTAGCTTGTACAGTTTATCAACAGATGTAGGTTTAAGACATCCTGTGATTATTCTGCATGTTTCCTTCAATGCTATGTCCACCTGTTTTGCATGGGCAGACTTATGTCAAACAGGACAGCATACTCAGCAGTTGAATAAGACAAGGCTGGACATGGTAAGAGCCTCTTTGAAGACTAAGTAAAGACTAAGACTAAGTTTCTCATAAACGGCTAATCTTTCCAAATCCAAAAGTATTGCTTTTAAACATTTGAAACATTTTAAATAGGAGGTATGTGTTTTTTTCCCCTCCACATATGGATGAACACCAAAGGTCTTTATCAAGATCATTGCTTACTATTGTGTCTATTAATATAGAAGGTTAGTCACTTGCTAAGGAAGAACTTTTGGCCAAAATGTCTGAGGACATTTCATGTGACATCTTATGTATACAGGAAATACACAGTGACATCACAATATTTTCATTAATAACATCAATAACTGCTCAATCTGGTGCTCACTTCACTCCTACAAGGACGGGTCAATAAGTCCATGACTTTTTGAATTTCCTGCCTCTTAACTGAAAGGGCAAAACTGCTCCTGTCAACAGGCATCTGTCAGTTGACTCCTGTCAAAATTTGAACAAGCTGCATCATTTAGTTTGCGTTTGACAGCCATTGATAGCAGACTACTGCGTGATTTGAGGAGAAAATGGAAAAAAGTGGATTTCATGTGCTCATTGAGCATTATTTTTTGTGGAAAATGTCACTCAAACCAAGGCTAAGCTTGATAAATACTATGGGGACTCTGCAACAACAATTTCAATGGTAAAAAATTGGTTTATTGCATTTAGTCGTGGCCGTACAAGCACGAAAGATGGCGAACATTCTGGATGCTCAGTTGAGGTCTCTACACCCAAAACAATTGAAAAAATCACGATGTGTTGGTCGATTGGAGATTGAAAGTGCGAGAGATTGTGGAAGCCATAGGCATCTCACATGGCTCAGTGTTTTCAATTTTAAATGATCACTTGAGTATGAGAAACCTTTCTGCAAGATGAGGGCCGCGTTTGCTCACAATCGACCACAAAGACAATTGTGTGACAATTTCGCAGGAGTGTTTGCCGTTGTTCAACCGCAATATGGACAAGTTTTTGCGCCGTTTCGTAACCGTGGACGAAATGTGGATCCACCACAACACACCAGAGACCAAACAGCAGTCAAAACAGTTGGTTTCTCGGGTTGAATCGGCTCCAAAGGCCAAGGTGGGTTTGTCAGCCAATAAAGTCATGGGGACCGTTTTTTGGGATACACGCGGTATAATCCACATTGACTACCTTTAAAAGGGTAAAACAATCAATGGCGAATATTATGCCAACTTATTGGGTCAATTTAATGAGGATTTGGGAAAAAAAAGACCGCATTTGGCCAAGAAAAAAGTTATTTTGCACCAGGACAATAAAAGGGTGCACACATGTGCAGTTGCCATGGCAACAATTCATGAATTGGGATACGAATTGCTCCCTCGTCCACCCTATTCTCCGGATTTAGCCCCGAGTGACTATTTCTTGTGTCCAAGCCTGAAGAAATGGCTCGGCGAAAAGAGATTTGACTCCAACAATGAATTCATCCCACAAACAAATACCTATTTTGATGACCTAGACCAGGGGTGCTCATTAGGTAGCTCGGGAGCTACTAGTAGATCTTTGGCCCTTTTCCAGGTGACTTTGGGCCTCACCAGCCGGATGTGGCACTCCTGCCATGCGCGCGCACACACGCTCCTGCTGCTGGCTTTCGCTCTCGCGGTGCTTCTTTCGCCTGCGGGGCATTGCAGGAAGAAGGAAGCACGAGGCAGGACCTCTGGAGGGAGCGCGCTGCCTCTCTCTCGTCCAGAAGCAGTTGTGCAGCCTCCGTTGCCGGCGAGACAGGCATGGCGGAGCGCTCCCTCTGGATGCCCTGCCTCGTGCTTTCTCCTTCCTGCAATGCCCCGTAGGCAGAAGAAGCGCTGCGCGGGCGGAAAACAGCAGCAGGGGCACGTGCGGTGGCAAGAGCGCATGGTGGCGGGAGCACACGGCAGCGGGGGCAGGTAAATCTTTTGGACTTGGTTGCTTTAAGAGTAGCTCGCATGCTGAAAAAGTGTGAGCACTCCTGACCTAGACAAATCTTATTTTTGGAAGGGATAAAAAAATTGGAGAAACTTTGGACAAAATGTATAGAGCTCAAAGGAGACTACATTGAAAAATAAAATGATTTTTTATCCAAAAACCTGTGTTTTGTTCAAAAAGTCACGGACTTATTGACCCGCCCTCGTATCATTCCTAGCCATTGCTCTTGTAATCTGAGGTGGATGAAATTTGGGGTTAGATAAGGCTGGCATAGATTGAGAATCTCTTATTGGGAATTATATGTGTAAACCGCTTTGAGTCCCCCCAGGGGTGAGAAAAGTGGTATATAAATATACTGTAAATAAATAAATAAATAAAAATTCCAGAATCTAAAAAGCTCTAAAATCCAAAATGGTCCACACGAGTTAATGAAATAGCGATGCCATTCCTTTATGATGACTCAATGTACACAAACTATGTTTCAAGCACAGTTATTAAAACAGTATAAAATTAGGCTAAGTGTATAAAGTGCCTATGAAACATAAATGTTTGACGTTGGTCTTCTGATGTACCTATATACAAATCAAAACACTTCTGTTCCCAAGAATTTTCGATAAGAGATACTCAACCTGTTCTGTACTCGGTCTGACATTATCCTAAGCTTCCTAGTGGTCGGTTTAGATTGGCAACGGTTGGCTTCTGATTCAGAGCCTGACTTCCTCCCTGGAAGGAATGTGATCCCCACAAACAATCTGGAACATTTCCTCCTTGCAACAGATTGTATATGACTGGAAAAAGTACTTGGCACATGCTTTGAGGCACTCTCTTCCTCTGCAAAGGTATAATCAGGTTATTCTAGAATATGTATATGTAAAGGGATCTTGCAGCATTTTGCATACTGAAGGTACACCTATGCTGACCATGTAAATAGGCAGCTTGACAGTGTGGTGCTTAGATGACATCTGCTGCAAATGCATGCAGCAACATGTATTCAGGGTTTTAAACTAAGGTTGGGTCTATGCATAGTGCATTGCGGTGGGGGAGGAGAAAAAATAGATTCCTCCACAGTTCTAAAACTTCCAGGAGACTGCAGATCCTGGAACCGGTTCTAGGCTAGCCTCTCCGGGCCTAGAACAAGTTTCAGGCTTCACGTGTAATCATAATGAAACAACTTTATTCTCTGCTGGCCAAACATTCACTTAAGTGATCAATATGGATGTGTCCTGAAAGAACAAACTGGTACGGGATCTCACAGTCCAAGCCATAGTTTAAGTGCTGAGATTCACACCGCCACCCTAAAATCAGATTTCCCTCCTGAGCCACAGCCAGGGAGTGCATCTTCCTTGGGAATGAATGCAGGCCCCACCTTCGCTGCCATGGCTCAATGCTAAGGAATCCTGGGGTTTGTAGTTTGGTGAAGCACCAGTACCATTAGGAGCTGCGGTGGCACAATGGATGTCAGCTGAACTGCTGACCTGAAGGTGCTGACCTTGTGCCAGCTGAACTGCTGACTGGAAGGTCGGCGACTTGAATCCACAAGACAGGGCAAGCTCCCATCTGTCAGCTCCAGCTTCCCATGCGGAGACAAGTCTCCCACAGGCATCCCCTGAATAACATCCTTGCAGACAGCCAGTTCTCTCACACCAGAAGCGACTTGCAGTTTCTCAAGTTGCTTCTGACACAATTTTTTTTTAAGTCCCATTTGGCAGAGAAGGTGAAAGACCTTGCAAAACCTGAATTCTACAGCATTTGATTCGTGGCAAACTCCAACAGTTCTACAATTTAGACCAGAGCTTTCCAAATATTTCATGTCAATGACACACTTTTTTAGTTACGCATCATTTTGGGACACAATAGTCCAGTTTTACTAGCAGACCGGAGGTGAAACTAACCCCTTATAAGAGTTACAGACAAAACAAAAATTGTAATTACATTGTAATTACATATCACATATCTCATGAAAACCTTTCCTTTACAGGCAGTCGGCAAGTTACAAACAAGATAGGTTCTCTAGGTCTGTTCTGAGGTTGAATTTGTATGTAAGTGAGAACAGGTACATTTTTTAAGTGTAACTTCAGCCAAATATATACATCTTGTAGGTTTGAATAGCATAGGGAAGGCTGGCCACCCTTGTGATGTTTGTTTTGCTATCGATACCCCTGTTCAGAAGACTGCACCTCACTTTCTGTCCCTTGATAATTGGATTTTGAAAATTTGGGCTTGTTGTGGAAACAAGGATTGGTGAAAAAGCTTCAGTGGAGACACCTTTTCCCCTTTTTTCTTTTGGGAGTAAATTTCTATTCCTGGGGGCAGATTTCTCTCACTGCCCGTTGTCTCACCTCCATTCTTAACTATGAGTCATTGTTTGTAAGTTGGATGTTTGTAACTCAGGAATTGCCTGCTTGTTTCCCTAGACCTCTCTGGCTGAATAGTTTAAAGCCCCCTCCCAAAATGACAAACCCCAGAATTCTGTAGGAGGCAGCAACCAGATTTATGTGCATTGATGATCTAGTCCAGGAATGGGCAAACTTGGGACCTCATCACACTAGAACACAGATCCACTTTAAATCCAGTTGCTACCTCCTGTAGCATTCTGGGGCTTGTAGTTTAGGGAAGGAGCTTTTAAAATGCTCAGCCAGGCAGGTCCTGGGCCTCACTAAACTATTGATTTATTGTATCAGAAGCCAGCCGAGGGTACAGTTATAATGTGTTTAAAAAAGAAAAAAATAGTAACTTGGCATTATACTGAGTGTCCTTTGACCGGAAGCTGGCCACTTGGAATGCCTCTGGTGTCGCTGTGAAAAGGTCCACCATTGTGCATGTGGCAGAGCTCAGGCTGCATTGTAACAGGTGATCTGTGGTTTGCTCTTCTCCACACTCACGTGTCATGGACTCCACTTTGTAGGCCCATTACTTAAGGTTGGTTCTGCATCTCATAGTGCCAGAGCGCAGTCTGTTCAGCGCCTTCCTAGTTGCCCAGTCTTGTGTGCCGGGGTGGGGTAGGGGGAACTCTCTCATTCAATATCAGCCATAGATAGAGGTTCCGGGTTTTAGCCTGCCACTTTTGGATTCTTGCTTGCTGAGGTGTTCCTGCGAGTATCTCTGTAGATTTTATTTATTTATTTGGTACATTTGTATACCTCACCCTCTCAGCCTGGAGGCAACTCGGGGTGGTTCACAAGGCAACAATTCAATGCCAACAACATCATAAAAAAGAAAACATTTAAGACAATTAAAAACATTAACATATCAATTAAAACCATAACAGTAGTAAAAAAAAACATTTTGTCTCCTAGATCAGTGCTGTCCAACTTCTTCCGGCCCAGGCTGGCGGGGGAGTTTTCGCCGCTGCCGTGATGCCTTCGAAGGGAGGTGCCGCGAGGGACCCCCTTCCCTTCCAAGGCATCGGCTCCAGAGAGAGAGGGAAGAGGGCGGTGCAGGGAGGAGGAGCTCGCTCTCTCCCTCCCCCCTGCCCCGCCCCTTGTCCCTCTCTTGCCGGCGCCGATGCAAACCGGTTTGCATCGGCGCTGGAGAGAGGGAAAGAGGTGGTGCAGGGGAGGAGCTGGCTCACTTGCTCCTCCCTGCCCCGCCTCCCCTCCCCGGCCGCCATTTAAATTTTTTTAAAAAATTAAAAATGGCGGCCAGGGGCATAGCAGGGGCCATGTCCAACAGGCTGGGGGGCCGTGTACGGCCCCCGGGCCGCCAGTTGGACAGCCCTGTCCTAGATAAAAACATAATCTGATCTCATAGTCCAATTGTTCCTTAATCCTATGTCTGTTACACTGCCTTTTCAAGACCCCCAAATTTGATATCACTAACAACTGGTAAAGTGGCTGGGATTTCTGGGAGTTGTAGGCCAAAGCACTTGAGGACCCACAGGTGAACCCCTGCTCTAGTAAGTGCTTTGGACTTCAGCTCCTACAATTCCTAACAATTTCAGGCCCCTTCCTTTTGCTTTTCCGCTTAAGTGGCTGAGGGGGAGAAGGAAAGGGAAGAGGCTGTTAGGAATTGTGGGAGTTGGAGTCCAAAGCACCTGGAGAAGGGCCCAAGTTTGCCCAGGCCTGCACTAGTGTGATGCACCTTGAGACCAATTAATGCAGCTTGAGACCGTGGCTAGGGAACCATGGGGGTTGCTTCTTCTTACAGGGCCTTTAGCCTCTTCTGGCCAAGAGGGCTGGTGCCTGCCTCCCCAAACTGCAACTCCCAGGATTCCACAGCAGCACTGACAAAGGGTGTCAAACTGCATTTATTGGACAGTGTGGCGGGGGAGGCTCTTGGGCTGGGCGCCCTGCAGCTGACCCCGGGCGAGGGCAGCCTTCCTTCCTTCCCTCCCTCCTCCCTTTCTCCGCGGAGCAGCAGCAGCAGCAGCGTCGGAGGCTCCTTCCTGGGCCCGCCCGCCTGCCTGCCTGCCTGCCTGGGTCACTTCCTGTGGGAGCCGGGAGCCCAGCCCCGCCCAGCCGCGGACCCTCCTCCAGCACAGCGCCTGGCACCGCCCCGGGCAGCGCGCGAGGCACAGGCGGCAGAGGAAGAGGAGGAGGCGGAGGAGGAGGCGGCGGCGAGCGCGAGCGGCGATCCCCCCTTTCCTCCCGGGCAGTGGGTGAGTCCGGGCGGAGGGCGGCCAAGCAAGAAGGCACGCAGGGAAGGGAGGAAGGAAGGAAGGGGGCGGCTTGCACGGCAGGTCCGGGCCCGAGGCGATGCTGCTGCTGCTTTCCAGGGAGGGAGGAAGGAATGGAAAGGAGGGAGAAAGCGGGGCCAAGCGGGGGCAAAGCAGGCGAGAGGGGTCGCGCCCATCCCGCCTCTCCCTCCCTCCCTCCCTCTTCCCCTGGCTTGTGGACGGGATCCCTCCCTGCTCCCGCTGCCAGGGGAAAGCTCTCTCTCTTTCCCACTTTGCAAATCCAGGATACACACACACATATTTGCAAAACCCGGATAGATTTGATTGATTGATAGATAGATGCAAAACCTATCGATATTTGCGAATCCGGAATGCACACACACACACACATTTACAAAACCCAGATAGATATATGTTTGCAAAACCTATCTATTGATGTTTGCGAATCCAGAATACTCACACACATATTTACAAAACCCAGGTAGATAGAGAGGTTTTGCAAATGTCTTAACTATTTATATTTGCAAATCCGGCATCCACACACACATATATACCACACACACATATTTACAAAACCGGGATGGATAGGTGGATATTTGCAAAATCTATCTATCTGATCAGATTGCACCTACACTGTGGAATCAATGCTGTTGGATCCCACTTTAATTGCCATAGCTCATGGCTAGGGAGTCATCGACAGGGGGGGGGGGTCTGCAGCGAGCCCCCCTCCTCTTTTTCTTCCCTGGCGAGGGAGGAAAAGGAAAACACTTTGCACCTGCCCAGAGGCTTCCTGGTGGGGACCCACTCCTACAAGCCTCAGCCTCTTATTGAGGGTGTAACCACCCATTTGGGGGCTGTTATATAACCCATATAACCCACGGACCCCCAGCAGTATTGTGGGGGGCGGAGGACACGCCCCCCAGGGCTCCCCCTTTTCTGTAGGGTCCAGATTTCCCCTGCTGCCCGGCCAGAGCTGCGGTTGCGAAATTTCCCCTGCACATCCGGTAGCCCTTCCCTATGAAGTCACCTCGTTGGGATTGGCGCTGGGCTGGGAGAGAGAGAGAGAGAGAGAGAGAGAGCACTTCCTTCCCAAAGGCTGGATCTTTTTCCTCGGCTCCCTTTCCCCTCTTGCTTCGTGTTCCCCAAACAGTCAGCGAGAGGACCCGGGCTTGGAGGTTCTGGGGTTTGTATGGGCCCTTCCACACAGCTGAATGCAACCCCACATTCTCTGCTTTGAACTGGCAGTGTGGACACAGATAACCCAGTTCCAAGCAGATATTCTGCCTTGATAATTCTGGGTTATGTGGCTGTGTGGAAGGGTCCTCCGAGACCCCAGTTCAAAGCAGATATTGTGGGGTTTTCTGCCTTGATACTCTGCATTATATGGCCGTGTGGAAGAGCCCTAAAATGAGGGCCGCTCCCTCCCTTCCCTTGCAGCCCCTCCTGTCTTCCTCTCTAGTAGGGCCATGTATGGTGGCCTCCTCCTGTGTTGTGGAACATTGTAACGGGAACCCTCTAGAGAGGGATTTGGGCAGCCTCTGTCCCAAACCTGGCCAGGATGGATGAATGAGGAGACCAGGAGGCTGGAGGGAGAAGAGGAGTTGGCCACCAGTGATAATTGGGAGCTCCACTCCCCAAAGGCCAAATGAGTGGGTATGGAATGTGTATTGCAGTGGACTGATGATCTTAGTTAGGTTTATATCAGGCATGGGTAAACTTGCCCCCCCCTTCCAAGTGTTTTGGACTCCCACAATTCCTAAAAGCCCCGGGCCCCTTCCTCCCCCCTTCAGCCACTGAGGGGGGAAAGGAAAGGGCCCGGGGCTTTTAGGAATTGTGGGGGTTGGAGTCCAAAACAGGGCCCAAGTTTGCCCATGCCTGGTTTATATGTATGTGCATGGTACTCTAATGTCTCTTGCACTTGTTCGAGGACCCCATGGATACCAAAATCTATGGACACTCATTCCCATTATATTCTAATAATAATAATAATAATACAATCCCATAATAAAATTGTCTCTTATATAAAATGCCAAAATTAAGGTTTTGTTTTTTGGTGTGTGTGTATGTGTATGGATACAGAAGGTCAACTCTACAGTACTGTGATTCCATTTTAAGTGACATGGCTCCATGCTATGGAATCTTGGGATTTGTAGTGTGGTGAAATATTTAGTATTCTCAACCAGGGGATACATCTGCACCAGTGGTTCTCAATCTGTGGATCCCCAGATGTTTTGGCTTTCAACTCTCAGAAATCCTAAAAGCTGGTAAACTGGCTGGGATTTCTTGGAGTTGTAATCCAAAATACCTGGGGACCCACTGGTTGAGAACTGCTCTGCATCATAGAATTGTTGCAGATGTAAACCGCTTTAATTACCATGACTCAATGCTGTGGAATCTTGGGAGATGTAGTTTGGGGAGGCGCCAGCACTCAATGGAAAAGGCTAAAAACCTTGTAAAACTACAGTTCCCATAACTCCATAGCATTGAGCCATAGTGGTTAAAATAGTGTCAAACTGCATTACTTCTACAGTGTAGATCAGGCATGGGCCAACTTGGGCCCTCCAGGTGTGTGGGACTTCAGCTCCCACAATTCCTAACAGCCTCAGGCCCCTTAAGCGGCTGAGAGGGAAAAAGGAAAGGGCCTGAGACTGTTAAGAATTGTGGGAGTTGAAGTCCCATACACCTGGAGGGCCCAAGTTGGCCCATGCCTGGTGTAGATGTACCCCGAGAGCTCTAGTTCCTGTGTACTAGATTGCATGATTGATATCACTGTTGCATTTAGAGGGGATGTATTTAGTCCTAGACACTGACCTCTTTGAAGGAATGGATTAGGCCAGTGCTGCATTAATGCTGTAGGATTTGCTGGGGAGCAGGATGTGACTTCACTCTTTTGCTTTGTCTCCCACTCCCAACGGTGGCCCCTGCAATAAAGAGGTCAGATGTGGTTTGATAGGTGTATACTAGTTGAGGGTCTAAAGCAGGCCTGGGCAAACTCTGGTCCTCCAGGTGTTTTGGACTTTAACTCCCACCATTCCTAACGGCCTCAGGCTCCTTCCTTTTCAACTTAAGCAGCTGAGGACGAAAAGGAAAGGGCCTGAGGCTATTAGGAATTGTGGTAGTTGAAGTCCAAAACACCTGGAGGGCACAAGTTTGCCCAGGCCTGGTCTTAAGCAATAAAACTCCTGATGTGGCCGAGATCCAGGCTAAAACCAGTTACCGAGGTACAGTACATACAATTGTATCTCCATGGAAACAAACACAAAAAAGTTAGCTTCTTAGTGTGAAACAGAAAGGAAATCTAGGTATGGAAATAATTGCAAGGAGAGGCCCAAAATGTATTGCACAGTGAGGGATCCGAGTTGGATTAACAGTGCCTGCAACCATTGAGAGGCGAGTGAAACTTGTTAACATCAACTTGTCATCTAGTTACAATCTGGGACAGGGATGTGAAAATTGGTCAGTCTCATTGTGTTCCTGTTTCTCAGAAACCCATCAACATTATTCTCCTATCTAACATCTGTATGCATTTGCGAAATCTCTCCCCACCTACCTCCTATATGGAAATCGGTGTGTGTTTTGGCAAGTTGCTTTCCCAAATACACGCCTTTCTCGTGCATTTTTATCAACGTTATCATTTTAATGCATTTTTCCCACTGACAAAAGCATGTTTACGTGCTTTTTTCACTTGTGTATATTTGTAGCCATTTGCATTGACTTCCATATAAATTGGAACAAGGAAAAGGAAGAATGCAATGTTCTTAGTTTCTTCCGAATCATGTGAGACCGACGGCAATGCATACACTTTCTGTGATCGACATGCAGGACATGAATTGGATAAATCCATTGAAATTCTCGATATAAATGTTTAGCCTCCCGTCCCTAATCTAGGAAGCTATTTAGTCATGCTCCTCAGCTTGGAATGTGTTTTTCACATTTCATGGAATCATAGTGTTGGAGGAGACCTCGTGGGCCATCCAGTCCAGTCCCCTGCCAAGAAGCAGGAAAATCGCATTCAAAGCACCTGAATTAATATTACATTTGTAGGGTTGAAATCACCTGGTATTACTGCATTTCTTCAATTCTAAGACACACTTTCTCCCCATATCTCTGAAAATGGAGTGTGACGGTTGATAAATTTAATAAATAAATAAACATTGAGAATTGCAGGTGGTTATATATGTGTGTGTGTTTTAATATTATATACTTTATATACTCGAGTATAACCTTAGTTTTTCAGCCCTTTATTTAGGTTGAAAAAGCCCCCCTCAGCTTATACTCGGGTGAGGTTCCTGGCGGGAAGGCGTGGGGCTGAAAGAAGGGCTTCTTTCAGCCCCAACGCCTTCCTGCCAGGATTCTCACCTCTCCGCACAGCAACACAGCTCTCCTTCCTTTCCTCCTCTCTTGCGCTTCGTGCGCCTTCTACTCTCTTGGCACAGCATGCGCCTTCCTTTCTTCTTCTCGGCAGCAGTCTTTCCCACTTTTCCTTATTATATACTCACACAATTTCCCCCAAAATCTATACTTAAACTATGGCGATTATTGGAAGGATACGTAAGCACATTTACACCGAAGAAGATTAGAATAATGGTTTAATCAGGGTTGGACATCTAAATTACAGCTTTATGTAAATATTCAAAAACATTGAACCTATAGATGCCTCATTAATGTAATTTTATTGGTATTGTTTTAATTTGAAATTTATCAGCTGCTGCATCCCCCCCCCCCCCTGCTTATACTTGAGTCAATAAGTTTTCACAGTTTTTTGTGGTAAAATTAGGTGCCTCGGCTTATATTCGGGTCGGCTATACTCAAATATATATGGTATACATACACAGACGCACAGAGTATATACTAATATATAAAGCTTTTTATGTTGGTGGGACTGAAATTAGTGTTCTTACAATTGATGACATCTTAGGATAATAAAAAAAATAGATTAGTTATCAGCTCATTAAAATCACCTTGGTAAGAGAATCACATGACATAGTACTGCCAGATTGAGTGTACTGCATTGTATGTGAGCCTGCCACATTGGATTTATTTTTTCTTTCCTAGTCTCCCCAGTCATGTCCTTCCGGAAGGTTGTCCGCCAGAGCAAATTCCGCCATGTCTTTGGGCAACCCGTCAAGAACGACCAGTGCTACGATGACATCCGAGTCTCGCGGGTCACTTGGGACAGCACCTTTTGTGCCGTCAACCCCAAGTTTGTTGCTGTGATTATAGAGGCCAGTGGAGGAGGAGCCTTTATGGTCCTTCCACTACAGAAGGTGAGGGGTATGTTGCAAGCGTATGGTCAGAGGGTGAGGATGTAGGTGAGCAAGGAGCAGCCCAAGAGATGAACTACATACATAAGTATAAAATATTTGGGGTTGGAACCCATAGTTTAGGAAGCGGTGATCTAGGGAGCCTAGAGAAGTCAAGGGCCACCTGTGACTGTGGCTCTTGACTTCTCCAGGCTCCCTAGATCACTGCTTCCTAAATTATGAGTCCCAACCCCAAATGTGGCCCCTTTCGCTCAGTGTTAGGATCACAAAATATTGGCAACAATAAAAGGGTTCTGAACACCACTTGGGGATTTACACAAATTTGTTAGCAACATCATGCAGTGTTTACAGTGGACTCTGCAGAAAATGCTTCAAGCCGTACTTCATGAAAAAGAAACACGCCTGTTTAAAGCTACAGACAATGTGGTCGATGTTGCCTGGTTTGAGTCAAAAATTATTTAGCTGCTTGTGCTCCTTCTATATTTATTAGTTTTATACTTACGTATGCAATGTTTTTGATACAAAATAAATAAATAAAAGAAGCCTTCCAAACATTGATTTATTATCAGTCAATGTTTAGTGTTTTTATACCTATTTCATGTAATTAGGATTCATGTGGAAAGGGATCCCAAGTCAAAAAAGTTTAAGAAGCTGTGCCCTATATCACCAAAAGAAGAAAAACAAAAGAATTGCCTCTCCAAGAAGCTTCCTCGGTTTCCTAATTGCAGCCCCAAATTTTTTGTGCATTGGAAAAAAATAGCCATTCAAGACCAGACACAGATTTCTGGCCACCTTGGGGGTTCCCAAAGGCAGAAAATTGGCCACAGTTTTCAATTCTTGGAGAAAATTTACATGGGACTGTTTGTTCTTTGGGTCCAGAAAATTCATAACAAACTGTTTGTTCATTGAATGTATATTCTGTTTTTCCATCAGTGAGTTAAAGACAACATGACATAGCCTCCCAGCAATCCAATGGTTAGGTTGAGAAGGGAGATTGGAATTTTTTTTTCAATCCTAAGGACTGGGATTTTATTTAATTTTTTTACCAGTAAATTAAATCAGCTCTACATTTTAAGAGTTATTTTGCATCTTCTGCTCTGTGTTGGCAAACACAGCTTCTACGGGTCATCAGAGATGGGTCAGAGTAGTTATTCTGGAAGTAGGTGGGGTAGATAGGAAAAACTGTGTAACTAGACGTTTAGGCCCTGCCTGATTCTTTTCTACTCTGCTTTTTCCCTCCAGACTGGGCGAATTGATAAGTCCTACCCTACAGTATGCGGACACACAGGCCCTGTTTTGGACATCGATTGGTGCCCACACAATGATAATATCATTGCCAGTGCCTCTGAGGATTGCACTATTATGGTGAGGGGGAGATGGGAAAAGGGGTTGAGTGTGAAAGCATCGGAACCCAAAGGTCTCGGGGTGATTCATACAGAAGGTCGAGATGGTACATGTTCCATGATCAAGCAGTTTAGCGTGCTGAGGATTGCAAGGTTCTATTTTTAACCAATGTTTCTGTTCCTCAAAATTATAAGGACTTAAAAGTGTATGAAATCTTTTTTTAAAACAATTTTATTTTTATATTGGGAGCATAGCTGGGGAGGATTTCCAGCATTGTGTATATGCGTGGGAACAAGAGAGGAATTCATTGCCCCGTATAGTTCTCAATCTCTTCTCGTGATTAATATTGGCAGAAAAAATTCTGCAAAAAGGTACAAAGTCATCCATCTGTATAATATATAAAAGGCAAAAATAAAAACTGCTTTAGTGTAGGATTTTGATTACTCCCCAACCCCATTCTAGTGTGTACACAATCTTGTCTGTTATGAATTAGAGGCATTGTAGGAGTCATGTATGTTTTTGTTACCTTAGAAAGGGAGGAGATGCTAGAAGAGAACCCTAGTGCCAGGTGGAGAACATATTGCTCATAGTCTCTGATAGCTTACATATGGCTCCAGTCTGGCCTGCGGAGACACTGGGATAGCAGAGGATTCCCTCTCCAAAACCTCCTCCCTTGCAATGGAGGAGATCCACAAACACACACACACAAAGACACACATACTTTGTTTTTAGGAAGAGAAGTGGCACTTGGGAGACCCCTAGATTATTGCATGAGTTTTCAACTTCGGAGTGCCCCAAAGCCATTTCTTTCCTCCAACGAACCTTGGCAAGACACCCCCAGTATTGTTATCGATATTGTTGCTGTTATTGTTATTGCCAGTTTCACTCCTAGAAGCTACTAGATGGTTTAATGACCACCAGTTTCTTATAACCAAAATGGAGGCACAAAATATATTTACAAAACTAAAATAGACCAGAGTTGAGAGTCTTGGCCTTAATGTCTACTTGTATTCCCTAAGGCATTGGTTCTCAACCTGTGGGTCCCCAGATGTTTTGGCCTTCAACTTCCAGAAATCCTAACAGTTGGTAAAATGGCTGGGATTTTTGGGAGTTGTAGGCCAAAACACCTGGGGACCTACAGGTTGAGAACCACTGATCTAAAGGGACTCTAGGTTTTCAGTGGGTAATTTTTAAAACAGTGTTTCTTTTTTCCTTTGCGCTCAGGGTTACAAGATACATAGATGTTTGCAATAGGGTAAATGAAGTGTATGTGTGATGATTGGTTGCTCTTAAGAGCAGAAAGTGAGGAGAGTGAGTGACCAATTGAGTAAATAAGTAAGTAAGGAGTATGTGGTAGGACATGACGCTGGAAGGAGAATCATAATGAATGAGAGTCTCACATTCGTGTCTTTCTCATCAGGTATGGCAGATCCCAGATAATGGACTGACGCTGCCTCTGACGGATCCAGTGGTGGTCCTTGAAGGGCACTCCAAGCGTGTGGGCATCATCACATGGCATCCGACGGCCCGCAATGTTCTTCTGAGTGCAGGTGTGATAGTGAAGAAAGCAAAGTCTTTGAAGCTTCAGTACTGGAGTGATGCTGGGACAGGGCAGGACTCCTTGAGCACGCCTGATTTCATGTGCACCTTTTTCATTTCCAGGCTGTGACAATGTAGTCATTGTGTGGAATGTGGGCACAACCGAGGAGCTTTACCGCCTTGATGACATCCATCCTGACCTCATTTATAATGTGTGCTGGAACCGTGATGGCAGCCTCTTTTGCTCAACCTGCAAGGACAAGAGTATGCGCATCATTGACCCCCGTCGTGGGCAGGTTGTAGCGGTAGGTGTCCACCTCTATTCCTTTGGCACAGAGTCTGTCTTCATTGCTGTCATATCTATAGACCTACTTTTTGGCCATTATGCAGGAGCTCCCTCTCTATTATAACTTCTATTTTGCTAATACTTCTGAAGAATTTCTGACCTCTTTAATTTTAAAGCAGGGCAGGGGAATACACTGGAGGTATCTACAGTGGGACACATGTCTATTTTGGACTGTAAATTGTGTCCCAAAGTCAGTTGTGACTTCCAGGTTTGTCAAAGGCCAGCTGGAGGAAGTACTTTAAACAGAAGTGATACTACTGCAGATTTCCAGGAACAGCCATTGTCCAATTTCAGCCGTTTTTTTTTTACCCTGTCCTTCCCAATTTGAGGGTAAAGATACGTGGCTTGCAACTGTAAAAGGGGAATTGGGTTGTAAGCAGGCTTCAAGCTGCACTTTCATTACCATCTTTTGAAAGCCCCATTCTTCATATTTTGTGGATGTTTTAGTAGGTTGAGAGTGTGGGATGTATCCCAAGCCAACTTCCCCCAGCCCTGTAATGAATTCGTTGTGCAGGTGACAAAATTGCTTGTTCATGGGGTAGATGGGATGTGAGTTTGCAGACTTTGTTTTTAAGGTGAATCATGTTTCCTGTAGCACTCACACACCTTGTTTACATAGATAAAAGCAGGCATCCTCAAACTCCTGCCCTCCAGCTGTTTGGGCCTCCAACTCCCAGAATCCCTGACCATTGAACAGCTGGCTAAGCCTTTTGGGAGTTGGAGGCCTAAAAAGCTGGAGGGCCGGAGTTTGGGGATGCCTGGATAAAAGCATGTTACCAAAAGTATGCTGCAAAATGCAGTCGCAGTGGGGGCCAAAGCATCCTCAAAGTTTCCACCGTATAATAGTATGTCTCAGTGAGTCCTTCTCATCTTGTTACCTGAACAGCTGCCTCTCTCTTTCTGTGGCTCCATTTGCTTTTCTGGCCTAACCACTTGCGTATTGATCTTGCTTGTCTGTGATCCAATCTGTGTTAAGCTTGCAGCAGTTTGGTGACTGCAAGCTCATACTTGCTTTCTGATGTGTCTGCGTGCATGGTGCTTATCTTTATGCGGTGAACATGTCGGTCAATTGTTCAGAAATCTGCATTTTAATACAGTCATTTAATACAGTCTTTGATGCGTGGTGGTGTTTACTTTGGGATTGGTCGTGCTTGGAAGAAAGTATTTGGAAAAGCTTATTTTCAACCACATCCTGGAAAATGCAAGAATGTGTGTGGAATGTGCTATAGAAAGAGGTGCTGGGTTTTAGCAAATAGATTTTCCATGATTTGAAAATTAAATTTTCAGTAGTATGGAGGTGTGCTTGTATTCAAATAAACAATATAGATTTGCTTGTCTGTATGTGAACACTTATCCTTTCCTCACTAAGAAATGAAGACACTGCTATCATTTTTATGCTGGAAATATTGTGTTAATGACAAAATATATGTGGAATTTGTTTTCAAAAGTTACCAAATCCCCAAATAATGAAAAACGGGTGGTAGGTGGCAGCACTTTGTTGGCTATTATGCACAGGTCAAAGCTATCAAAATGTATCAAATCACTTTGGTACAAGGCTTGGAAAGTTACATTTTATAGCAAAAGTCGCATTTTAAGTAGAGGTATTCCCTTAACATGAAGTCTAGTCGTGTCCGACTAGACTTCATGGGTGGTTCTCATCTCCATTTTTAAGCCAAAGAGCTGACATTGTCCGTAGACCCCTCCAAGGTCATGTGGCCAGCATGACCTCATGGAGTGCTGTTACCTTTTTGCTGAAGTAGTGCCTGTTCATCTACTCACATTTGCATGTTTTTGAACTGCTAGGTTGACAGAAGCTGGGGCTAACAGCAGGAATGGGTGCATTTTGTTGCATATTTTTTCAATTTCTATAAAATTTGTTATCATGGATTTGGTACCCTTTGGAAAGAAGCTCCACATATAGAGAAGTCAAGCATGTCTGATACAGAATAGAAATTAGGGAGATCTGCAGAGCAAACCGTGTATAGCTCCCCAGATGTTGGACTACAATTCCCATCAGTCCCACCTGTCAGCCCGTGCGGGGACAGCTGAAGGGAAGTGCATTTGCTATCATTAATTTAGAGGGAGAAGATGGCAGAAACTTTTCCAGAATTCTTCTGGTCTTTCGCAATGCTCTCTTTGCCTATCTCCTAGCCTGTTGAGAGCCAAATAAAATAAAATAAATCCAAGCTCTGACTGTATATCCAAACTCCACGGGAAATTGGCCATACTATTTGTAGCAAAAACAGTTCGGGGGGGGGGGGGGTGTTCTAGACTCCTTGTGTGCAAGTGTGTCCCATTTATTTCCAACCTAGCTCCCAGTTTTTATTTGTAATTATAAGGGAACATCATTGTATAGGATTGGGAGGGTGATTTCTATTGAATTGATGTTTTCTGCATCAATGAGTTTGGTTTGCTTTCCCATATCTAATCTCCTATTTGTGCCTGGCCTCGGTCCCAGGCCTGTGTAATGCAAAGCTATTTCAGTTTCTGAAGGGAAACCTATCCCTTTCCCCCTCTGCTGAGATAGTTGGCTGGTTGGTTTGAAAGCTGGAAAAAGGAGGATTATTTTTTTTAGGGATTTGGGGGGAAGGGTTCCTACATGTATTGATGCAGGGATGTAAAGTTTGAGTAATCTATAAAAACTCCAGAGACAGGGTAGGCAATTTTTTAAACATATATCAGATTTTAAAGTGTTTCCTATAAAAATAAAAAACAGCTCTTAAAAAACGAATTAGTTTTTTTAAACCTACGATATAAATTAGATACTAAATGTCTCTCTTAGGTTCCATTTATAAATAACAGATAAGCAAAATCTTGTCATAGATATGTTAGTTATAGTCTCATAAAATTTATTAATGACTCTGGTCAGTATATCATAGTGGTTTGAGTACTGGACTATGCCTCTGCAGACTGGGTTCCAAATCCCCATTTGGCAATAGAAACTACTGGCCGACCTTGGGCAAGTCACATTTTCTCAGCCTCAGAGGGAGGCAAAGGAATAATCGCCTCTAATCAAATCTTACACCCCCCCCCCCCAAGCTTTGTGGTAGATTTGGCTTAGAGTTGTCGCAAGTCGGAAAACACTTCAAGCCCCCGGTGGTGCAATGGGTTAAGCCAGGGGTGCTCATTAGGTAGATTGTGATCTACTGGTAGATCTCGAAGAGCGTCCTGGTAGATCTCGAAAGGCGTCCTGGTAGATCCCAGGCAGATTGCAGGCACAGTGTGTATGGCTCCCATGCCATTTGTGAGGAATGCTCAGGGGCTTATTATACTCACATTTAGTTGAATTCGGTCTTAAAATGTATTATATGGCTCTCACTGAAATAAATTTCCTAATATTTGGCTTTTATGACTCTCTGAGTAGTGGGTAGGTAGATCTTTGGGACTTGGTTGTTTTATAAGTAGCTCGCATGCTGGAAAAGTGTGAGCACCCCAGGAAACCCTTGCGCCGGCAGGACTGCTGACCGAAAGGTCGGCAGTTCAAATCAGGGGAGCAGGATGAGCTCCCTTCTGTCATCTCCAGCTTCCCATGCGGGGACATGAAAGAAGCCTCTCATAGGATGGTAAAACTTCCAGGCATCCCCTGGGCAATGTCTTAGCAGACAGCCAATTCTCTCCCTTGAGAAGCGACTTGCAGTTTCTCAAGTTGCTCCTGACACAAAGAAAAAAAAACCTTTCAAGGCCTACTACTACTACATCATACTTAAATGCATTAACATAAATATTGCAAATGTCAGCATAAGCCTTGCTTATACCTGTTCATTATTTTATAGGCATTGTGTAAGGAGGTATCCAGTATCTTTTTATACAATTCCCTTGATCTGGTTGTGTAGCAGTAACTATTCTGCTCTGTCTCCTGCCCACCAACAGCAGGAGTCATGGAAAATGTCATCTCGTAGTAGAAGTTATAAGGACATTATGTAAGGGAGGAGAACTTTTAAAATGATTTTAATAGACTACTGTGATGGCAAGTACTGTAAACTTTGTCCTGCGGGTGCCATCAGCTCCATCCTTTTGGATCCCTACCCTCTCTGCTGTCTGCTGACCTCTTTGTCCTCCTAGGTTTGCAACTTTTGCTCCTCCGAGGTTTTTTGACTTCAGTTCCCAGAAGCCTTGGCCAACTTGAGTGACAGCCAGGAATTCTGGGAGCTGAACTCCAAAACATATGAAGAAACAAAAGTTGGGAACTACTGCAGGGACTTTCCCAAGCTTAACATATATATATATATATATCACACATAGAAACCAACAGTTGGGAAAGTGGAAGTTATAGAAGGATGCATGTATTTCCAGGATAGCCATAAGCCAGTAATACTACAGTAGTTGTTCTTAAATATTTAAATAACAGTTTGGTTTAACTGTTACATAAATATTGTTCCAATGTGAGTAGACCTATGAAACATGTGGAACTTACATTAAATGCTTACTTAGCAATTTCTAAGTGGTTAAGTGGATCTAATGTGGAAATAACAATTAAATTTCAGCCCAAGAACTGCTATGTCTGTGTAAGAAATTTACTTTTTGTTCTGCCTAATAGATTGATACAGCAGCTGGAGTTTGACATGCTATTACCTGTTTTAATTATCTAATAAAATACTCTTGAGTTGCAAATTCATGGGTTTTAATTATTAGAGTTGTGTTAGGATGCTGTGGTTTTTAACCTTTTGTATTCTGTATTTTATTGTGCTGTATTGTATTTTTAAAAGGGCTTGGCCTCATGTTAGCCAACCCGAGTCCCCATTGGGGAGATGGGGGTGGAGTATAAATAAAGATGGTGATGATGACGATTATTATTAAATATGTTTGAATGGTTTTTAACTGGAATTTTTAAGATACTGTTTATATTTAATACTGGTTTAATTTGTAACCATATTTGTATATTTTAAGTTGTATGCTGATGCTTCTATTTTAAGCTGCTTTGAGTCTCCTGCAGGAGAGATAAAGCAGGGTATAAATATAATAATAATAAACAATAACAATAATGTGAAGAAGTATTAGGGGAAAGCTTAATGAAACCACCAATTTAAATCTGTACTTTCTTGGTGACTTGAATCTTTTATTTGAATCACCTCGATTTAAATCAATCGGTCCTGCGCAGATATGGAGAACTACAACCCAGTGATCTGAAAAGAGATGTTGAAAAGTCCAGTGGTCCCCTATGAAACAATACAACTTAGAAAAGAGTATATAAGGAGAGGTATGGGTGTATAAATTTATGCATGGTATGAAGACAAGGGGGCAGGGAGACTTTTTCTCCATGCCATAATACAACACGCTGAGGTCATGCACTGAAGATGAATGGTGGGAGTTTGAGAACAGATACAAGTGAGTCACGGTGCATGTAATTTAAACTCTGGAATTCCCTGCTGTGAAAGCTTGCAATTGGTTGCCAACTTGGATGGCTTTAAAAGAGGATTAGATTAATTCATGGAGGTTAGGGCTATGAGTGGTGACCTGTTCGGATGGCTATATATCACTCCAGCATCAGAATTCATTACAGGCCTATCTCACTTAACAAGGCCTCTCATAAATAAATTGCTTTTCCCAGTCCTGCCAGTGCCCACCTTTCCCTCCTTTTCCTGTATAGTTGGAAAGGTTTTTTTAAGTGGTATTGACACTGGGATGATGGTGAAGGAGGGCTGGAGTAACACTGGTTTTTGATGTCTGATTATAGTAATGTGTTTGCAATCATCCATTCAATAGCATTTAGGCTGGGAAAGCATGGGATTCTACTGTAGTTGTGTATCTACCTTGCAACAGGCAAGGTAAATAGCAGCTGCCTTTGGAATCCATTACTGAGCATGTGTAAACTGCAAAACTGAGAGAATAGGAGAAAGTGGATAAGCCAGCCTTATTAGCTCCCTGCAGCATAATAAAAACAGATATATAAGCATGGCCATCAAAATGGAAACCGTAAAAATGAGAACAGCATTGCAGCATTACATAGTGACTTCAGACAATTCTGAGAATCTTCTTGGTAGAAATCCTGGGTGAAGGGAAATACTGGTTTATGTCACAAGTGCTGCACTGGATCCTTCCAAGCCTGCTTCCCTCTCCCATAGTGGCTGTTTTTGAAGGAATATAAGATAATTATATTTATTATTTACAGTTTTTTTACCCCACCCTTCTCACCCCAAAGGGGACTCAGCAGCTTACAGAACACACATACAGCAAATATTCAATGCTGCTTATAAAATTAACAAGGACAGACAACACAGACATAAAGGCAGTTTTTCCCATCTTATTTCTGGCATCTTGGAGGCTGTGCTCGACTCTGGCCACCGGGGTATGTGTGTGTGTGTGCTGTCACTCCATCTTCCGTGCTGAGGAGCTTTCCTCTGATCGATGTCCTTTTAAGGACACCTTTATTACCTCCCCACTAAAAGTGGTACCTATTTTATCTACTTACATTTCTGCTTTTGACCTGCTAAGTGAACAGGTGAGCTGGGACTAATAATGGTGGGTGCTCAACCCACCCGGGCTCAAACTGCTGACCTTCTGATTGGCAGGATTTTTCTGTAGCACAGCGGTTTAGCCTACTGTGCTAAGCCCGTCCCCACTATTCCATGTGTTCACTCATATGGAAGGTAACATTTCCTCCAGCCAGTCCTTGATTGATACCATTTTCTCTACATAGTTCTAGAGAATTTACTATTTTGAACTACAGTTTTGTATTCTGGAAGGCCTTCTTTTTTTAACTGCGATTTACTCCCGGATCTACCTTGACTCACCCTTGGTTTCTCCTGAGAAGGCTGAAAGCCTAGCATGTGTGGTTGCAATCTCTTTTTGGGCAAGGATATCCTTGAATCTTGAGGATGTGAAAATATGGTGGTGGACTCCTCTTCTGGTAGATAACCCCATTTGGATCTTGCAGTGTGGTGAATACTGGAGCAAAAAAGCTCTGTGGAAAAGCTGCGCCACCCAGGGAGCCTGCTTCACCTCTTGTGTATCCATTTCACTCCGCAGGAAAAGGAGAGAGCCCATGATGGAGCACGGCCTATGAGGGCCATTTTCTTGGCTGATGGAAAGGTCTTCACCACAGGCTTCAGCCGGATGAGTGAACGGCAATTGGCACTCTGGGACCCGGTGAGTGGGAAGCTTGGCTGGGATCCCCAGAGGTGCTTTATTCTGCAGGAAGGGGCCCACTGTTAAGCGTGGAAGTGAACCTTCCTCTTGGTTCCTGGCTCTTCCTGCTATTCCACTATGGAAAGGAAGTGGTATAATTACATTTACCTTTCCCTCCTTGCAGTAGGATGGTTCTCTTAGAAACTGAGGTTGAAGAAAATAGTAATGGCTTAAAGAGTAACCTCAGGTGGTATCAGTTCAAATGCAATAATCTGGAGGACAAAAACAGGGTTGCTGTTAATGTGATGTTGTTGCTGTGTCATATATCCATTCACAGAGTCCAGTTGGATTAGCTGAGAGAGAAAGCCTCTGTTCTGTGTGTGTGGAGAGGTTTATCCCATGGTTTAGCACAATGAATGACGGACTGGCCAGATTAATAGACGCTTCCACTATTTTTCTGTTTGTGACAGTATAGCAGATACTGCCTGGAAGTGGCTATGAAGCAAGGATGTGCAACCTGTGGCTTGAATGTGGCCTTCTAGGATTCCCAGACTAGTTTCTTCTGCCTTCCTCTTCAAAAGAAAAAAAAGGCCAAAAAGAGGAAGAATCTCCAGGAAGTCACAGACCAGTCAACCTAGCCCCAATACCAGGGAAAATATTATAGTGGATTATATAGGAGCCACTCTGCAAATATGACAACAACACAGTGATCAGTGGGAGCCAACATGGGTCCATCTAGACTAGGGCTTCTTAGGAAGAGGGCAAGATGGGTGGATGTTATCCTTGAAGTGACTGGCTTGACCTTGAAGGAGCTGGGGGTGATGATGGCCGACAGGGAGCTCTGGCGTGGGCTGGTCCATGAAGTCACAAAGAGTCAGAAGTGACTGAATGAATAAACAGCAACAAGCCCCTTTCTACACAGTAATTGTTTAAGCAATCCTTGGTATATAGGTCCATGAAATAGGTAAAAAAATTAAAACATTCATGGATATCAGCATTTGCAAAGCTTGCTAAGCAAGTTGATTTTTTAAAATGAAATACAGCTGAAGCATTTTTTTTTTGCACAGTCCATTATAAACACTGCATATTATTGTTGACAGATTTGTGTAAATGGGTAGCACTCAGAAATCCTTTACTTTTTTTTGCGACCCCAACATTGAGCTAACGGGCCCATTTGGGGTTGGGACCCACAATATGAGAAGCAGTAATCTAGACTAAATCCTGCAAACTAACTTTATATTTTGAATCAGGTCACTAGTTGCAAAGCTTGGAGTATTGTGGATGTTATTGATATTGATAAGGTCCCTCCATAACATTTTGATTTACAGATGTGGAAAGGTAGGCAACATTATCAGAGGATCCATAGTTGATTGAAAAACTGCTCACGGATTTAAACTGAAATGACGTCTTGGGTGAAGTGCCTTGGGGTCTATCCTAGGGCCATTACCATGCAACAAATTTATCAGTAACCTAGATGATAAGAGGGAGGGAATCCTTATCGATTTGCAGAAGATACAAAACTGGGAAGATGGAAACAGAATTACAAAACATACAGGTGGCCCCTGAGACTCTTTCGAATTCTATGATTCTGTAAAAGAGGCTCTTTAAAGCCATCTGGGAAGCGGTGGCTCAACTGTTAGATTCTGGTTTGCAGCCTGAGATTGTGCTGTTGTATTGGGGCTTTCCCTTGGTTTGAGAGTTCACCAGCCCTTTGTGTAACTGGCAGGAAATTGTCCAGACTGATAAGAATGACATTTGTCTCATTTGCCATGCTTTTCGCCATGGGTGAAGAACTGTGAATATCCTATAGCTCCTCCCTGATGACATGATGGCAACAGTCTTGGACAGCAACATCTCCCAAAGTGACCCATTTAAGGTGGGATCAAGGGTCGAATAGGATGCATTATTGCCCCAATCCTAACCCCACCTTAATACCTATAATTTTACACCTTGTTGATGGAAAGCATCCTACCGGAGTGGAAATGACATATTGGACAGATGGCAAACTCTTTAACCTCAGCAGGTTGAAGGCTAAAAGTAAGGTCACAACTTTGTTATAGAAATGTACTGATGATAATGTAGTATGTGCTCATTCAGAGGAAAGACCTATAAGCCACGTTAAACATCTTTGCAGAAGCATATGAAAAGCTTGGCTCTACCAAAGTGCTCTACCCGCAGGCAGCAATCAATCCCTCTGCTATGCTAGAAATAAAGTTTAATGGTGTAACATCAGAAAATGTTGACCATTTCCTCTAGCTAGGCAGATACCTCTCCACAAAAGTCGTCATCAATGCCAAAATACAACACCGTCTCAGCTCTGTGAGTGCAGCAGGTTTTTTTTAATGAAGCAGAGAGTGTTTGAGGATTGGGACATTCATAGGGATACCAAGATGCTTGTTTATAAAGATCTTTTACATCTGCAAAACATGGATTGTCTACAAATGTCAAAAGACCATGAGGATCCAGAATAGGTCTTTATAGTCACTTACAAACCCATTGCCAAGACTGTCTACCCTTAGAAGACAATCATACTCAGCTACGAGTGATCACCTATAGATAGATAGAGCTTTGTCTTGTCTCTGTCATGGTTGTGACCAAAACCGGACACCCAAGATTCTTGCCAAATTTAGAATTGATTCTTTGGGCTTCTAAATACTTTTTCCACCCTTGCTGTAATGTGCATAATTATTCTTCTCTCTGTGTGTATGCTTGCAGGAAAATCTAGAGGAGCCCATGGCATTGCAGGAGCTGGACTCGAGCAATGGGGCCCTTCTGCCCTTCTATGACCCTGATACCAATATCGTCTATGTCTGTGGCAAGGTATGGTTCCTCTTGGGGAGGATGATGGGGGAAGCTGCAGGGGTATTCTTTTTGTTAGTATCATATAATTATCACTTCTGAAAATGGTGTTGAATATTTTCATTTTTTTCTATTTCTGTTGGCGTCTGAGTAGTTTTTTGTTGACCCTGAAAAACCGTGTTTTCTACGTTGGCTGAGCTCTTGGTCAGGATCTAAGACAGGGATAAGCATTTTGAAACCTTTGGTCTCAGGCCCCCTGAGACCCCTGGACTGTGAAATCTTGGCCAGGATCTAAGACAGGGATAAGCATTTTGAAACCTTTGGTCTCAGGCCCCCTGAGTCCCCTGGACTGGCCTTTCTGGAGCTAGCAGATGCTTAGCTCCAGAGTTTCAGGCTCCCCTAAGTGCCATATCATTAAAAACAAAACAAATACCACAATTTTTCAAAACCAGAAATTACTTCCAAAACACTTGTGGATTTGTTTGGCATTTTTGCTATTTTGTGCATTTTCCCCAGCCAGAGTTGCTTGCTCCTGACATAATCACACTGATGCTCCATTCTGCTCAAAAACACCCTTTGTCAACTGCAATAAAAGCCATTTCTTTCCAGGGAGACTCGAGCATCAGATACTTTGAGATCACATCGGAAGCACCCTACATTCACTTCCTGAACACCTTCACGAGCAAAGATCCACAGCGTGGCATGGGATGGATGCCCAAGCGGAGTCTGGATGTCAACAAGTGTGAGATTGCCAGGTATGTGCAGTGAGATGTAGGAGGATAAGGAGCATGTAGGTGCCAAAATAGTTGGCAGCCAGAGGCCAAGTTACTGATGACGTGCTTTCTGTTGTTCCTGTTTCACCAACTCAATTCTTTATTTACTGATCTTTCTCTCTGTTTCTCCAGGTTTTACAAACTCCATGAGCGCAAGTGTGAACCCATTATCATGACAGTGCCAAGAAAGGTGAGTCCTTGTAGGAAAGGATTGGCTTACCTTTCCTGTTCAGTTACATTGTTTTCATTTGCTACTGTTTGGGAGTACTTACAAGTGGCCCTAAATAAGTCTTTGGCTTGGTTTGACAGTTCTGTGTGAGAATCGTGAAACAGCATTTTGGGGTGGAGCACATAGCCTCATTCACATCTTATATTCCCCACAAACTAAGGAATACTGAACACATTATTCCTGATTTCAGGAGAGGTTGCTGTGCCTGTTTGAAATGATAATTTGGTTTCCCCACCCAGGGCCTCTTTCTGCTTCTTGCTGGGTCAGAGTGTTGGGATCGCAAGCTTCATATCTATGTCGTGTTTTGTTACATACCGAATTGGAACTGAGCATCTGCAGAAGATCAAGAGGAGACGAGTCAGTTTTTAGTTAAACTTTAGGAAAACTTTCCCCAGTGCCATTTGTGGAGAACAGTCTCACTTTTGGGGGAACTTGACCTGTTTAGACCAAAATGTGGCCTTTTCTCTGAATTGGAAAGTTCTGGTCATTTCCTGGTTGGAAAAAGGCTTCAAAAACAAACCCAGATGCCCTCAAAACATGGTGAAATTGCCCTGGTGGCCCCTAGGTGGTGTGCGCGAGTGTTTCCACAATTTGTGAAAACATTGTAAATCCAACATTTTGCAGGCAGTAGGGTGACCTGGCTAACCAGGCCCAGTTAATGTGTGCATGAAACTTGTGGACCCAGAGTGGTTCCTCACCCTGCTCTTCATTGCATTTATCTGAGTAAATGTAGAAATAGTGCTTGGCAGTTGAATAGTATAATCAGACTATCTAATGAACACTATCAGTAGTTACTGAAATGGACATCCAAGTGCCACCTCTGTGTTGATGGAGGCAGGCAGGATTTCCCCGGGTACTGGTTGTGGGGGGTCGGGAGCAGGTGAGGGTTTTGCCCTCCTTTCTGCTAGAGATCCCTGTGTACAACTAGTGGGCCACTGTGTGACACACAATGCTGGACTAGATGGGCTGAGGCCCGATTCAGCATGGCTCTTCTTATGTTCTTATCCCCACCATTCTGTAATGTACATGAGTGGATTTATTTCGGAAGTTTTTCACTGAGAGAAAAAGAGAGAGAGAAAGGAAAAAAACAAATAGCTATACAAAGGAAAACAGATAGCTATATAGATAAATAGAGTAATAGATTCATTACTCTATTGTATATGGAAAACCAAAATAAGCAAATCCCAATTTCGAATCTTCCTGCATCTATGAGCCTGCCTTCTGTCAAGCTTTTTAAAAGAAAGCATATGATTTGAACTGGGATATTCAAACCTCATTGTATAATAACTGCTATAGGACATGCTGTTTAAAGCACAACATTTGATATGTGTACTTCATATGCTGAATATAAGATATGATATTATGCTTTTTTAATGGTTGAGTTTTACATTTCCTGAATATGAAAGTTCCTTGAATATGAACACCAGATTTCATTCAGCTATTTCATTCTTCAAGGGCTTGATATCACAGTTTTTCTAGCAATTTTGGGAACGAGCATGTTATTTTCCATTCCCACCTATCCCTCTTGAAGACAGGTATTGGGACTGTGTGTGCTTGAAACTCCTAATTGTACCCTGAATGTGTGTACTAATTTCATCGCAGCGGAAGAGTGCCATTGCCACAATTTCCCCTCTTTGAGGCTGGATCTACACTGCCATATAATCCAGATCATCATAGTAGATAATCTAGATTATCTGTTTTGAACTGGATTATTGGGTCTACACTGCCATATAACCCAGTTCAAAGCAGATAATCTGAATTTTATATGGCAGTGTAGTTGAGGCCTGAGAAATGACCCGCTCAGAGGGAGGAGCAAAGCCATGTCCTCCCAGTTCCAGTATGAAGTTGTCTTCTGTCATCACCAAAGAGAATGATAAAATGTTTTTGGGTAGGAGGAAGCATGGGGTTTTAAACACTGGAGAGTGAGGTCACTTTTTTATGTAATTGTATATTTCTCTTTACCCAGTAGTCTATCCAGTCTATCCTCTTCCAATTCATGTTTAATTGGTGTTTCGTAGTTTCCTGAGCAGAAGAATATTTCCTAACCATAGCACTTGAAATGCAGGATTCAAATCTTGGTTTCTATGGCCCCATCTACAGTGCCATAAAATACAGCTTGAACTGCACCATATGATCAGTGTAGACTCATATAATGCAAATGGAACTTCATTGAACTGAACTACATGAGTCTACACTGCCATATAATCCAGTTCAATGCGGTTGATCTGCATTGTGAAACTACATTATATGGCAGTCTAGATGGAGCCTATATCTGCAGAATAAATCTCTCCTTGAACACTTAGGTTGGCTATCCTAGTGAATAATTTCCTTGCAAATGTGTTGGTACCTTACTTTGCCTCCTATATTTCTCCAGAAGGAAGTAAAGTTTGGGAAAGTTGTTTCGTGTACCACATCTCCTAGAATCACTGCCATGCTGAATAGAGAATTCTGGACGTTGTCCAACAATCCATATTTCCCCAACCTGTGCCAGGACGTCAGACAACCAATGTGCTAACTCTGCCATTTATTTGCAGTCAGATCTGTTTCAAGATGACTTGTATCCTGACACAGCCGGGCCTGAAGCGGCTATGGAAGCAGAGGAGTGGGTTGCAGGCAAGACTGCAGGGCCCATTCTGATCTCGCTGCGCGAAGCCTATGTGCCCACAAAGCAACGAGACTTCAAAGTCAACCGGAGGAGCTTGTTGCAGGAGAACCGCCCTGCTGCCACCCCTAGCACCGGGCTGAGTGCCACACACCCCAGTGCCATGTCTCAGTCTGCTGCCACGCCTGCCGTTAACATGAGTGCTGCCAGTGGGGTATGTACAGGGCTGTCCTGTGCCATAGAGTTTCCAGGAATGGTGGGTGCTTCTCTGTCATGCCAAAGGGATTGAAAGTGGATGTGGAAGCAAAAGTGACTGAGCAGCACCAAGTATCAGAAGCAATGTGGAACAGAGTTGTGCTCATGCTGCTTGTTTGTGATGTAATTTCATTTGCCTGAAAGAAACTGGTTTAGACTTCTGTGACTTAGAGTGTGCACCTCTATTGCCCTTCATGGGTGGATTTGCCACATTCACTAAGGTATTGTTGGAAATGTTGACACCAAAGCCTGACAGGCCAGGTTTTTGGGGGCAGAGCACTTATTTTTATTTATTTTACTAGCTGAGGACCCGGCGGTGCCCGGGTTATTTGAGGAAGGCATTGTGTGCCATGGTTGGTTCCTATTAGATGTTTATGTGGCTTGCAGTGGTCTCAGGAACTTAGTGAAGGTACTGCGAGTCCCATTGGCCATGGTCCATCCCCCTCCAAACAGCACCAGAATGTAGAGTGGGTCATGGGGGCTGTGTGTGTCACATTTGGTCTTGATCATTCTCTGGGTGAGGGTTGCAGTGGTCTCTGGAAGTGAGGGAAGGTACTGGAAGTCCCATCATCCATGGTCCCCCTTTCTCCAAACTGCAACAGGATGTAGAGTGGGTCATGGGGCCTCTGTGCCAAGTGTGGTCTTGAGCAGTCATTGGATGGGGGTGGCAGCGGTCTCAGAAAGTGAGTGAAGGTACTTCAACTCCCATCATCCGTAGTCTGTCCCACTCAAAACTACACCAGGATGTAGAGTGGGTCATGGGTACGCTGTGTGCCAAGTTTGGGCCTGGTCTCTGATTTGTAGGGGCTGCAATGTTCTGTGGGAAATGAATTGGGTGAAGGTACTGCAAGTCCCATCATTTGTGAGCCATCCTGCCCTAAACCGCAGCAGGTTTGTAAAGTGGGCCATTGGGCCTCTGTGTGCCAAGTTTGGGCCTGATTCGTCATTGGTGTGGGCCACAGTGCTCTAAGGAAGTGAATTAAAATACTGCAAGTCCCATCATCCATGGTCCATCCTCCCTCAAACTGCACCAGGATGTAGGGTGCATCTTGGGGGGTTTGTGTGCCAAGTTTGGTCTTGTTCTGTCATTGTTGGGGGCCTAGTTAGGAAAATCAAGTTGAGGAAGCCTTGCTGTCAATTTTGGACCTGGTCTGTGATTTATAGGGGCTACAATGTTGTTTGGGAAGTGAATTATGTGATGGTATTGTAAATCCCATCATTCGTGGCCCATCCTGCCCTAAACCACACCAGGTTGTGAAGTGGGCCATTGGGCCCCTGCTTGCCAAGTTTGGTCCTGATCCGTCATTGCTGTGGGCCACAGTGGCTGACTGCCTGAAGCCTTTCCTTTTCCCTCTGAGTTACTTTAGAATGTTGGAATGTGGTTGGCCAATCGGAGTCCTTTATGCAAATACCATTTCAGTTGCAACCAATCCCCTCTGTCTGAGGCCGTAGAATGTTGGAGTTCTGAGGCTAGCCAATCAGAGCCATTTATGCAAATAATCTCATAGTGGCAGCCAATCGAAACGCTGGCACATATTCCTCCCACCGCACCACCGCAAACACTGACTTTTATTATATACATAGATTTATTATCTTCATTTCTACCCCGCCCTTCTCCCACAAGGGGACTCAGGGCGGCTACACTCTGTGTACATTAAGGATATCTGGAGAGGTGTGTGTTGTTTGAAGATATAACACCAGCCTCTTTCCTTCCTATGGTTTCTGTGTGATTCAAGTACAGGGTACATCATAGTGTTGATCAAGTTCAGAAAGATTTGCTAGCCTGGCTTTCTTCCCCTCTTCTTCCCTGAGCATGGAACTGAATACCATATACCTGTATATTCGAGTGTAAGTCAACCTGAATATACGCCAAGGTACCTAATTTTACCAGAAAAAACTGGGAAAACTTATTGACTCGAGTGTAAGCCAAGGGTGGGAAATGCAGTAGCTACTGATACATTTCAAAATAAAAATAGATACCAATAAATTTACATTAATTGAGGCATCAGTAGGTTAAATGTTTTTGATTATTTATACAAAGTTGTAATTTAAGATAAGACTGTCCAACTTTGATTAAACCACTATTCTAACTTTCGATGTAAATATGCTTATGTATCCTTCCAATAATAATAGAGTAACATAATAGACGTAATAACAATATTAATAGAGTAAAATAATGAAAATGTAATAATTACAGTAATACAGTAAAATAATAACAGTAATAATAGAGTAAAATAATAAATGTAATAATAATAGAGTAATGTAAATATAATAATAGAGTAAAATAATAAATGTAATAATAACAACAACAGAGTAAAATAATAAATAACTTTGGCTTGAGTATAAACCGAGGGGGGCTTTTTCAGTCTAAAAAAGGGGGCTGAAAAACTTGGCTTACACTCAAGTATATAGGGTATATTGACTTGGGGGAATTTTGCCAGTTGAAGCCCCAAGATATAACATTCCCATTCTTCAGGCTTGAGCTGAACAGGTGGGATTATGGGTCTGCTAAAAGATCTGCATGACACCACTTTCCTATTTGCAGGATGGAGGACATCTTATGGAAGAAGTACTGCGTGAGGTGGCGTCCCTGCGAGTGCTCGTGGTTGCCCAGGGCGAGCGCATTGCGCGGCTAGAAGAACAGTTGAGCCGCATTGAGAATGGCGATGTCTAGGGGCCTTGCCTGCCACGGAGGAGGAGACCTCATCAACATGGATCTTCATTCCTGCTTCACCCCTCCCCCCATTATTTGAGCTGCCAGTAATCCCATTACACTGCCTCATCCTCTGTGCCCTGTGGTGTGAGACTGGGACAGCGCCCTCTCTTGCTGCTACCGGGACTGTTACCTTGGCTTTTGTCTGGGACCAAATCTCCTCTTCCTATGGTCACCCTTCCACCACATACTATCCAAGGGGCAATGTGCTGGTCTCCCCGCATCTGCCCCTTTGCCTTATTTGTCAGAATCCCTGTATGCTGTCCCATTTCCACAGTTACGGTTGGCCTGCATGTCCTCCCAGTGGGGATCAGGACTGGCTCATGGCCCAGTCTGCTATGCCTATGCCCCTCCATTGGGGAGAAGGCTGGCATCCCCCCTTCCCAATCTCTTGGGACAGGTGGATGTGGCTGTTAGAAGCTAGTGCCTCCTATGATTCAGTGCTGGGGGGTGGGCATGCCTCTTCTCATCTCCTTTCCCTTGCTAGGACCACTAAGATCCTGTGGAGGCTTCTTCCGCTTTGTTTTCTCAACCTCATTCGTTGCAAAAGAGACCACAGAGATGACCAGTGGGCCGCGACTGTGAAAGAAACCTGCCATCCAGTCACAGTCCAAAGCCTGTTGCCTCTGGGACCACACTTCTCTTTCCTTCTTTTTCTCTCCCCCATTTCCTCCAGCCCTCTCCACAGCCCTTAAAGTGAAGTAGGCTCTAACTAAATTAAAGAGGGTGAGGGGTGTGGAGGGAGGGAGGAACTGTTCAGGGTTGATAATCTATATTTTCATTCCAAATAAAAGTCTTTATAAAGCCACAGGTCTGTGCAGAAGTCTATTGCTGCCCTCTCCTTGCTTCCCACTGACCTGGAGATGAATTTGAGGTAAGCAGAGGCCCCTAGCTGGAACATTTGCCTCCTCCCAAGCCACGGATCACACTTCCACCGACATTATCATGACATGGGAAGCACACAGTGCGCTATGCAGCAGATAAACTGCCCGAAGAAACCAGACCTCTTTCCCACTGTCGCTTCAGGAGGTACATAGACATTTTTGTATGTTTGCAGGAAATCGGGCTTTTATGTGAACCATTGCATGTATGTAATAAACAACATGGTTTTCTGACCTGAATTTCTATTATTCACTTTCTTTCCTTGGGAAATTGCTTGGCTCACTTTGCTTCTATGCAGTGGTTTGCATTTCCTTAAAACGTGTAAGCATTCAAGCCTTTCCTATTGGCTGTTCTTGTTGTTCTTGAATATAAGCCTCTCCTCCGCTATTTTTAATCTGAATTTTAAAAGCTTAACAGGCATGTTGCTGTTTTTGAATGAAATGAGCAGTTCTGCATTGTGTTGCTAGCCAGGGGACAGTGTTGCTGAAAAGCTCCTTTATTCAGCAAAAAACCCCACCCTTCCCAGATTTATTTTTGAAAGCAGATTGCTTTAATAAACAGGGATAAGGGAGAGTTGTGCTTTTGGTGGGATAGGCCATCTTGTGTCCTCCAAATGTCACAACAGCTGTCACCCTGAATGTTAGCCATACTGGCAGGGGCTGATGGACATTGCAGTTGAAAATATCAGGAATGTGCCAAGTGTCCTTCCCCTGTGTCAGGCTCTAGGCATAAGTTAAAGTAAAAACATGGAGATAAAACTGTCTAACACAGGCATGGACAAACTTCAGCCTGCCAGGTGTTTTGGACTTCAACGGGGTCAGATGTCAGTTGATAATAATCACTTGGATCTGTTTTAACTTGGGCTCTAGGTTGACTGGTGAGCTGTGAGTGTGTTCCAGATTTCAGCTTGATATGTCCCTCCACCCTTTTTAATTGATATATTTCCATTTGTACACCCAGAGGATATGGACACAATGTTATAATTCTTGTCTATTCTGATTTGATTAAAATAGCCTGAGTTTGAACTGCAAAACTGAGTTGGGAAAATTTATGAATGCTTCATAACAAGCTGTATTCTATTACTGGGTTGTTGTAGGTTTTTCGGGCTGTGTGGCCATGTTCTAGAAGCATTCTCTCCCGACATTTCGCCTGCATCTATGGCAGGCATCCTCAAAGGTTGTGAGGTTTGTTGAAAACTATGAAAATTGGGTTTATATATCTCTGGAAGGCCCAGGATGGGAGAAAGAACTCATGTCTATTGGAGGCAAGTGTGATTGTTTCCCTTGGCCACCTTGATTAGCATTTGATGGCCTGACCGTTATTAGGTGTGTCCTGTTACTGCCTGGGTGGTTCAGTTCATCTTGGAGGAGGTGGGGTTCGCAGATTTTTTTTGCATGTTCTGCCAGGGCTTTTATGGTGCTTTTAAAAAAAAAACTTGGGTGATGGTTAAATATTGTGAATTGAAACATTCACACCTAGCTCCAACAGACAAGAATTATTTCTTCCACCCTGGACCTTCCACAGATATATAAACCCAATATTCCTGGTTTCCAACAAGCCTCACAATCTCAGGATGCCTGCCATATATGACGAAACGTCAGGAGAGGGTGCTTCTAGAACATGGCCATACAGCCCAAAAAACCTACAACAACCCAGTGACTCCGGCCATGAAAGATTTCAACAATATATTGTATTCAATTACTTTGTAATATTTTTTCCTGTGTAATGTGATATTCTTGGTTGTCTGGAGATGTTATGGTTTTTTAAAAGAGGGATTCCAGTGGTTCTAAAGGAAGAGGAAGCATGTGCCCTTCCGAATATTGGACCACAGCTCCTATAACCCTTCAAAATTTGCTATATGCCACCATAATAATCATCTTTATTTGTATCCCGCCACCATCTCCTCAAAGGGGACTCGGGGCGGCTTACACGAGGCAACCCAGGAATGCATATCAATACAATAACAATAATATAAAAACATAAAACAACATTTCAAGTAGAATGAAAACATTCAAATAGAATAAAGGGAGCGGGCCACATGTGCAAAATACAGTGATAAAAAAACTAAGGATGAGAAAGTTTAAAACCTTTAAAATTTATAGGAGAGGTTCAGAGACGATACAAGGACACCCATTATAGGGGAGAATGACAAGGGAAATGTGAGATCATTCTCCAAAAGGCACGCCATGGGGATGGCGGTCCAACAAGTATCTGCATAGCTACTTGTTTTCTACATGCAGCAGCTGATTGAAGTGAGACTGTCATTGGAAGAGGACTCCTTTGGACTTTGTCATTCTAAGTGATTCCTAGCTTCCTTCTAAGACTCGGAAGGCTTTATTCTCCCCGAAGGGACTGGGGCCAGCTTACACACGGCACAAGGTGCTTAAAAACAAAACAAAGTACAATAAGTAAAACACATATGCATATAAAACATCAACTAAGACTCAATAAAACTGTGCTCATCAACCTTTGACCCTTGATGTTTAACATGCTGGTTTTTCTTGGCATTTGTGCCACAGTCATGGGTGATGCCCAACCCTTTCTTTTGTTAGATTCCAGAAAACAAGTGAGAATTGTGGATTAGTGAACACATGTGAATCAATCAATGTGAGCTACAAGCAGAATCCCTGTCCATTAGGGCAGGATGTTGTTTGTTTTGGATGGAACTTTTTTGTCTGAAAAATTAGATTTGCAGCCTGGAGGCCAACACTGAGCTTAGCTGATCAGATGGTGGCTGAGAAAGCAGATGTGACAGCTGTTGCACATAACCTGGCCATATTTTGCTTAAGCTATTGCAAAATGCTTTCTTTTCCTGGCTACCTCTTTTTAGAGTGTTTGGAAACTTTACTAGATTCAGGATGCTGCTACAGGATGCTGACTGTGTTTGTTCATGTGTACGTGAATGTGCATACATTAAGGCACATCTACCTGCAAGCATTCCTCCGATGGAAGAATGGAGCTTCTGTGCTGTTTGGTCTGTATTGGCCCCAACTATGTTTCTGAACTGAGATGAATGTATGGACTATTTTTTACAGTCTGTCATGTTTTGAGCCTGGGATACTTGAAAAAGTGCATGGTTCCCCAGTGATCCTTCTTCCCCATCAAATTTCTTGGGTATACAGAAAATGGGCTTTGTGGCTTAGCCTCCAGACTTTGGCACCAAAAGAGAAAGGTTAATCTAGTTTGCTTTTTCTATTTATGCAGAAGCGGCAGTGGTAGCTCTGGGGCCAGTTTTTTGTCCATCCAAGGACTTTAGACTAACAGGAAAATAGAAATCTGGAATTGGACAGAAGTTTACTTGTGGTTTTACAAAATGAGTGTTTTGAGATGTTCTGTTGTGTAGGATGGTATCTTTTCCAAAAGTGAATTGCCACTTTTGGAGTCTGGGGATTTGGGTGTGGGTTGCAAAAACAGCCCTTAGACCACGTTTTGCGCACTAATTTTAATGCTTTATGAGATGTTGAAGAGCACCTGTTCTGGCTAGCAGTCAATTTGAATGAATTAGCTACTGCTGCATTGATTGTTTTTACCTCTATCGTCTATTGTATTCCTTCCTGTGTTCTTGTGTCTGCTGTTTTGTTTGTTTTCTGCTCTTTATAAAAACAACTAAAACATGATTTGTGTGCTGCTTCAGGAGCTGTTGTTGGAAAGTGTCTAAGTATCAAAAGTGGAAAACATTGGAAACTATCAAGGGTCTGGAGAACAAGCCCTATGAGGAAGTGGCTTAAAGAGCTGGCATGTTTAGCTTGCAGAAGTGAAGGCTGTGAGGAGAGATGATGGCTATGTATAAATATGTGAGGGGAAGTCACAGGGAGGAGGGAGCATGCTGGTTTTCTGCTGCCCTGGAGACTAGGACACGGAGCAATGGCTTCAAACTACAGGAAAGGAGATTCCACCTGAACATTAGGAAGAACTTCCTGACTCAGAGCGGTCCAGCAGCAGAACTCTGCCCCGGAGTGTAGTGGAGTCTCCTTTTATGGAGGCTTTTAAACAGAGGCTGGATGGCCATCTGTTGGGGTGCTTTGAACGCGATTGACCTGCTTCTTGGCAGGGGGTTAGACTGGATAGCCCATGAGGTCTCTTCCAACTCAGTGATTCTAGGGGTGCTTTGTGATTTTCCTGCTTGGCAGGGGGTTGGACTGGATGGCCTATGACGTCTCTTCCAATTCTGTGATTCCACCCCACCCTAAATTAAAATGTGTGTGTGTGTGTGTGTCAGCATGGCAAAAAGCGCATAGAGATTCATTGCCTTTTCTGGCATCCAGCTTCCAGCGGTATCCTTTTTAAGTTAACAAAATGGATACAAAGGACAGGCTGTAATTTCTGCAGGAGCACAAGTGGCAGGTGCAGTGCTCTTTCAGTCCTGAGCAAAGCAGCAAGAGCTGATTGTTTTGGGGGCGGCAGGAAGTTTGTGGTTGGTGCTATTCATCTGTACTGCCGAGCCTGCAGGAAACAGCACTGCCGAGTGAATGCAAATGTGAGCAGATGTGAGCAGAGAGCCCCCACAATCTCAGTAGCATATCACTTTCCGATTCTATTGTTTGCGTATGAAACAATGGTGAGAAACTAGCAATCACTATTTTTATTGCATCTGACCAGCCTGCCTTGTGGGTTTAATGGCTTCTCTTATTCCTTGTGGTTCCAAACTCTGTCTTACTGAGCAGTTTTTACAATGCTTAGCTTAGCTTTATCTATAGACAGTTTCCCATCTGCCCCTTACAATTGTAACCATGGGGTTTGAAAGGAGTAAAGTGCCAGTTCCCTTTTTGATGCTGCCATTAGTTGAAGTGCTACTCACTGTTGTTGTTGTGTTCCTTCAAATCATTTCTGACCTATAATGATTCTCAGGCAAACCTGTCACGGACTGAGAATATGTGACTTTCCCAAGGTCACCTACTAGTTTTTCATAGCCCAATGAGGATTTCATAGCCCAATGAGGATCCAGTGCTCAAACCACTACACCATACTGGCATCATACCTACTACCTCCTTTTTTCTAATTATACTAGCACAGTTCAGAGAGGGATGGTTGAAACATCCTTTATAACATAAGCCTAATACTAAGGTTGACTAAACATTAATTGCTATCCAAAGGCTTTCATGTGTCTTTTGGATTCTCTTGACATCTTTTGTATGTAAACAAAATAGGCACTGCATAGACAATTTTATTCCCTGAGTTTTGATTTTATTCTCTTAGTCGATCTGTCTCTTCCTTTATTACTCCCCTTTTCAATCTGAATAGCTCATCTGGGTTGTTCTACTAGGGAAATTCATAGGCTAAAATAGATACATTATTCTGCTCCCCAAATAGTTTCTGAAGTATTCCCAAGATGATAGGTAAGTAGCACTTTGTATAGGGTACTAAGCAAACTTTTGCATCCGGTCCCCTGCATGGTGTGATGAGCACAAGCAGGAAGTGTGCGCGCACACACACACCTTTCTGCACACACACTTGCAAAGATTCATTTTGCTCAAGGCTTCAGGCACCACGGCAGCAAGACAAGCGCATCACTCTCGATGATGGTAAGTGACCCAAACAGTTGGAAGAATTCAAAAACGGGAGGGATTTAGAGGAAGGAAGATAAATTTGTTTGATGCAGCAATGGCAGGTTGTGGTGCTCAAGACATCCAGGGGAAATAAAGTGTTGCCCCACAAGTAGTTGCCAACAATGAACCAAAATCTGGTTAAGCCTTTTGAGTCCTCTAGCCTCTCTCTATCTGGCTCTTACTTCAGGTTCTCTGGTTTCAAGTAGGAGGTATGCCAAGCCTCTCTTCTCCTTAGTACCGTGTTTCCCCGAAAGTATGACACCCCCGATTGTAAGACGTATCGGGGGTGTCAGAGGGGTCGGCTTATATAAGCCGTACCCCGAAAGTACGACGTACCTCGGGCGGCATGGCGTGGCTCGTGGCTGTGCGGACGAGGCTCCCAGAGGGGCTCAAAAGGGGCCCGAAATCCTCTTCCTCCTCTTCCTTCCAGCGGTGCCTTCCATCCTCTTCCTCCCAGCGGCGCCTTCTCCCTCTCGTCGGTTCCGCCCCCCTCCCTTCAGTGAAGGGAGGAGGGGCAGAGCCGCCGCCGGCGAGAGGGAAGAAGGCGCCGGCGGAAGTCCCGCCTGCAGGGCGACTCAGGCGCTTTTCCCCGCCGCCCCGCTCGTGTTTGGAGCGCGGGCGGCGGGCGCGGGGGAAAGCGCCTGAGTCGCCCTGCAGGCGGGACTTCCCGCTGCCCGGCACTTTCTTCCCTCTCGCGGCGGCGGCTGAGCCCCTCCTCCCTTCACTGAAGGGAGGGGGAAGAACAGCGAGAGGGAGAAGGCCGCTGGGAGGGGGGGAGGAAGAGGATGGAGGCGCCGCTGGGAGGAAGAGGAGGAGGATTCCGGGCCCCTTTTGAGCCCCTCTGGGAGCCTCTCTCGTCGCACAGCCACGGCCACGCCATGCCGCCCGCGGTAAGTCTTTCGTCTTACTTTCGGGTACCGTCGCCCAATATAAGATGTACCCTGAAAGTAAGCCGTAGTGGGGATTTTGGGGGTCAAAAGAAAGTAAGACGCTGTCTTACTTTTGGGGAAACACGGTAGGTAAGTAGGGAAAGCTTAAGAAGGGCTATGGTGCAGAACTGATAAGAACCAAGAACAGGCTGATTAATGCTCCTAAAGTCTTAAGATGCTGGCATGATTATTCCTGGTTGGTTGGTTAGTAAGTACTGTTCAATTGGCTAACTCAGCCCCTTATCTTAAGATAACATTAGGAAAAAGATATGCAGTGGTCTTTATAGCAGTCGTGATTCATTGGAGATTTTTTTCAGCGGAGGGAAGTCTGTTGCTTCTGACTATTCTTAAGATTTAAGGCAGCATGAAGAATACTTAAAACAATGGAAATACATTCAGGCACTGCATACTCTTAAGTCCTGTGTGTGGAAGCAGTGAGCTCCTAAAACACACACACACACTGCATCCTGTTTCCTTTGTATGATAAGATTAGACACTTTAGCTCTGGAATTCTACCTACAATAGGGGAAAAAACAACAACCCTCTTCAATCCTTATTCCCAGTGCATTTCCCTTTCCTATTTGCCAGTAGGTTTCTGTTTGCCAGTAGGTTTCTGTTTGCCAGTAGGTTTCTGTTTGCCTTCCAAGCTTTAGCCTTTCAACTGATTTCTCAGAGTAATTTTTAAAAGGCCCACACAGATGATTGGATACTGTCCCAGAAAGGAGGGATGAGAGTGAGAGGATAGCAGAAATAACAAAACAAACACCTTAACTAGCTCTTTTCTCTATTTCCATCTATCATGGGCATCAGGTGCATCTGCCTGAAGCCCTTCAACAATTTGCACTATGTAAACATGGCCTTTCTCAGGAAAAGACCAGGGTTGCTCACCCGTTGTCTTCAGTATGCCACCACTTACGTTTGTAAGGAAGTACGTCTTGCAATTCTGCCACCTACCATAGCCAGAGATAAGGAAACCTACCTTGGTTGAGAAGGTGCCAAGGCACTCTTCCTGAACTACTAATGAGAAGAGACAATGTCCACACAAAATACATCTCGTCTAGTCCTAAATACAAAACCAATCACGTAGAATAATTGAGTTGGAAGAGACCTCGTGGATCATCCAGTCTAACCCCGTCAAGAAGCAGGAAAATCACATGCAAAGCACCCCCGACAAATGGCCATCCAGCCTCTGCTTAAAAGCCTCCAAACAAAGAGCCTTCCCCACACTCCGGGGCAGAAAGTTCCACTGCTGAACAGCTCTCACAGTCAGGAAGTTCTTCCCAATGTTCAGGTGGAATCTTCTTTCCTATAGTTCATGTTGGGCTCCTTGAATCAGTCAGACCATCTCATTCATGTGAGTGTATGCTAAAGCACACACTGCAGCTGAGCCGCCAAGGTCTCCATAAAATGAGTGATAGCATGGCAATATTAGATGATGCCATGATAGTCCCTGCTTCTCTATTCCAGCAGATCGGTATGGCACTGTTCTCCCTTTTGTTTCCACATGTGAAGCACTTTCACACTATACTGATGTAAAACTCTGGCACCACTTTCAATATGCATGTCAATATTGCATGCAGTTCTGCAGTTGGTAATAGGAGGAGGTGCTCTCTGGAAGAAAAGATGCAAATCCCAGGATTATATAGGATGTTGTTATGGTAGTTAGAATTGCTTCATAGCAACTTAACTGTGTAGTGTGAAGAGACATCCCTTTAGGTCTGTGGTTCTCAACCTGTGGATCCCAGAAATCCCAGCCAGTTTACCTGCTGTTAGGATTTTTGGGAGTTGGAAGGCCAAAACATCTGGGGACCCACAGGTTGAGGACCACTGCCATAGGTTGTCCAAGCATCCCAGCTGACACAACATGGAGAACCTCTCCAACCTAGAGGGTCATGTTGCATTAGGATGTTGTGACATTAATGATAACAGTCTTTTCTCATTGAGCCTTGTATTACTGGTTCATCCTGCAAAAGGCAAAATATCCCAACCCTTCCATGCACACCCCAGATTACTGAAGCATAAATTGGTACTATATTTCATGGAGAGAACATGAAATCTAGCTTTTTGCAACACAAATTCAATTTCCTGAGAATCTTGACTTTTATTCTTCAGAGAACATAATTTTCCATCTCTTTACAATTATAGCGGTGAGAAAAAATACATTTCCTGTGTGTTCAGGAACCAATGTCATCTTAAAGAAGACTTTTTGTGACTAGAGATGCGACTTTAAGACTACAGAACACTATGTTCCTCCTCAAGACTAACAAAATAATGCAAACCCCTCCCAAATAAACACATTCTCAGTCTTTGTCTCCTTAATTTATCATATAATTAAGCTTTTCTTGGGACACCTTTTGTTAGTGCACAAGTAGACCTGAGTGTCATAGGGATATTGTCTATTACGGGATACAACCGGAAATATGGGAGTTTGTGTCAGGACACACTCACTCTCCTCTTTGATTATCACAACTCACAAACATGGTGCTCTGGAGTGATGTCGCAAAGATCAGCTCAACAAACATCTTAGAAAGAGCAAAACATTTGGAATTTCTTTGATTACTATTTTTTGTAACTGGAGCCCTACTCAGCATCAGGACTAGGTGGTGAAGAGGTAAAAACCAGACCGCTTCCAACATAAAAAGGTGGAAAGAAGTTGAAGAAAAGGAACCTTTAGCACCTTTAAAACTAATTTAATTTTAATTTTAGCTTGAGGTTTTATGGACATGAAGCTAGGTATCCTGATGCAGTACACACGGACATTAAAGTTTTTAGTCGAAAATCATCTTTATACAGTAGTGGGAGTGGGATAAGATATAACAGGATCCAGAGAGGTGCAAATCATGTCCCTTGCTCTACATTTCGAAAGGGCTAGTGTTTTATAGCTTTCATTCAGTTTTGAGCCCAGAGATGTTAAGCAGATGTATTGCTTTCACACATCCCCACTAACCACTATAAAGACCTGAAGAGCTGTATCGCCTTACCCAAAACATGATTTACATCTTTCTGGATAGTATTAGATTATATCCCATTCCTACAACTGTAAAAATATGCTTTGCTTTTACAATAATTTCCATGGAGTATACAAATTTTATTTACACAATTTTACCCCCCCACACACGCACACACACGTGTGTGTGTATATAACCATATAATAATGCAACCCCCTCCCAAATAAAAACACATTCTCAGTCTTTGTCTCCATAATTTATCATATAATTAAGCTTTTCTGGATAGTATTATATTACAGTATATCCCATCCCTACAACTGTACAAATATGCCTTGCTTTTACAATAATTTCTATGGAGTATAATTTGAATGCAATTTTCCTGCTTCTTGGCAGAGGGTTGGACTGGATGGCCCACAAGGTCTCTTCCAACTCTATGATTCTAGAGTACTAACCATACTTGTTTTCCCCTAAAAATCCCACTAAATTATCCCTTTTTCCTCCCCCCTTCATTGAAATGAAAGAGTAATTAAAAAAGAAAAGTAACTTCTCACTTTCCTACTCAAACATGATTTTCAGTCTTTAATGTCACTCTGTACTGCATCTAAAGTAGGCTCACGTTCACATGAAAACCAATTAGTCCTAAAGATGCTGCCACATTCACTTTTTCCTTTCCATGTATGCTTCAAGAAATTAGTTGCTTCTTTAGATTGCTTTGAAGCATTCACAAGGCCCTGCTATCCCATCTTTCTGCTGTGTGTTAGCAAAGACCAATTACATCATGTAAAAAAATTGAAAAAATATCTGTTCCTGGTTTGAAAGTGTTATTCCTGTTTAATTGTGCAGTAGTTGTTATACTCCAGAAACTTTATTTTTGTGGCTACCACAAACTGATGAATTGGTTGAGACTTGAGGAAATAAACTATAGCAAAGTATCGTCAATACATATAGCAAAATGCGCTGCAGGATGTACCACAAAAACAATGTTTTTGCAGTTTAATACACCTTTTCCATGTTTTTATGATAGAACCAATTAGGAAATGATATCTATACCCAAGAACAAAAAATGTGTTACACAGTGTTATCATTAGATAGTGAGCAAATAGCTCCAATTTGCAGAACAGTGATTCATCCTGACTCAACTCTTTCTGCAGAGGCTCAGTTTCACCCATGCTCTCTTGGCTGTCTTCCTGCTGATTCCTGGGGAGGCTGGGCGTGCAATCGCACAGAAAAGTGGCAATGGCAACAAAAGGGATAACATCACTGTGAGTCTTCTGGTCTGCTTGCTCCTGGTACTTCTTATCTTGCTGTTTCTAGCATGGCGGTACCTGAACCGCAAGTCAGAAGGACAGTATCACCCCCAACGGCTGACGAGGGGCCTGGTCCTCCGCTGGCAGGAGTTTTGGGGGCAGACACACAGTGAGGAGCTGGCCAATGGCTACCAAGAGGAGAATCAGAGTGATGAAGAGTCTAGGGAGAAGCATGATGATGATGATGAGGAGGAGGAGCAACAGTGGAATGAGTTGCTCCTCCAGCGGGCAGGCAGTGAACGTGAGGAAGAAAAGCAGGAAAGGCTTGACAAGAGTGCCACCCCTGAGCCACTTGAAAAGAAAGCAGAATCTGAGTCCGAGGAGGATGAGGACGACGACGACAAAGTCTTCAAGGCAACAGAAGGCAGAGCAGAAACCCTGCTTAGTGATCTGCATTCTTTCTCGGGGACTGCAACTTGGGAAGACAGTGGCAAGCCCGCACACGTCACAGCTCTTTAAAAAAGGCTGGATTCCTCCACATACAATGATGAACTCAAGTTGTGCATGGCTGCAGTCCCATTGACAAAGCAGGGCTGCTCTCTTCGCTTGGTTTAATTCCCATTTCTTGTCACTGGCTTGTTTATCTGAATCAAAACAACTGGCCCCTGTCTCATTGTTGATGGTGTTGTTTTTGCTCCAAAACAATAAAGCAAAGGTGAAAGGACTATTGCAACAGCTTCCTCCATAGAAGAGATGATAGATGAATGCAGCATATGACCATGGCCCATGGCTCTTTCATTGTGATTATACTACTTTGTCCTCATGCACATCACAGGAGTCATTCTTGTGAGCAGTCACTTAAGATGTGCAAGAAGCTGCTCCTTTTCTGAGCATAAGTTCAACCATGATTTCCTTGGTAATAAGCTCAAATTCAGACACACTGAGGAAGTGAAGAAAAAAGGCCAAATAGGGGTGGGGGTGGGGGGTCTAGATTGCATGATCTTGCAGCAAGGAGATGTAAAAGGAGGGAAATGTCTTTTTTGGCACTTGGGTGGATGCTGGAAAAAAGCAAGGCAAGCAAAAATGTTTCCCAGGAGGGGTCCACATTCTACCCAGAATCGGCCACTTGGATCCTTTTGACCTGCCAGTGTTATTATTTTTTTGCCTGACAAGTTGTTAAACCTTGAACTGGTAGCAACGAAGGAAACCAGACAATGCCCTTGCTGTGACTACAAAAAGCTAAATGCTCCCTAGCCTCACTCACTGTCTTATAAGGACAGCAGCCTTAGGGAGGAGACTATTGCTAGCCTCCTTTATGTATCCTAAGATCCTTTGATTCCTATCATAATTTATCATATACTGAGTTGGATTGGTTAATTAATCCAGTTCAGTGTGGATTATTCCTTACATGGATGAAGTACCAACGCCATACAGGTCTTAGCAGCTGGGGTGGGGAGTGGGCCCTAGCGCTGTGTGCGTGTGGATGTTGAAGAAATGTAATCCCTATCGGGATTTGCATACACTCTGGAACAGCACTATTCCCCACCCCATGCAAGGAGAGAGAGTCCCACTCCGCAAGGTTAGCAGGCAAGCAGTCCATCCAATGGTGCCTCTGGCATGCCAGCTACCTTGCCCGCCCTCGCCCTTTCTTCTTCTTGTTGCCAGAAGGTGTTTTGATGGGTAATGGGGCGGTGACTTCTGGTACAGGCACGAGAGGGGGTGCTGACAGCTCCATGAGTTCCACTGCTGTGCTTGGCTTGAAGGCCTCAAAGGGTGAGAACTTTAATGGGCTGTGAAAACAAACAAATACATATTATGTAGTTTAGAGGAAAATTCACATAGTCACTTACACACCTCCCTGCCCTGTCCCTCTGTGAGAACCCAGGAAGCACGCCCAATGGCATAGAAAATCACTTTGAGGTTAGATACTAATTATTTCTTTTGATAAGCAAGGATGCAAGTGCCTCTATTTTCACCCTGCGAAGTGCCAATCCAATAATAATAATAATAATAATAATAATACTACTACAAAAACACACATGTCTCAAGGGTCTAGACTGCCTCCTGACTCTTCTTCACTCAAGCATTACCTGACAGGTGTGCGGGGGCTGCTGTTGAGTCGCCGTGGTGATCGCAGCTTGGGCTGAAAGGAGAAACCTTCCTTAATGCTCTCCAACACCGATGGGGCCACGTAAGTAAATCCCTGCAGGAGAAACATCTGGTCAACACAGCTACAACCCTGAAGGACTACAGCTTGGGAGTCGTTTTAAATCTTGTCCTGCTTTGGTCAGAGGCAGTATCACATGAAAGCCCTTTACATTAGAGCAGGAACCACTAGAGCTAGGTCCAGCATGTGAGGCTGCTGGGTCTAACCCAAAATACCACAATTTCTGAAAAGCAATCATGCTTTTTAAAGAAGCTTCCTGCCCTCCCCAACCTTCATTGGAAGGAGCAGGCCTTTGAGATTGTACAGTGGAGGAAAGGGGCTTGATCCTCATTGTGATAAAGATAAGCCTCAGGTTTGAAACTGGCTCTAAATGTCAGTCTTTTAAGCTTGATTCAGGATGTTGTCGAAAGCTTTTATGGTCAGAATCACTGGGTAGCTGTGAGTTTTCTGGACTGTATGGCTGGCTGTACGACCAGAAAACATACATTGTATGTATCTTGAATCATGACATTGATTCAAGATACCTACACATATACATACACAAGCAGGTTCTTATATCACATGGACAGGTTTGCCTAACCACACAGAGGAAGGCGAGAGGCGGGGGGACATTTTCCATGAAATTCCTTAAACTTATTCTCTCACTACTAGAGCCAGAAAATGACTGCAGCAATGGACACCAGGAGGTATTTAATAATTACTTCTCAACCTATAAAAAAGGATAAAACTCAAGAACAACTGGAGGCTTTCCAAGTCTATGCCATCAGATGATATCACAGTAGTATTCTAAAGTGGGTGCTCCCATTCACCTATCACATGGCTGCCTCCTGCAGAATTCTGGGAAATGTAGTTTATGGCAGGGCCTTTGGAATTCTCAGCCAGAGAGGTCCTCAGCTTCCCTAAACTACATTTCCCAGAATTCTGCAGGAGGCAGCCACACAATAGGAAACTGGAGCTTTAGAACCCTAATGTAACATCATCCGTTTTAACAGCATTCCAGCCAGAAAGTGTTTGCATGACCCACCTATTTTTTACCTTGGACATTGTTGGCAAACGCTCACTAGAAGGTCAGCTATCAAAACATCCAGTTCTTCAATGTAAAAAGGGTTATCCATCTTTGCTTTATATCATGATGGATGTCATGAGGAGTCCCCGGTTGGCGCAATGGGTTAAACCCTTGTGCCAGCAGGACTGAAGACCGACAGGTCGGGAGTTTGAATCTGGAGAGTGTGTGGATGAGCTCCCTCTGTCTGCTCCAGCTCCCCATACGGGGACATGAGAGAAGCCTTCCACACGGATGGTAAAACATCAAAACATCTGGGTATCCCCTGGGCAACGTCCTTGCAGATGGCGAATTCTCTCACACCAGAAGCAACTTGCAGTTTCTCAAGTCGCTCCTGACATGAAAAAAAAATTATGATGGAAAAGAGACCACTGCTGTCACCACCACTTTCCCCGCCCCCTCCGCTGCCACTTTTCCTTGTCACAGTAGCCCTCCTTTGGGCATCTCTTACCAAGAAAGCTTGATTGGCACTCTCACTGAGGGAGCCATCATCCGGACTATCAACAGGAGTCTGACGGGTAAAACGGGTGTCAAACTGACTAACATCATCATCTGATTGCTGTGGATGGGGAGGAGAAAGAGGAAATCAGTATATAATGGGGAACTGGACCTGCAATTGTGCCAAGGTAGAGGAGGGAGGTACTGTACTGTCTTAACAGCTGAACAGGCAAGTGGAACTGGTAAACACACACATCAGGATGTAGAGGCACCAGATTTTTTATCCCCCACAATTGCAGTTTAGATGACTCCCTTGACACCTTAAAGATCACTCCATGCAGACTCATCACGAACATTACCTTTTCACCCACTCATTTTGAACTAATTGGAAACTGTAGCCCAATTTAATAACTACCTGTAAACCAGTGGGATGTTCTCTTGGCTACAGATGGTGAAACAAGCTGCACCACTATCCATCACAATTAGACTTCAAGGTAATGATTGGAAGACAAAATTAACCAAGTATGACATGAACCACGTAGGAAGGCAATAGGAAATAAGGGAAAGTGGGTAGCACGAAATATAGCAAGCAAAACAAGGTGTTGAAAAAGCTTTAAGAGTCAAAGCTATTTGAGTAAAGGTAAAGGTTTCCTCTTGACATTAACTCTAGTTGTGTCTGACTCTGGGGTGGTGGTGCTCATCTCCATTTCTAAGATGAAAACGTGACGTTGTCCGAAGATGCCTCCTAGGTCATGTGGCCAGCACAACTGCATGGAACACTGTTACCTTCCCACAGAAACAGTACCTATTGATCTACTCACAATTGCATGCTTTCGAACTGCTAGGTTGGCAGGAGATGGGGCTAACAGAAGGAGCTCACCCCACTCCCTGCATGAAAACTACCGACCTTTTGCTCAGCAAGTTCAGCAGCTCAGCAGTTTAACCCGCTGTGCCACCAGGGGACCGTCAAAGCTATTTACAGACATCAATTAAAAAAATTCAGTTTTTCTTTACTTTTTTCATGCTTATTGATACAGGGAATAAGTACAGTACCAAAATAAGGCCAACTTGAAGCAGCAGGGAAGGGAAAGATGCAGACTGCAAAGACATAAAGGGTAGCAGGCATTACAACTTAGTGTATTCTGGGTAACATGGAAGTAGGGTAGAATGCAAGTATTGCTTCATTTCAGCTTTACGTTATAAACAACAACAATTAGCCAAATTGAAAACATGATTAAAAGAGCCCGAAAGACCTATATAGTCAACAGTTGGGTTGACATGCAGGATATTATAAAGATAGGATAGAAGGGGAGAAGAATGAGGGTGGTGGCCATACCAGGGATGGCCGGAAGGGTGGATCAATGGTCTTTGCCAGCAAGTCTTCCCAGTTAATGTGTCGGAAGAAGGGGTGCCTCTGAAAGACAAACAAGATGAATCAGGGCTACCCAGAACTATCAGTAGTTTCTGAAATGCACAGATCTTTTCAGCCACCAACTACACTTTTTCCTGAAGGTCTGTAAGATGGTGCACTTCTAGAGATTTGCAAAAGTAAACCTCAGCTTTGTCCCTGCATAGTCTCTTTGCTGCCTGACAGCTGGAGCAGCCAGACAAACGTGAAAGGCTGCAGTACTAACAGAACCCACCATTATTACATAGGTAGTGAATGCAAAGCAGAGGGTCGGTTTATTCCAAGGCCACTCTATTAGTATTTCATTGACCAAAGATAAATCAGCCATTTTCAAGCATACCTGCACATTTCAGACAATGTGATCTGCTCCTACATGCCAACACTGATCATATCACTTCACCACAGAGATAGTGGATCAGATGCATGTTTTTTACCCCCTAAGGTGCAAAACTCCTTTTGTGGTAGAACTGCAACATGTTATACAGAACAGTTTTAGCTCGACAGTCCATTGAGAGTTTTACTATGTGCTTGTTCCAAGCGTGTAATTTTCTCCTGAGTGACCTCAGATTAGAGTGGAGCCTCAAGCAACAGAATACCATATAAGGCTATGGAAATAAGCTGCTGTGAATTGCACATGAACTACTTCTAAAGTATCTAGGCAGATGCCATAAATGTCATTGCTCACATACTTTAAAGCCAGCTCTATGGCCATGAGAAATAGAATCATGCTTTTTAAAAAAAACAAGCCGGGAAAAGTTGAGGATTTTAACATTTCTTCGATTCCTCCAGCAATAGGAGACATACATATCTGGCCATGGCTGTGTTTGTTTGGACAATATCCCTCCAGAGCAAATCCCATTTTAGCTTCCTCTGCTCCCACTTCCACTTTACCTGAACATCTGCAGCATCACCTGGTCCACCTCCAATTCTCTGACTGGAATTCCTTTTGAGGAACTAGGAAAAGGAAAGGACACAGTGTGGAAATATTGCCTCGAGTAAGCCTAAAACACACAATTAGAGACTCTTCGGTAGCATAGATTGAAGTCAAACTTTCACACCTGACCACATCACCATAACTTTCATTATAATCTGATCAGGGTTATTCAATGTAGGAATAGCCTGAATCTCTCTGTGACCCTTTTAACATATACAGGTGTCCATAAATCTATGCACAATATGCAAGGATCACTGTCCTCTCTAGCAATGAAGACAAGACAACAACATACACCAAGCCATGGTGTGTGTGCGTACATACAATGAATAATTAAGGAACATATGCAATGACAATCAGAATGACTATGGTGCACAGTTGTTTTACTTTTTTGGATTATGCGATTTTAATATTTATACTAGGATGATTATAATGCTTTGTCTAAATGTTTAAATTTTGTTTATGTCTTATGTTTAATGGTTTCAATGATTTAAAGTCAGTTACTTGCAGTAATTAGTTATTATGATTTCTTTGTGTTACTGTATGTTGGCATTGAATTTTTGCCATTCATAGGTTGTAAACCGTCTTGAGTCCCTCCAGAGGTGGAAAAGGGGGTATATAAATACAGTAAACAAACAAACAAACAAATACTATGTGGTGCCAACATGTGCACTAAATGGCCAGTGTTCCAAGATATTCTGATGCTGCAAAATGTTCCATTATGCTGGCAATGTGGTTTTCTCCTTTTTTAGAGTTGCATCATCACAACCTGACAGCACCGGGACTAAAGGGGGTCTGCTTCATTTGGGCACGATCTTACTGGCAGAAAGCAACAGAAACCTCCAGAGTAACTGATAGAGGTCCCGAAGGATGAAGGCTGTTTCTTTTTCTGAGTGTGTGACCACAGCTGGATGATGTCTGGGTACTGTACCTATAGCCACTGATTGGCTGTGGAGATGCAGCTTAGTGCATCAGACAGTGGTTATGCCATGGAGGTGGGGAGAGATGTCCAATGAGTTACTGCATATCTCTTTTGGCCGTACCCCTCAAAGTATTCCAATATAAGATGTCTACATTAAACTGCCTTGTTCCTCCACATTTGTAGGTTTAATATTAGTGGAGCTGATTATTTTCAGATTTGATTAAGATGTTATTCCCAGGAATCTTTAGGTCCTCTAGTGCAGTGTTTTTCAACCTTTTTTGAGCCGTGGCACATTTTTTACATTTACAAAATCCTGGGGCACACCACCAACCAAAATGACACAAAATGACTCTCTAACACAGTAATACATATAGTTAATATATTTTAAATGTATTTATACACTCAGTGTGAAACCTGGGCCTGTTTCGATGAGCACAACATAGATATCCTGGCAGGAATGGCAGAAAGACACACACGAAGGTCTTGCTCAACAGCTGGGAGTTACAGTTCACCCGCAATCAAAGAGCATTCTGAACTCCACCAATGATGGAATGGAATTAAACTTCCCACACAGAACTACCATAACCAAGACAAAATACTATAAGAGTTTGGTGGGCATTGACCTTGAGTTTTGGAGTTGTAGTTCACCTATATCCAGGGAGCACTGTGGAGGGGAGGGAGGAAGATGTGGGGCGAGTCTGCGCAGAAGCGCCCGCACGGGTCACATCTTCCCCCCTTCCGCAGAAGGGGCAGCATGAGCCAAACAAGGCAAAGCAAGCAGAGCAAGGTTGGGAAGAAGGGAGCCCGAGTGGAGAAGAAAAAGTGTTCAGCAGGAGGGGGAATAAAGGGTATTGGAGGTTCCAATTTGCCACAGCACACCTGATGATCGCTCACGGCACACTAGTGTGCCACGGCACACTGGTTGGGAAACACTGCTCTAGTGCAACTCTTAAGATCAACTTCTTCCAGGATCCTAAATGCCACAAATACAGTTCCAAAAAGAGCCCATGTAGGAACATATGAATGATTTCTAGAATGGTTTAAGAAGTCCACACTGTATTTCAGATTTAGTTTGTGAAATTAAGAGCTATAGTTCAGGCAATAGGGATTGTGGGAGGTGCAGTCCTCTGACTACTAGTTTTCTGGGAGTTGAAGTCCAAAGTAGCTGTGAACCACCCTGAGTCTCCTTTGAGGTTGAGAAGGGCAGTATACAAATACCGTAAATAAATAAATAAATAATACAGAATATCTGTTAACTGAGAATGAGCCATGACTTTAACTGAGATTGTACAAAGACTGCCCATCCATGGCTTTATAGAAAAAGTAAAATGCCCAAAAATGAGAATTAGGAATAGAATTGACAAAGTAAAAATCTATATCTGCCCAGTGCAGTCAAGTCAAGCAACAGAGTCATACCTTCTTAATCAAGTCACGAGCATCTGGTGTCAAGTAGGGTGGAAACACCAGCTTCCCCTTCAGAATTTTGTCAATTGTTTTCTTGCGGTTTTCAGCCGTAAATGGAGGCTGTAAGAACACAAAGGGTTCAACATAGGTTTAGAGATAAAGGAATGTTATCTCTAGAGAGATATTATGTTATCTCTATCTCTTGGATCCCCTGGAGGCACAGAGGGTTAAACCGCTGAGCTGCTGAACTTGCTGACCAAAAGGTCAGTGGTTCAAATCCGAGGAGCAGGATGAGCTCCCGCTGTTACCCCCAGCTTCTGCCAATTTAGCAGTTTGAAAACATGCAATGTGAATAGATCAATAGGAACAGCTCCGGCGAGAAGGTAATGCCACTTCATGCAGTCATGCCAACCACAAGACCTTGGAGGTGGCTAGGGAAGACGCCAGCTCTTCGTCTTAGAAATGGAGATGAGCACCACCCCCCCAGAGTCAGACATGACTAGACTTAATGTCAGGGGAAACCTTTACCTTTTATCTTTTAGGGGAAAACTATGTGTAGCCATTGGGTTTTGCTGGGCCCAGAGCTAGGCAAAGCAAGGCCCAAGCTTGGAAAAGTGTCTGTTTTGGACTATGTACTGCAATTTCCATAACTGGACCATACTGACTGAGGGAATTCTGAAAGCTGTGCTCCAGAAAGGTGACTTTCACAAGAACAAGGAAGTAATAGCTAAACATTGCTTTTGGAGTAGTACACCAACTTTTTTTCCCCAGTCAAGCAGCGAGATGTTGCCTTTGTTCACAAAATCTACATACTCTTGATAAGAATGCTTGGACAACATTATTTGCACTTTGATTTAACAGAGGCCAGCTGACCCACATAGAAAACTGGCTGCTAAAGCTGAGCCATTGATCCAATGAGAGCTGCTGATCTAGTCTCTCCCTGCCCCAGGCACACCACTGTACGGCTTCATTCCTGCAATCTGTTGCTTCCCTCCCTGCTTTCAAACACAACACAACTGAGACTTGCCGAGCCAGTGAGCATGTCGTACATCAGAGCACCCAGGCTCCACCAGTCCACGGCCCGATTGTGACCACTGCGCATCAGTATCTCTGGGGCCCTGGATTTAAAGTGAGGCAAAACAGAGAAAAGAAGGAGATAACCATCAATTCACAGATAAACTCCACCAATCTCCAACAAAGAGAAAACCAGTGTCAATTTGCCAAAGACAAGGTGTAGTTGGTGGGGTGAGAGACAGGGCCTTCTCAGTGGTGGTCCCTCGGCAATGGAACTCCTTCCCCAGTGAAATCAGGTCAGCCCCCTCCCTCCTGACCTTCAGAAAGAAAGTAAAAACATGTCTCTGGGATCACACCTTTGGCCAATCATACAGGGCAATAAGTAAAGTAGAATTATGTATGATAACAGCCGGAATGGCTTTCGACTATGTCTTCAGATTGTGTGATTTTCATAATGTGTTTTAATGTTTATATAGCTTTTATTTTTTTGTTTTAATGTATATGTTTATTTTATTATTTGTCTGTTGATATGGCATTGAATTGTTGCCAATTGTAAGGCTGCACTGAATCCCCTTTGGGATGCAAAGGGCAGGATATAAATACAGTTATTAAACAAATAAAGATTTTCAGGAGCCCATGACACATACATGTACTCTATGGTGCCACAAAAGGTGTGGGTGACAGCTCCATCATGAATAGACTCTTTGCAGAGGCCAAAGTCCGTCAGTTTAATATGTCCTGTGAGGGAGGAAGCAAGAAAGATGAGATGCTGTTGCTGCTTTGGCTAAGGACACAGAGAAAGAAAGGCCATACTCAATCCAAAGTGCCTCGCTGCCCTTTGCAAATCGGGCTTTCATACCTTGGCTGTTTAACATTATGTTCTCCGGCTTGAGATCTCGGTAGATGATGCCATTAGAATGGAGGTGGCCAAGGGCCAAAGTGATCTCGCCCAGATAGAAACTGGAAGAATGGAGATGAAAGGGGAAAGTGTTGGTCAACAGCATGTGCACAAGCAACCTATGTAGTGCTGAATGTGCTTGCAGTCCTGCAATGGTAGAAAAGCTGACGTCCATCGAAAAAGTCTGGGGAATGGACTGCATTCTAAAGGAAAATCCATCTGTGGGAATGAAGCAACCAGCTCTCAAAAGAGGGACTGGAACAAGGGAACAGCATAACTTTAGATATTGGGGAGGGGGGGGGGGGATACCCGTTTCATAATTCAAAGTTATGTCCAGCTTCAGAAAGAGGAAGACCTGTGATGATCACAGGAATGTGAACCACTGAGGGCAAGGCAGCCACGCTTTTCAGGGCCTGACAGCGTTCTGTTTTGGAACATTTCAGAATCCACCTGTCACAACCTACAGAAGACTTTGGGCACTGTAGGAGAAAAAAGACTAACCTTTTTCATTTCTCATACTTCAATCCAATGTAGTTCCTACAAATCCCTTCTGAATTTAATAGACTTGTATCTTTAGATAGGGACATGCTTATTTAGTAATCTGACTTTCAGGCTAGCAAGTTCATGATCACCAAATACCATCCCACATTCAGCACCATTCAGATTTCTGGATGTTCTGCAGAAGAATAATCTAGATGAGAACAACGACATGCATTGGAAAGAGCTGTCACTCCTCCCTAACAGGCCCAAGGAAGGAATAACAACATGCTCCTGTACACAAATACAATGACCCTCTTTCATTGGTCAACAATAGTGGGCAGAGCTGCCTTAACTTGGGAATGTTTTCTTTTCTTCCATCCTTTGCTTGGTGATTGCTTTTCAATTTGTCTTCCTAAGTAAAATACAGTTAAGTGGCAAAAATAATCTGAGAAAAAAAATCTATTTTTTAGGGATTTGAGGGGGTATCAAGAGTGACATGGTTATAGGCCACACTTTGTGCATGAATGCATTACAATCTCTACACAGTAGCTTTTCTATCTTGTAGTGCAGTTGAAATCTGAATCAAAGGCCTGCAACTATCTAAGTTAGGCAAATTGAGGGGATGATAACATAAAACCATTGCTCTTCTCAGATTTGGCCTTTCCAATAGAACAACAAAATATCACTTCTGCCTTGGCATGAACCAAAATGTAGCAAAGTTACCTTTTCAACAACTCCCGTAATTCCCCAGACAATATGCTCACTTTTTCAAGTTCTGGGCTGAACCCATGAAAAATCAGCTCATACAGTGAAGTTGCAGTGCTTAAGAATATACTTTAGAAAGGCATTCAAGCACAAATAAAATATGTGCAGCCTCCAATCCATTATGGATGTTTGGTCCAAGACACATACTCCATTTAACAATCTATTTTGCGGGACAATATAAGGAAAACGTAAACAGTATTCAGGCAATGATCCTGAACACACAACTGGAAACAAACCCTAGTAAATCCAGTGGAATTGAATTCTGAATCAATACATATAAGACTATGTGTATATTAGCAATGGAACAAAGATATCCTTTGACATCTCCCTTGGACAGATAAACTACAGATTTATCTACACTCAGTGTTCAAAAAAGAATGGAAGGACCACCAATATGACTTCACTTTAACTACCGTTAAAGTAAATAGCCTAGCAAAGCCATCTAAATGGTTCAAACAGGCAAGCCACACTAGAAGAAAAGATGAAACATTTCTGGTTTACCTTCCTGTCTTATATTGAAAGGGCAAAAAAGATCACGTGAACAGATTTCTCACACCTAAGAATCCCCCTCCCCTGGCTGCCACTTATTTAATCAATTTGAGCCAATTGATTCCTTTTTTCAAGAATACTGGCTGTTATTGCATTCATACTGTTTATTTTATTCTATTTATTATTATTATTTATTACATTTATTTTTCTCTATTATTGTTATTACACTTCATATTTCACCCTATTATTACATGTATTAGTTTACTCTATTATTTTTATTACATGTGTTATTTTACTCTATTATTGTTATTATTACATTAATTATTTTAGTCTCTTTATTATTATTGGAAAGGTACATTAGAATGGTTTAATCAGAGTTGGACAGTCTTATCTTAAATTACAGTTGTATGTAAATATTAAAAAACAGTTAATCTACTGATGGCTCAATTACTGTAATTTTATTGGTATCTATTTTTATTTTGAAATTCACCAGTAGCTGCTGCAATTCCCACCTCGGCTTATATGCTGTCCCAGTTTTTTGTGGTAAAATTAGGTGCCTTGGCTTATATTCAGGTTGGATTATACTCGAGTATATATGGTAATTCAAACTATGAAGTAGTGTGATTGGCATATAAGGATCTGCTTGCAAAGAGGTGGATTCTTAACATTTCCAACTACCTCCATCATTATCTTTTCCCAGCTCTGGTGAGTGCAAACAAACGAGAGCGAAAGCCTGCAGCTAAGTTCCAGTTCTCCTGACTATCCCTCCCCGTACAGGCAATGGCAGAATTTTGACTGACCAGGCTGTGTCCTCCATAAAGATGCCTTCGCGCTCCAGCTGCATGAACAGTTCCCCGCCTAGAAAACACACAGAAAAGAGACATCATCAGCTTGCTTGAGGGCAGTCTGTTCTCCACCTTCAACAATAAAAAGGCAGAAAATCCAGCCTGTCAGATGAAAGCTCCAGAACAGTCCCACCCCTCCCCTTGCAGTTAAAAGGACTTGGCTTCCATACCGCTGAGGCATTCCAAGATGAGGTAGAGCTTGCCGCCAGTCTGGAAGGCATACATGAGGTCCACTATGAATGGGTGCTTGATGGCCTCCAGGATGTTTCTCTCAGCCTTTGTGTGGGCTGTGTCCTTGGCATTACAGGCAATCTTGGCCTACAGGGAAAGAAACAAAGGTCAACAAAGTCTGATTCTGTTAACCCTTCATAAGTCTTTCAAAGATCACAGCAGTGGAATGGAAGGTGTGGCAGGTTCTACCACGCTGACAAGACCGTTTGTATATTTGTAGTGCTGAATTTGCCATATGAAGCTCAGAAGCTTTTCGGCAGAAGATTGATCACTACCTTCACATAGGAACCATGAACACAAGGTTATAATCCATTGATTTGCACCCTGAGCCATTGAAATCACTGATATTCAAGGTAGGGTACGTAACAAGAAAAACACACTCCAACAGCAGGACACACAGCTTACCTTCCTTAACACTTTCATAGCAAAGATTTTTCCAGCATTTGGGCCTTGCACCTTCCGTACTTGGAATACCTACAATGGAAACCAAAGCAGGCAGCAAGATCAGGATCATAAGACAGATTTTATGGAACATTCACATGAGACCTATTTTTGGTTAGTACAAAATCAATAGTGCAAAGCAGCTGCACCCCCAGCCCTCCAGCACAGCCACTAAAATAAGAAAAAAGGTGGTTATTTGCCACGGAAGTCAAGTACCAGTATACCTGAAGGCCCTGTTGTGTATTTAGATTTTTCTATTATTGCCTCTTCAACCTCTGACAGCTCCATCAGTTATCAGAGCCAATCCGGAATGCATCAGTATGTCATGGATCTAAATTAAAGAGACTCGATCCCGTGTATTCTGCCTATGGTTGCCCCAGTGTAGACAGGTACTAAATCATTATTGGAGCAGAATCCATAAATACTCAACTATAGACACCAATCTTGCTGATTTCCTAATCACAGGTTACTTTTCCTTGCACACCTTTCAATGCAAGAGTGATTTCAAAAAATGCAATCCCAAAATGCAGTATTCTATCCATTTGTGAGAATTTTGGAGCCATTCGTCTCAGTATGTCATAACAAAATAGTGGTGGGTTGGCATCTACACTGTAGAAATAAAAGAGTTTCACACCACTTTAAGTGCCATGGCTCAATGCTAGGGAATCATGGGGGTATAGTTTGACAAGGCCTTTAACCTTCTCTGCCAAAGACTGTTGATGCTTCACCAAACTACAATTCCCAGTATTCCATAGCATTGAGCCATGGCAGTTAAAGTTGGGTCAGAGTGCATTACTTCTAAAGATAGATCAGTGGTTCTCAACCTGTGGGTCCCCAGGTGTTTTGGCCTACAACTCCTAGATATCCCAGCCAGTTTACCAGCTGTTAAGATTTCTGGGAGTTGAAGGCTAAAACATCTGGGGACCCATAGGTTGAGAACCACTGGTGTAGATGAACCCTTGGTCATGTCTGGATCTAGCTCCTCTCTGACTGCTCACAGCCAGGCCGTGAACAGTCAGATAGAAGTAAGCAAAGAGGCTCAATGAGGGGTAGAACCAGATGTCATCAACAGATCAAATGCACCACATTGTGTCTCTGTGGATCTAATGTAGACATATTGAGGAGGAGGAGGAAATGGAACACCACAGGATATTATGGCATGACCAGCTCTGGGCATTTGGTCATAGGCTGGAATGTCCTTAATAAGAACGGTGCCACTCAAGGAGCACTCCTACCAACAATCCTTCCACTGTCACTGATATGGAAGGAGTCTAAAAGATGTAACCTGATAATCTATGTGCAAACTCATCTACTAATTTTTAAGTAGAGATTACTCGCCAAAGTTACAAAGTTATGCCTAGGATGAAATCTGCATTAGCAGAGATCCAGAAGATCAGCAATACCCCAGGCATACTAACAACTTGCAGGTTGGTTATCTAAAATGAAAGCTTGAAAACATGATAGCAACAGGATGATCCAGTTATCACCCACACCTAGGTTTGGTGGTGGAAGTCAAGATCAAATGGCTGTGACTTCTGGCACAACGCTCTTCCTCAATTATGCACACATAATCCCATCTACTTAAAGATCCAGCTGGTTTTCATAGCACTCTCAGCTGCAAGTGGTGGTTGCTACATGCCTCAGTGTGCTTTCCACACTGACTGGAATAAACCCAGATAAAACTAGACACCTCTGGGTCCTTAAATGCCAAGCTTAAAATGAGAGCCATAAACACATAAAGTCTTGTTTGTACCGGACACAAGCAATTTAACCTGCAAAATTGGTGGCAAAACTATCAGTGTGGGCATCCTTACAGAATGAGTGGAAATAGAATAAATATCTTCATCACTGTGGTGCAACCAATCTGCGTTTTAATTAGCTAACATCCAATTCTCTCTATTTCCCTCTTTTCTTATTTTGTCTGCCTCACTTCCTTCTTAAATTAGAACAATTTGTGAAACAACTGGTGACTGGAAGTTTCAGTGCTGGTGGCATTAGCTAATCTGTTATTTGACAGAGCAGCGCTCTGGCCTACTTTTTGCTTTGGTTAGACACATGTCTGGGCTATGAGATGCACCTCCATATGAACAAATACGAACAAAAACAGGGACAGGGGCTAGTTTTCAGCTTCTAGGAACCTGCAGAGACTTCTCTAGTCACTGAATTGAAAATAAATCAATAAATGGACACAGAAAGACATGCATTTTATGATTATTTCAAACTGGGGTTTAGGCAGGCTGTTATCCTAAAATACACACACCACAGCTACCACTTCTGGAAAGTTCAAAGAGCAAAAAAAAATCCCCCTTTTCACCACTTCATTTGAGGAGGGAAGAGACCAGGGGGCTTAGAAGACTTCCAACTCTTGCAAAAACAGCTTCAGAAGGCAAACACACTAATATAGACCATTGCCTCCACACTCAAAAAACGAGTGTGTTCTGGCTGAGCCTTCTGATGGGTATGTAGAAAAATCTTTATTCATGAAAGAGCCTACCAGCATGTGAATCTCTACCTGCTGCCTGAAATTGACTACATTATATTTAGTGAGGCACTAGCTGTACCCGGCACGCGTTGCTGTGCCCTATTTAGGAGATGTGAGAAAGTATGAGTATGTAAAGGGTTGGAATTGATGTTACTTATGGTCTTTTGTGCATGTCTATATATGTATGAGAAAGTATATCTGTGTGCATGTGTATTATGTATATATGTGTGTGTATTTGTATGTGTGTATGTATGTGTGTGTAAGTGTATATGTGTGTGAATGTGTCTATATGTATATATGTGTGTGTATGTGTATATGTGTGTATGTATGTGTATGTATGTATATATGTGTGTGAAAGGGGGAGGAATGACATGGGAGAGGGTGGAACGTGGTGAAGGATGGGAATGGGAAATGGAGGGGGAGGGGCTGGAGAATGGAGGAAGTTTAGTTTGGGAGAGGAAGGAGGAATCTACAGAAAGGGAGGAGTGGGGTGGGGAATGAGTGGCAGAGAAGTGTGTGTGTCTGTGGGGGGGGTGGGGGAGTGAGACGGGAAGGGAGGAAGAGGTTTGCCCTGGCCTAGGAGAGAGAAGCCTCCCTCTCCTTTCCCCATTCCTCGAAGGGAGAAAGCATTGTGGGGAATGGAAGCAGGGAGGTGAAGAAGGTCTTGGAGGGGGAAGGAGAAGCAGCAGCGCACATTTTTCCGGGCCGCAGCCTCGCAACTTTGGCGGGGGAATTCTGCCTCTCCTGCTCCTGGGAAGCCCCATAGGCAAAACCCCCATAGCCACCAAGCGTAGTGGCGCTTGCAGCACACTCAGCCACCCCCACCCACCCACCCAAACATCCCCTCGCCCTTAGTCCTCGCTCATCAGGTTCCCGGGTCCAGGAGCGGCTGGAAGGCGACAGAGGACGAAAAGCCAGCAGAGGAGGCACCCACGACGCAACCCGGGTTCAAGCGCCGGGAAACAGCGGAGGCAGCAGACACGGCCACGGGACTACATTTCCCAGAAGGCCCCTTGACGGCGACTTCCTGTTCCTTCGCCCTCCTTGCCATTGAGCCGTGCGGGGCCTTCTGGGAAATGTAGTCGTGGCCGTGTCTGCTGACTCCGCTGTTTCCCGGCGCTCTGAACCCGGGTTTCGCCGTGGGTGCCTCCTCCGCAGGCTTTTCGTCCTCTGTCGACTTCCAGCCGCTCCTGGACCCGGGCACCTGATGCGCGAGGAGTGAGGGCGAGGGGAGGGGTGTGGGGGTGGGTGGGGGTGGCTGAGTGCGCCGCAAGCGCCACTACGCTTGTGGCTATGGGGGTTTGGGGGGGCAGTTTTAGGGGTCTTCCGCGGGGACACGGCAGAGGGCGATCGAAGGTTCAGGGTGAGTGGGGAGAGAGGGAGACGGGATGGGTTGGTATGTTGGGGGAGGTGGTTTTGGAGTGCGCCTGCGCGATTTTTTTCTCCCTGTGTTCTGCGCTCGCGGCCAGCGTAGAACGGAGTCAATGGGCGGTTTTGGGGGGGCTTGTTTTGGGGGGGTTGGAAGGTAGGGAGGTGGGTTTTTGTGTGTTAAGGTAATACCTCGTGGTCTGGGGGAATGTGTGTCGTTGGATTGGTGTTTGTGGGGGGCGTAGTTTGGCCGTGCATAACGTCCTTTGCACGACCACTCGATTTTTATATATATAGATAAGCTTCTGTGAGTGAGAAAAGTCTGGAAGTGTCCAGAAAGTCTGGCATCTTAACTCCTTTGTCTGTATCTAACCAGAGTTTCTCAAAATGATGTTTTGGACTTCAGTTCCTGCAATTCTTAACAGCTGGTAAGTTGCCTGCGATTTCTTGGAGCTAAAGTCCAAAACACCTGGACGAGCACAGTTAATAATAATAATAATACACTTCATTTATATTCTGCTTTATCTCCCCGGAGGAACGCAGAGCAGATGACAGTATAAGTCCCTTTTACACAATGAACAAACAACGACATGCAATACATAGACAAGGTAAAGGCCTTCCCCATTTCATATCCGGCATCTGGAAGCAATGCTCAACTCTGGCCGTGAGAAGGTGCTCTTGTTCCATTTTTCCATGTTGAGGTGCCCCCAACAGTATGAGGGGCCGTTAACTGGCCCTCAGCTTTAAAAGTTTGAGGACCCCTGCTTTAAAGCGATACACATCTGCACATCCCAAATGGTAATGGGATCTTGGGCACCATGGGCAACTTTAATGTAGTAAAGTTTCCCATTCCTGCCCCTTTCAGTCCATTCCTCACCTTGCCATAGCCGCCCTTGCCCAAAACACGCAGGAGCTCGAAGCAGTGGGGTCCAATGCGCTCCGAGCCATGGTTGACAATGTTCTCAGAGATTTCAATTTCTTCATAATATCCTGGCACCAGGCTGAAGGCAGGAAAGAAGACAAAGAAAGTGAAAAGGGCACTGGGCGCAACATGGAGGTGTCCTCTGAAAGGAGGCCTTTGGGGCTTTAAAAGGGCAGATCTATAGCATTTGGGGCATCCAAGTACCTAAAAACCACATTAAGCTAAGAAAATGTGTGGGAACAAAGTTCCCTATCCTTGCTCTTTCCCTAAAGATCCTACTGATCTCTGAAAAGCCTCCCTGAAACATAGGGTCAACTTCTGAAGACAGTGTGATGATATGTAGGAGTGCTACTGGGAGAAAATGCTGATAGGAAACATTTCTATTAACTTTCTTCCAATAGCTATCTGGAATGCAAACCATGTTGTTTATAGAGTTTTAAAAGAAATCCACTAACTCCTTGGAAATCTGATGGAGTAGAAGCATCTATCTCTATCTATCTATCTATCTATCTATCTATCTATCTATCTATCTATATCTACATATACAATGAATGCAACTGTGCCAGAAATGTTGAGCTATACTGGTTCAGATTTTTTATGAAGTCTTGTTACAGTGATTACAGACACGAATTGAACTTGTTAGATAGCAGCATGATGTAACAGTTTGCCAATTATAGACTCTGAAGAGCAGGGTTCCCAACTTGACCACAGAAACCCACTTGGGCAAGTCACACTCTCTCAGGCCAGAGAAGCAGATGGTGAAAACAGAGGAACCTCTCAACCTCTGAGGATGCTTGCCATAGATGTAGGGAAAATGTCAGGAAAGAATGCTTCTAGAACATGGCCATATAGCCCGAAAAAATCTACAACAATCCAGTGATTCCAGCCATGAAAGCCTTCGACAATACATGGAACGGCCTGCCTCAGGGGAGCGTGCTTGCTCCATCCATGTTTAACATTTACACAAATGGTCAGCCACTGCCAGAAGGGATAGAGAGTTTCATCTATGCAGATGATCATGCCATCACCACTCAAGCAGGAAACTTTGAGATGGTTGAACAGAAGCTCTCTGAAGCTTTAGATGCTCTTACTGCCTATTACAGAGAAAACAAGCTGATTCCTAATCCATCTAAAATGCAGGTATGTGCTTTTCACCTTAAGAACAAACAAGCATCTCGAGCTCTGAGGATTACCTGGGAAGGAATCCCACTGGAGCATTGCAGCACACCCAAATACCTGGGAGTTACCCTGGACCATGCTCTGACCTACAAGAAGCACTGATTGACTATCAAGCAAAAAGTGGGTGCTAGAAATAATCTCATATGAAAGGTAACTGGTACAACCTGGGGATCTCAACCAGACATAGTGAAGACATCTGCCCTTGCGCTTTGCTACTCTGCTGCTGAATACAAATGCTTAGTGTGGAACACATCTCACCATGCTAAAACAGTGGATGTGGCTCTTAGTGATCTCCCCTCGGCATTACTTCGCAAACGAAGATTCTCAGGAAGGACTCATCCCACGCTTTTTACAAGCGCGTTGATGACTTAAAAGGCCAATCTGAGATAGGCAAGTTTGGTTGCAGAAAGCACAGCAGAAAGTCTCCTTGGGTGATGCTGTTTCCAAGTTGTGGTTCTTTCTGCGTTGTCGTTTCTCTTCGAGACCTGTTTGGCGTGTCTTCTCGAAAGAGGCCGCAGCATTGTGGATAGTGCATCTCCATGCCTCCCGATGTGAGGCCAGTGTGGACTATTGTTGGTGATCAATCTGGCCAAGCCTGAGATGTTGTTTCAGGGAGTCCTTATAGGTGACCCATGTTTCAGACCCATATAGGAGAATAGACAGTATGATAGCTCTGTACACACTGATTTTGGTGCTTTGCCTCAGGTGCTTGTTACTCCAGACTCTTTTGTGAAGTCTTCCAAATGCAACATATGCCTTTGATAATCTGTGATCTATCACTTTGTCAATCTTGGCATCTGAAGAGATGATGCTTCCCAGGTAGGTGAACTGCTGAATGGACTTAAGCACAGATGTGCCTATGCTGATGTGATGATGATGGTGTTCTTCCTGTGGTGCGGGCTGGTAGAGGACCTCCGTTTTCTTCAGGCTGAGACATGCCACATTATCACAGGATGTCTGTGCCCTACACCACTGGATAAATTATACTGTTTAGCCAGCACTGCACCACCTGACATTCGCCGGGAAGTAGCAGCCAATAATGAAAGGACCAAGGCAGTGACATCCCCGGCTCATCCCCTGTTCGGATATCAGCCAGCACACCAATGCCTTAAATCATGAAATAGTAGAGGTACTCACAGGAACACCTCAGCAAGTGAGAGTCCAAAAGTGGCTGATACCAAATGAAAGACCCCCTCCTGGACACACAGAAGACTGGTCAATCAGGAAGGTGCAGAGCCAACCTCAAGAAATGGGCCATAAAGTGGAGTCCATGACATGCGAGTGTGGTGAAGAGAAAACTACAGACCACCTATTAAAATGCAGCCTGAGCCCTGACACAGGCACAATGGAGGACCTTCTTATAGCGACACTAGAGGCACTCCAAGTGGCCAGCTTCTGGTCAAAGGACATTTAGTATAATGCCATGTTTTTAACTTAGTTTTTGTTTTTAATACATTACAACTGTACCCTCAATTCGCTTCTGGCACAATAAATAAATAGCCTCAGACTCAGAGGAAGGCAAAAAAAACCCTCAAAACTCCCCCCAAACAAACCTTGCCAAGAAAACCCCAAGAATGGTTTGGCTTAGAGTCACTATAAATCATAAATTACGTGAAGGCACACAACAGGAATGTCTTATTAATCCTGTATTTTTGGTTTGAATTATATTTTAACATGCCACAGAGTCCTCTACCGGAAGAAAGCTAGGACATTAAATACCCAAACAAATAAAATAGGTGAGCCTTAGTGAGTAACACAGGGAGACGCTGGTGATGATGCTCCTAATTACTCCTTGCCTCTCCCCATCCATCCTGTTTTGGTTTCCCTTCCTTCGCAGTGCTGACCCATCATCTGGCTTATGCAACAATTTAAAGAGCAGTCATGTCACAGTGACATCCCTTGTATTAAAAATATACATTTGCTGGTAAAGGAATTGGGGGTACATTTCCCTCCGTGGACAGGAGCTGAAAGTTTATCTCCACTACACAGTTAAACTAGTTCAAGACCTTTTGGACTGCCATGACATCATCCTATAGAATCTATAGGATGATGTCAAGGCAGTCCAAAAGGTCTTGAACTAGTATAGATAGAAGTCTGAGATTCCCGGCACCAAGTATGCCTACCTTGGAAGCTGTAGTGGTGTATGGACGGTTTCCAGCGTGGGTGCATCTACACTAGAGATTTGCTACTTCATCACACTAGAGAGAAAAATCCACTTAAAATCCGGCGTCTGTGTCCTGCAGAATTCTGGGATTTGTAGTTTGGTGAAGCTGTTAAAGCAGGCCTGGGTAAACTTTGGCCCTCCAGGTGGCCCTCTGGCTGTTAGGAATTGTGGGAGTTGGAGTCCAAAACACCTGGAGGGCCAAAGTTTGCCCAGGCCTGCTTTAACAGCTTCACCAAACTACAAATCCCAGAATTCTGCAAGTGGGTTTTCAGTGGGGGGGGGGGGTTCCCTCTAGTAGTGTGATGAGGCTCTTAGTGTAGTTTGACACCACTTTGAACTACCATGTCTCAATGCTATGGAGTTGTGGGAGTTGTAGTTTGGTGAGGCCACCAGCAAGCTTAGGCAGAGAAGGCTAAAGATCTAATCAAACTAACGCCCATGATTCCTATAGTTTAGAGAGCCACGGCATTTAAAGCGGTGTGGAACCGCATCAATTCTACAGTGCAGATGCACCCCCAAGGGGAAGCAATAGAGTACTCACTCGGGGCCACTGCAGCGGAGATCTGGATCCACGTCCTGGAAGAGAGAGAGAGGGAGAGGGAGAGAGGAGAGAAGAGGGAGAGGGAGAGAGAGAGAGAGAGAGAGAGAAGAGAGAGAAGGGGAGAGAGGGAGAAGGAGAGAGAAGGAGAGAGCAGAGAGAGAGAGATCAGTGCCAAGGAAAAAGAGGGTCAATAACTTTACCCTGGCATCAGCCCCCCACGTCCTTTGGAGGAAGCCCCACTGCGCCCTCCCTTCCGCTCACCAGGCCCCCCAGCTCAGGCTGCTCCTCCCCGTCGCTCCCCTCCTCGGTCTCCAGGTCGAGGTCGAAGACGCCGGCCATCGCGAGGGAACCCCGGCTGCCCCCGCGGCGCGCCCGGACCCGCCCCTCGCCACGTCATTCCCAGGCCCCGCCCCCAGGACCCTTGGCCCCGCCCACGCCGAGGCAGCAGGCGCCGCCATTTTGGAACCGCTGATCCGCGAGGGGAGAGAGGAGGCGGGGCTCTCGCGCGCCACCAGCTTCCTGTTTGCGGCTGCGGAGGAGGAGGAGCGAGAGGCAGCCCAGCCCCCTGTATCCACGGATCCCACCATCCACGGCTTGGAAATATATCTCTATTATATAAATGGGTTCACGTCATGTGATGTATACCTCAAACATAGAAACCATACAACGCAGAAACACAATACTTGCCAACAGAAATAGGCCTCAAGCAAGGTACGTTTGTAGCAAAGAAACTTTCCCCCCCAAAACCTAAAAGGCCCCCAAAACAACGAGAAAAAATAAAACTACATTTACCAGCATCCTCCGGGGCAGCCAACGACTCACCCAGCCTCTACATTCTGAACAACATGATTGGCTGCCAATAAGGGCGGATTTGCATAACTGCTGTAACCATAGCAACGCTGGCAAGAGCCATCCAAGGCTAGGATAGAATGCTGAGAGATTTCAGTTGGTGTTTGAGGGTTAAACTGCCAAAACCAAACTCTGAGGGAGCAATTCTCCAGCAAATTCCTACCCACACAACACAACACAACTTCCAATCACAACCCATCCCACCAACCTTACGGGACCCCGTACACACAACACCTACAAACACCACAAACTAAAACCATTCCTTCCTTCCACACAGACATAAACTGACCCAAAAGACAAGCCATGACTTATAAAAATAACAGCATTGGACGACACACTCACAACGCTACATACATCAAACAAAAAAGGGCAGAACAAACGCCAGAACAGAAACACACTGCGCAGCAGAGACACAGACAACAGGTCACTGCACGACGCACAGCTGAGAACCAAATGCAAAGAACTGCACGACAAGAAGAAGCGCGCAGCCAGGAACAACAAAGACGCAGAAATGCAACACAACAGCAGCGCAAGGAGCGCAGAAACACGACGTCGCAACACAGAAAACAAACTTCAAAAACACCACAACCAATTCCACCGCCTAGCCTTCAGATACAACGCTGCAGAAGACTACAGCATGGTGCCAGAGGCCGACATTGGCACCCTAACGCACATCTGCACACACTGCAAAGCCCTGAAATACCCAGCAGAAACAACAGGAATGTGCTGCCTAGCCGGTAAAGTCTCTCTACCACCACTTGCCACTCCTCCACAACCACTACAGACTTTGCTGAGTGGACACACTCCAGAATCAAAACACTTCCTCCGCTATATAAGACCATACAACTCATGCTGCCAGATGACATCATTTGGAGCACACATAGAAAGTGCGCAATTCATGCCTACATGACCCCACCAAGACCGTAAGTAACATCATTTCCAACCCTTACATCTCGCATCTCCTAAATAGGGCACAGCAACGCGTGCCGGGTACAGCTAGTCTATGTATATAATAAAACTTGAGCATCTATGGATTTTACAATCTACACTGTAGCACAGGCCTGGGCAAACTTGGGCCCTCCCTCCAGGTGTTTTATTTATTTATTTATTTCTCAGACTTCTAGGCCGCCACTCCCGGGAGGCTCGGGGCGGCTCGCAGTGAAACGAGATACAATAAAAACACAATTTAAAAAACAATACAACTATAAAATCTCAGAGTTAAGATTAAAACAACGATGTGCTGGAGAGGATACAAGGCACAGCACAATGCAATGTCACGCAGCGATAACAGGCGAACCAGGCGCTGAGGACATCTTATAGGCCGAAAGCCTGCTGGAAAAGGAATGTCTTACAAGACCGCCTGAATGACATGAGGTCTTGGAGAGCCCTAGTCTCGGCTGGGAGAGCGTTCCACAACTGCGTTGGGGGCAATCACGGAGAACGCTCTCCTGCGGGTTGCAGTTAATCTGATTGACTTCGTAGATGGAATGGCCAGCAAGTATTTTCTGACCGCAGTGATCTCATAGGGCAATAGGGGAAAAGCCAGTCCCTCAGGTACATTGGCCCCAGGCCGCATAAGGCCTTAAAGGTGAGCACCAACACTTTGAAGGTGATCCAGTGCTCAATTGGAAGCCAGTGCAGATCCTGCAAAATAGGTGTAATGTGACAACCTGCTGGCGTACCAGACAGGAGTCAGGCGGCAGTGTTCTGCACCAGCTTGAGCTTCCGGGTCACCGACAGAGGAAGGCCAACGTAGAGCGCATTACAGTAGTCCAGTCTCGAGATGACAGTGGCTTGGATCACCGTGGCTAGGTCATTCCAGGATAGATAAGGGGGCAGCCGCTTTGCCTGTCTCAGATGGAAAAAAGCTGTTGTAAGCCACTCCACCAGTGTTGTTGTTTGCTGTAAGCCGCTCTGAGTCCCCTTCGGGGTTGAGAAGGGCAGCATATAAACATATTAAATAAACAAATAAATAAATAATAAATAAACCACCCAGGGGACATTAAAAAGAAAGTGGACCACCTACTGGACTGCGTACCCTGTGGAGTTAAGGACACTCCACAATGGAAGAATAGTAGAGGGGAAAGGGGGGGGGAGGAAGGGGGGCAAGGACCCTAAGATGCAGGGAATGCTGTGAATGTAGCATATCTTGATTTCAGTAAAGCCAGAGTCAGCTAGATACTGAGTGGCCACATGGGTTAAATAAAACAATTAGCCTTAATTCAATGCTAATTTAACTGTGATTGTATATAATGGTGATTAATCTGGGGCTCCAGTTACCTTTTGGTCACCTAGCTGACTCTGGCTAGGTTACGTAACTGATTTGGATGTCCATGGTATGTATTATATGTTCTATTTGCTTCAGTAAGGTTATTTGGAGGAACGTTTTTGTATATTAATCATAATTATATTTTCTCTAGAAATAGTATTTTGGACGTATATAATGGATATGTTAAAGCCTTGAAAAAGAGTTTAACAAAACGTTTTTTTGGCCTAAGATTGTGGATACAACGCCGTCGGATTTTCTTCTATTTTTGTTATATTTAGAGAACTTATCTTTGTTCTCTGCATCTGGAGCATTTGCTGGATTGTTTACGTTGTGAGAATACCTTGCGACTGCAGTTACTGGTCTATCTTCGCTGGAATTTACCTTCCGATCCTTTCATTCGGATATAGGTTGTTTCCATTGTACATCGAACTCTTGTATCGGAATGGACTTTTGATATTAGTATGGTAACTCTTTGTATCAAAAAACTATCTGCTGATTGTTATATATATTATTTGTACACATAAATGTTAAGATGAGATGTTAAATATTATGGATTTTGGTTTAAAATTTATTTATTGCCTCTGCGGTGCATGGGCACTTCCCCCTCCCTGTTGTTTTGTTAGTCTCATAGCCTGCTCAAGTGTTTTGAACCACTGATCTAGCCCAACTCCCTGCCATGCAGGAACACACATAATGAAAGTCAACCAGCCTCTGACTAAATACTTCCAGAAAAGGAGACATTCCCGAGGCACTTCTTCCAAATGTTTAGGAGTTGTCTATTTTGCTACTGTTTAAGTGCATTGCTCCATCTCCTAGTCTCCAGAGTAGCAGAAAACAAACTTGCCACCTTCTCAATGTGACACATATTTAAACATAGCTATATAACATAGCTGCCTCTCAACCTTCTCTTCTCTGGGCTAAACGTAATTACCTAAACCACTCCTCATAGGGCTTGGCTTCTAGACCCTTTTCCATTTTGGTCACCCATCTCTAGACATAACAACATAAGAACATAAGAAGAGCCATGCTGAATCGGGCCTCAGCCCATCTAGTCCAGCATTCTGTGTCACACAGTGGCCCACTAGTTGTACACAGGGATCTCTAGCAGAAAGGAGGGCAAAACCCTCGCCTGCTCCCGACCCCCCACAACCAGTACCCGGGGAAAATCTTGCCTGCCTCCATCAACACAGAGGTGGCACTTGGATGTCCATTTCAGTAACTGCTGATTCCCTTGGTATCCATGAATCTGTCTAATCCTGCCTTGAAGCTGTCCAGGCTGACCGCTGTCACAACCTCCTCTGGAAGTGAGTTCCATAACCCAATGACCCTCTGGGTGAAGAAATATTTCCCTTTATTAGTCCTAACTTTCCTACCTTGGAGCTTTAGGAGTGCCCCTAGTCCTAGTGTTGTGTGACAGAGAAAATATTTTTCTCTATTCACCTTTTCTATCCCATGCATGATTTTATACACTTCGATCAAGTCACCTCTTAAACGCCGTCTTTCAAGGCTGAAAAGACCAAGGCGTTGCAACCTGATTCGTAAGGGAGCTGCTCCATCCCTTGGATCATTCTTGTTGCCCTTTTCTGTACCTTTTCCAGTTCCGTTATATCCTTCTTGAGGTGCGGTGACCAGAATTGTACACAGTACTCCAAATGTGGCCTTACCATAGATTTGTAGAGAGGTAATACAACATTTGACAACCTATTTTCGATTCCCTTCCTGATCATGCCAAGCAGCGAATTTGCTTTTTTACTGCTGCTGCGCACTGGGTTGACATCTTCATTGAGCTGTCCACCAAAACCCCAAGATCCCTTTCCTGGTTTGTCTCGGAAAGCTTTGACCCCATCAATTGGTAGGTGTAGTTGGGGTTCTTTGCCCCGATGTGCATGACTTTACACTTATTTAGGTTAAAATGCATTTGCCACTTTGTTGCCCATTCACTCAATTTCAAGAGATCTTTCTGGAGCTCTTTACAATCAGTTTCATTTTTAACTACCCTGAACAATTTAGTGTCGTCTGCAAACTTTGCTACCTCAGAATTTACTCCTACATCCAGGTCATTAATGAATAAATTAAAAAGTAACGGACCCAAAACTGAACCTTGGGGTACGCCACTTCTCACCTCTTTCCACCCAGAGAAATGTCCGTCTATTACCACCCTTTGTTTCCTACAGTTTAGCCAGGTTCCAATCCAGGACAAGACCTGTCCTCTGATTCCATGGCTGAAGAGCTTATTTAGGAGCCTTTGGTGAGGGACTTTGTCAAAAGCCTTTTGAAAGTCAAGGTAAACAATATCGACTGGGTCCCTTTATCTATGTGTTTATTTACACCCTCAAAGAATTCTAACAAGTTAGTAAGACATGATTTGCCTTTGCAGAAACCATGTTGATTTTCCTTCAGCAATGCCTGTTCTTCTATGTGCTTAGTAATTTTTCTTTAATAATGGTTTCCATCACTTTGCCTGGAACTGAGGTTAGACTAACTGGCCTATAATTTCCTGGATCACCCCTGGATCCTTTCTTGAAGATCGGAGTTACATTTGCCTCCCTCCAGTCCTCGGGTACAGTGCCTGATCTTAGAGAAAGGTTATATATTTTGGCTAGAATTTCAGCAATTTCACACTTGAGTTCCTTAAGAACTCTGGGGTGGATGCCATCTGGCCCTGGTGATTTGTTGACATTTAGTTTAGTAAGGCATGTGAGAACATCTTCCTTGTTTATCTCTATCTGGTTTAATTCATTTAATTCCCTCCCTGAAAAAACTGCCTCAGCTGCAGGCATATGTTGTCTGTCCTCCTGTGTGAAAACGGAGGCAAAGAAGTCGCTTAGCCGCTCAGCAATCTCCTTATCTTCACTTATTGTCCCTTTCTTACCATTTTCGTCAAGTGGCCCAACTGCTTTTCTAGTTGGGTTTCTACTTCTGATGTACTTAAAGAAGTTTTTGCTATTTTTTAAAATATTCTTAGCTATATGTGCCTCAAAATCTCTCTTGGCTTTCCTGACGGTTGCTTTGCATTTAGTTTGCCAGAGCTTGTGTTCCTTTCTGTTCTCCTCAGTAGGAAGAGCCTTCCATTTCTTAAATGAGTTTTTCTTCTTTCCAATCACATCTTTTACTTCATTTGTAAGCCATGCCGATGTCCTCTTGGACTTTCCCGGCCTCTTTCTTATTTTAGGAATGCATATTCCAGTTTGTCAAAATCCTTCTTGAACTACAGTGCTCAGAACTGGCCACAGAATTCCAGGTGAGGTTTGACCAAAGCAGAATAGAGTGGGAATATAGCTTCCTAAATATCGATTTATGCAACCTAGAATGCACATTGTTTTTTTAGTTGCTTTGGCTGTAATTTGCCCAGAGACAATTTCTAAGGACAAAAGCAGCAGTAATGAGGATATGTTTTGATTTTCCAGTATAACTGAAAGAAAAAGATATAACAGAGAAACATTAAATCAATCTTGTAAGCTTGACAAGGAATTTATTTATTTAGCCATCAGTTTTAAATGACATTTGTACTCTTATAATCCATGAAATCAGGCTGCCATGAAGCAGGAACAATGGTTTGTTCATGAATGCTGAAGTTGGAGTTGGTAGCATGGCCACATATTATTGTATTTTGAAAGGAAGCACTGTGTTGTATCCCCTGCATTCCTCCATTATAGTGCTCAATGGTGTTTCAATTTTGGCCTAAGCAAAGATTTATATCTTTGCTCCTCAGGCCATGCCTTGCAGCCACATAATTCCTGAAACTCCTCCATCTTCTTTGTTGTCTTACACATAAACCTCTAAGTTTCTTCTTGTCTCCTTTCTGCACCATGTACAAATTTGGTAGGGATTCTCACCACTCTGACTTAAACCTCCAGGGACATTTGTGTGCATAAGCTCATCATACCTATGCTCCCAAAACCTGGCCTTTGAAAGTGCCAAGTAGTTTGACCTTGCATGAAAATAATGAGAAAAATACTGTGTTTTATTTTAAGGTCACCAGGGGGGGGGGGGGGGTTTACAGGTGAATGGGGTCTGTATTTGGCTGGAAGTCAGCGAAGTTTAGAAAGTGTTTGGATTCTAATCATGTGTAAGATGTGGTACAGCTTTTGTGTCAGAGAAGTGGGATTTGGAACTGGTCATGTGAATGATTAGCACTGTATGCAAGCAAATGTCTGCATAGTTGATGGACTAGTGTTAGATTTTCAGTGAAAGATGATAGTATAATTCATGGCTGGGAATTGCTATTGTTGGAATGCACTTTTCAGCATTCCCTACTCTTGGCTGCGGTGGGTTGGCTGCTGGGAGTTCAGTTTCACAAGATCGAGAGGGCTACAAGTATACATCAATTAAAGCTTCTGACAAAGCTTCTTTTCACCAAGTTTTAGTTCTGGGCACTTCTTCCTCTTGTTCTCTGTTTAGCTGGATGCTTTTTTTTATAAGACTGAGAATCACTGACTTACAGTACCAGGTTCCAAGAATAGCCTGACTGCAGTAAACAATACAATAAAAAGTTTGAGTTGAGAAAGAGGATTTTGTTTAGGCCCATCCTGCTGTAGCCATGTATGTCTGCCCACAACAGACAAGCTAAACAGCACTGCCTCCAGAATCCCTTATTGTATGCATGACAAAACAGAAAGAAAAAGGAGAGAGTAGACAAGACTGCCTCACTCGCTACTCCCAGCATGTTAAAGAAATATAGATCTCTTTCACCAAAATGGAAAGCACAAAAAGTAGAAGCTAGAAAGAAAAACCTTATCCCTGGATGCATTTTGGAAGCTTTTAAATGTTCTCTAGAAAGTTCAAAATGTTTTTTCTTGACTTATTGAAGGCTTACCTCTCTACATTGTTTCATTTCACATGTGCATAGTTTCAGTTGTTGGATGGTATAGGTAACTATTGCTATTCATTCCATATTTCTGAGTCTGCTACCAAGTTTCTATTAAAGAAGTAATGCCCAGGAACTTCCTTAACTGAGATACACTTGTATGTGATTCTATCCTTGAGATGCTGTATTCTGTATAATTTCACAAGTAATAATAAAATATAAGCAATGTTTATAATATAGGTAGAATTCCACAGGGGATTTATTTCTGCAGTGTAATAGTTCCTCAGACCAGTGACTGGGGCAGCTATGTGGGTGTGGCAGATTACTTAGGTAAAGGAAGGCCACATAGGAAAGACCCTGTGATGGTTGTTTCAACAAGCAGAGACTCTGGACATTCTGGATTGTGTCACAGAGAATTGCATTCCAAATTATTATACCTGAACAGCAAAACAAACAGGAATTTAGCTGAATGAATTCCAATTAGTCTATTGCCATTTTTGGAATGTGGCAGTGATATTTGAGTTGTTCTTAATAATCAACAAAGTGGGAAGTTAATTTTCATAGCAATGTCTAGTGCTGTAAAATGCCATCAATACTCTCTTTGTGCTTCAGTTGCTTTCAACTGCTTAAAGCTCTTCTGACCCTTGGTGATGTAAAGTAATAATAATAATGTAAATAATAGCATGTGTTTTCTTGGTTTGATTTCATACCTTTTAATTCATGTTTCTATTGATATGTCTACTATGTTTTCATTTTAAGAATGTTAGTCTTAATGGGTTGCTTTGAGTTTTCTGGGATGTATGGCCATGTTCCAGAAGCATTATCTCCTGATGAGATACAGCCCGGAAAACTCACAACAACCCAGTGATTCCGGCCATGAAAGCCTTCGACAACACATTAGTTTTAATACTAGTAAATACTAATCTTTATATTTCAAAGCTTCCTTGAATCTCAATGATATTATTTCGGAGGCAGGAGCAGGCAAAACTGCCTCTGAGTATTCCTTGCTTAAGGAATTCATGGGGTTGCCATAAGTCAACTTGAATACATGCACACATATATTCAATATGTGATGTGATATTTTCTGCATTTTTGAAGACAGCTATTAACATCAGAGCAGCATGTGAATGATGCATCCCATAGGGGTTCTGCATCCAGCACACACACTTCTTGTACTGATGTCACCAAACTGTGATCAGAGACAAGAGGCTGTTTAAAAGTAGGAAGCTATTGGATGAAACTAAGCTCTGGCCTACAGCCTTGGGGTGTTTTTGCATGAGATTCAGTTCTAGTCATTACACACCCTGTTTTTTTTTTTACCACCTTAAAGGTGAAATGATATAATAAAACTTTCCTAGCAACACAGGATGTTAGAACCATCAAGTGGAGGTACCTGTATAGTAAATGCTTCAAAGAACAAGATATCTTCCAAATCCAAAATCAGGTGAATAAGCTGAGGGATGTCACATTAACATCCTATTTCAGAAAAAAAATCTGTCTGCTTCATGATTCTTTCTAGAACATCTAACTGGATGTGTCTAGAACTGTCATATAGGACAGTATTTTGATTTGATCTCCTTTGAAAAACTTAAAAACACACACAAATGTAACTGCAAAAATGATATGGTTGCATGAACCGGATTCCCTAGACCAGGGGTGCTCACACTTTTTCAGCATGCCAGCTACTTATAAAACAACCAAGTCAAAATGATCTACCTACCCACTACTCAGAGAGCCATAAAAGCAAAATATTTGGAAAATTATTTCAGTGAGAGCCATATAATATATTTTAAGACTGAATTCAACTAAATGTGAGTATAAGCCCCTGAATTTATTCATAATGATGATGATGATGATATTCATTCAGCCTCTGCTGCTACTACTACTACTACTAGTAACATCAACAATAGGTTCCTAGAGAAGAAGGAGACCTCCAAGGGCCATCCAGTCCAACCTCCTTCTGCCATAAGGGAAAAACACAATCAAAACATTCCTCACAGATGGCCATTCAGCCTCTGATAATAATAACGGGTTCCTAGGAGACTTCCAAGAGCCATCCAGTCCAACCTCCTTCTGCACCTGGGTGGCGTCTGGAGCCTGCGGGGCGGGACTGAGCCTTCCTCCCACCCTGCCTGCGATCCACCAGGATGCCCTATGCGATCTACCAGTAGATCGCGATCTATCTAATGAGCACTCCTGCCCTAGACTATAACATGCATCTCTTGTGCTCCTTAGTTTGGAGGTATATCTTTCATAATTTCTCCAGGCAGCTTGTTCTATTTCATACAATTATTAAATAGTCACAAAGTTTTCTTGCAACACGAGCTACCGGTATTTGTTTCTTATCCTACAAAGTCCCCCATACATTTCCTGGGTAAGCTTATTTATGTGTTCTTTAATTCTATTTTCCTATACTCCTGTTCTGCATTCATTTGGACCATACATTTCTAGATAAAACCCCTTTTTGACCATTTCCAGGTGGATTTTTTATTTTGTCATGGGATGGGAAAGCCTTTTAGCATGTTTGGTGGTATTTCTGTCTACAGGTACATAGCTCCCTATAGACCTTGTTGGATGTTTCTACAGCTTTTGATACTGGAAACCATATCATTAATTTGAAATAACATTGTAACATATGATTCTCAAATCTTTGGTCCTCCCGACATTTTCGGCTTCTAGCTGCCAGAATCACGGCCATTGCAATACTAACCAGGGCTTCTGCGAGTTGAAATTCTCATAGAGGACCAAAGGTTTAGACCACTGATCCCTTGTGGAATTGGGTTTTCAGGGCTAGGGCTGAAATGGTCTTGCTCCATTTTGTTTGCTTATGCTCACAGGATGAACATGAGGGTGCTTATCTACTCTACAAAAATTAGTGTGTGAATTTCCACCTAACACGAATGCTGTTAAACAGCGATAGGAAAATATTGTGAGACCTTTGGACGTACATATTTACAGCTAAAATGGAAGCGGCGACTGTTCCCTAAATCAGTATCTGGAGGCTGATTGAGTGGATTAAGAGGAAACAAATAGCGTTGGACAACCCAAACTGGACTGAAACAAATAGTGAGTTCCCAGTTCTTGAAAATGGTGAGAGGGGGGGGGGGAAATCCCAGCCAGTCTGCTGTTTTTGAGAAAAAGTATTTTTAAAGCAAAAATTGACAGCCTTCAGAATTGACTATGTTTAATGTTCTGTAGGGCTCTTTATGTAGATTACTTGGACACTAATGCAAGATGGTGCAGCACATCTCCTAATGAAAGCTAAGGGCAGTGGACATACCCATCAAGTGCTAAGGCCACTGCACTGGCTTCCTTTTAGCTTCCAGATTCAATTCTTAGGACTTACCTTAAAAACCTTCCAGGGCCTGGAACTGGCCATGACTTTGCCGTTGTCTTTCTTGGTGTCAGTCTTCATGTCTTTCCCCAGATTTAGCATCACTCTATGTATCTCCACTTTGCAAAAATCAGACATTGGCAGTCAAAGCTCTGGTGAAAGCTAATTGTCCCAAAGCTGTCAATTGGTCTTCACGATATTCCTTTTTCTTTTTGGAAAAGCTTAAAAATTTGTTTTGAGCTATAGACATTAGCATTCGGCAGTTCAGGGGGGCCAGCAGGTGTCATGGTTTGAGTGTTGGACTAGGGCACTGCAAGATCAGACTTTGGCCATGGAAGCCTCCTGGGTGTCCTTAGGCATGTCACACCTCCTTAGCCTCAGAAGGCAAGAGCAAATTCCCTTGAACAAATTATGTCATGAAAACCCTACATGCTTGTCTTATAAGCCAGAAATGACTTGAAAGCACCAAAGGATAGGGCATAGATGCACACACCACACAGATGTAACAGGAGTTGGGGTATAGTATATTTTCTTGCTAAGGTAGATGGACTATGTTGGTAGAGATTTCCTCCTATGATTGAGAACCCTCTCTATTTGAGGTCTTTAGAAGTGCAAGAGGCTTCCTAACATAGTGATTCCATGTTGACTTTCGTGATTTCAGTTTGTTGGGTTGGTACTCTATATTTTGTTCCAAGCTTTTTGTTAGTTCTAAATGGATTTGTTTTCAAATAATTCTTTTTTTAAAGCAACTAGAAACCTCTGTGATTAATCCTGTCGAGGTGTCATTTAGCTGTCTGGTTTACAGAACTTGCCAACAGCTCACTTTTGACAGCAAAACCTTCTCCACTATCCATCATGTTCTTCTTGTAAATAGCTCTCTTAAGAAAATGATTTATCCACAAGTGCTGCATAGTAGATTCTGCTCTGTGATCTGAATGCCACTATAATGCCTGAGATCTAGAACCAAGAGAAAATCAGATGTTTCTAGAATCATCTGGTTAGGCATTAACCAGTTCACACTGTCCACTGTTGTAGATTAAAGAGTCATGTCTTTTACCTGCCATGACTAGAAGAGCTGTTTGGAGATACATTCTGTAGGTTGGATTGGGCACCTCTGTGAGATTTGACCTGCAGACCAGAGGTTCTATTAAAACGTATGGAGCTAGACAATTTAGAATGACATCCAGATTATAAAAACTGTTTTCATTCATTATGAGGAAGCTATCAGGTTAGCATTCATAAGGGGGGGAAAGTAGGGATTGGATGATCGTAACCAGGATATTGAAATTTCCTAGATAATTCCAAATGTATAAAGGAAACGATTAAAGCTGCAGGATGCTAAATGCAGTTCTTGCATTCTCATTGAATCAACAGAAGCTTGGCAATTCCTTCATCTTCTTTTCTGGCCTCTCCATTTGCTCAGCCAGGGGGCCCTTGTCCACTTTAGGGCTTTTACCCTCCCACCAGTTCTCTGCTTAGGCACTTTCTCCTCATACTCATTAGTAACCCTCAGCTCTGCAGATGCCATGACAACATGAGGAAACTATTTCATGATTGGACAGCAATGCAAATTAAGCCTAAATTTCTTCCAATTTTGTTTGGCCCATTCCACTCACATAACCTGGTTTTCTTCACTGGTCACTTTGTATCTTTAGAATTCACAGGCACTTTAGACTTTAAAAGATTGTTTTGTGGAAAGCAGCAAACCTTTGGGCCAGTTCTGGTGAATGAAGTCTTGGTTCTCCGTGACCTAAAATTATCAGGCTTCATCCAAATAAGCTGGGAAGACCGCTTCTTCCCATGAGGTCATTTCTTACTAAGCTTGTATGGGACAAAGCAGAAGCGAGGGCAGTGCCTGGAAATGAAAGCTATCTCTAACTTCCACATTGCAAAATGTCACTCCCCACCTTCTTAGAGGACCATAGATGAAATGAGGGAATATGTCTGCAAAGTGTTGCATGTCTATAAAGACAAAAGTGGAAATGTTTGTCTTCCTCCCAATTGTAAGGGGTTCTTTCCAGTCCAACATCCTCTAATCACGTCAATGAGGAATGTACACCCTATGAAGGCCAGGGATCAAAGCTAAAAGGGTTTCCAAGCCAGAGGGCTAAATGAATACTCCCATTGTTCTTCATGTAAGATGGTGGACAATCACACTCTGCAACACCCTTTGCCCACCTCCCCTCGCCCCCTTTAGGAAAAGCTACTTGTGGAAGCACCTGGATGCTTCCCTGAAGGAAACAAGTCCACAAAAGTTGTGAAGGGTCTTCTCTTCGTTCCATTGGTTGCTCAGCAAGTCTTCACCACCACCTTTCTTTTTCCACTTATAAATGGCTGTGTGCTGGACGATAAGCTGGAAAGTAGGTGCAAATAACACCTCTGTAGCCTGGAGGTTTTTACAAGGCATTTTATTGGGGGGAGGAACTATTATGCCTGCCTGGTTACACAAGTGGGGGAAGGATAGGCAGGAAGGCAGGCAGGGTCATGAACCCATGTTAGGAGGGCATACTTAACTAATGGTCCTGCTGTTAGTCACTCAATCATGGGCACCCTGGGGTTCCCAGTTCCTGCCTCCCCTCTCCCCCAAAGGGATCATAGTCTGTCATTTCAAGCCTCACAAGGCTCAGGAATGTCCTCCAAGGCCCTTTAGTTGCCCTATCCTGCCATTTCTCTTCCACTTGTTATGGAAGAAGCAGGAAGCCTGTGAGCTATTAAAAAGACAGAGACTCTTCCACTATACCAATTAGAGCACTGTTTTAGCTTCTCTCTTTATGCCAATTATAGGCATTTTAAGGATGCTGGTACTAAGTAACGTTACTTATTTGGGGATGCTAGGACTAAGCACAAAGCCTGGCTACTTCATTGCAATTCAGTAGCGGCAAGGTCATGGCTTGTTATTGCAGAAATGGTCCGGAGTACCGGCACTATGGTTTCTTTGTAGTGTAGGGTCTTCAGAGGCATTGGGGTTACACTGGAAGGCTTTATATTTTAAGGAAAGTCAAGAGTGCTGGTGCTGTTGTCTTCCTCTGGAACGTCTCCTATGTTAATATGTTATTTCAACATGCTTGGAAGTTGTCACAGTGATATCCTACTACAGGGTCTCTGGGGCATTGCAGGAGCAAAGAGATTATTTATTTTTAGCAGGTTCCCTTAACAAGCAGGAAGAATTTGTGTCATGGCCTCTAACCTCCCTATGCAAGTATGTTAGTGATTAATCAGAGTTGTTCTATTGTTCTTTATTATCCAATGAGCACAAACATGTATATGCTCTTATATCTTGAGTGGAAGTTAGCTGTGGGATTTTAAAAGCTGAGCCAGTAAAACTAACTTTTAATGTGCTTTACATTCTACTACTCTGTAAGTACTACTTATTGATTATAGGACTTGCATATGATCCTTCTGTTACAGTAGATTGGCCAAGAAGCTTGGGGACTTGCTTGTAAAGTAGATGGCATTTGCATACCAGATTTCAACATAGGAAAAAGCTAGTGCTCATTTCAGCACATGCTCCTTTGTTCTTGTAGGATCACTGGAGAAGTATACTGGCCAATGGAAGATCTGAGAAAGACCTGACTCAGCTCCTCTCTTCCACTCATCTTGGAAGTGTGAGATAACATTTGCTGCAAGGGCTGCCTTGCTAGAAACCAACACTCTTTCCCCAGAGGAAGAAAGAGAAGATGAAAAGACTGGAACTTGCTTGTATTAATGACAGTAGGAAGAAACAAATGAGGAACTAATGTGGAGATAAATTAATCAGAACTGAAAATAAAAAGGAAAGGAGATGACTTCACAGGGAGGGCTGAAAAACGGTGAGACTATGAGGGTCTTCTGCCTCCCCACAAAGGAGGACATGAGCCCATTCGAAGGTGGGAGTGTTGTGGGCGTGGCACTTACCAGAGATGGCACCAGATGGTGCCACGCTCCTTCCTGAGGGAGACAGCAGCCACTTAAGAAAAACTGAAGGAATATAGGGTATCTGTGTAGTGCAACCCCCAGTGTTGAGTTGGGAGAAAGGGAAGGATAACATAAGTGGGACAGGCAAGGCTCCCTCGCTGTAGCAGGCACAAGCGCAGCTTCAGACTGAGGGAGCCATTTCTCCAAGGCTATTTGAAATGAGAGAGGAAATGGGTGACAGGGTAATGCAGTGAATCGATGCCTAGCACCTGGCAGATGCCTAGGAGCTTGAGGCAGGCCTCCTGGCGACTAGTACTGGCACAGGCCACATTGCAATAGGGCTCTTCGTACTCGCTGGACACCAGCTCATCATCCAGCAGGTTGAGGCGGATGACCCCACGCTCGTGCAGGGCCTGAAGTGCCTCCAGACTGGCAGTGGACTTGAGGGCTTGTAAGTGCTGCGAGACCAAGCACATCACTCCCACCAGGTGTGTGCGAGGACGAGAACGGGCAGGCAAGATTGGAGCCACTCCACAGGCAACCATGACAGAAGCCAGCATGATGTCGGCGCCATAGATCTCTTGGATCCAGTCGCGGAGATAGAAGCCACCCATGCGAGGATTGATCTCAATGAGCTTGGGGCCAGCTGCTGTCAACTTGAGCTCCACATTGAAGACACCATCAGTGAGGCCACAGCCTAAACAGCATTGGTAAGCAGCACGGATGAGTTGTGCCTCACGGTCAGGGGGCAGACAGGTAGGCATGCAGGCTGCCGTCTCAGTGAAATTGGGTACCCGGGTGGGTCCGTTGTCAGACACAAATGCCCCCAGCATCCTCCCTTCGTATATCACCAGATCCACATCATGCTCAGTTCCAGACACATATTCCATTAACAGCATGGCATTGCCCCAGCCCAGCCCGATGCCTGGATGGTCAGAGTCATCCTGCAGGTCCCTGGAAATCTTGTCGAAGTGCAGGTGGCACTGCTGTGCATCCTCCACCAGCTTCACCCCCACTGCTCCTGCCCCGTACTCTAACTTCATGACCCCAGGAAAGTTGATGTGGCTGGCAGCTCGCTCCACATCAGCATGACTCTCCAGGTGGCAGCAGGGCACAGCATAGAGAGCTGCTGAGGGCCAACGGGCCCCCTCTTTGCGCCGCCGCAGCAAATGCAAGTGAGTGCGGCTCTTCTGCTTGGCCACGCGCATGGCAGTGGAGGAACTGCAGCGCAAGCCCAGCCCTTCACACATCAGTGCTGTCAGGACCATGCAGTCATCCCAGTAGGAGAGGCAGCCATCCAGGTGCAGGCCCCGTTCCTGCACAAGTCCCAGCAGATGCTGGGCATGCTCCTCGTCCCTTTTGTGGTCTGTGGTGTCATAGTGGATGAAGGTCTGCACCAGCTGGGAGGCAAAGTGATTGGGGTCGGACTCCACCAGGTGGATCTGGGGAAGGGAAAGATGAAAGAGAAAGAAAGAGGGGAGGGAGAGAAGGGTGTGGAGTGGAAACAGGGATGGGGAAGAGGGAAGGGAAGATACAAAAGGGTAGAGATGCAGAGAAGGTGGGAGAAAAATCAAGAGATGCATCACTACTGACAGTTTTAGAGGAGGCCAGCTCCTTTGAACCAGGCACATCAGAGTAGCTCACTGGAAAGAGGGTACAGTCTGCAGGCAGCTGCTCCCCATCTTGGGAAACGTGCCCATTCCTCCACCACCCACAGACTTGGGGGAAGTAGGATGGGGGGAGGGGAAGAGATGGGATCTAAGCTTTCCCTGTTCTGCAGTAACTGAAGATCCACTGTCCTCAAATTTGGCAGGAGGGGAATGAAGTGCTGGGACAAGACCAAGACTGGCAGTATAAAGGAGATAGGAAGGAGCATGGTCTTGAGACAGAAATTGAGCCAGCTGGTAGTATGGGGGGGATGGACAGGAGGGCCATACTTCTGTTCTCTATCTCCTCTGAGCCCACTTATCTGGATTCACATTAGACCAAGGAGATATCTTCATTCAGCTCACTGGCTCTTGCGAGCCCTAAGCAGGAAGTCGATGGTGGGACAGGCATAAGTGTTCACTGCTGCCGCCTTTTAGCATGGGCATCCAGCAACTTCAGAGCACAGAGTCAGTTCAAACAGAGATTTCTCCCCTCCCTTTAAAAAGTACTAAGCCGTTTTCCAAGTGGACCTTGGATAAACATACAGACTGTCCTATTGTGGAGGTATGGCTGTTGATGTGAACTCTAACATATGTGTAGCCAATGTGACCCTTTCAGGCTCTAAGAGGAGCTGAGAGGGACAAACACAACCCTCAGTCACAGAGGAGAAAGCTGGCATCATCACAATTGGGCCTCGAGGACAATGAAGAGAATTGCTTCTGCGACCACCATTGCGTAAACCACCAGCGGATCTTTCTCTGTCCCTTTCTACCCACTTAGTTCTTATTGCATTCCCATACTCCCACCACAGCCCCACATGCCTTTCCTCATTTGTTCTCCCTGGTAGTCTTCCATCTACTCAGAGGGCCCTCCTTTCGTCTTCAACCTAAATGAGCCCTAGAAATATAATGTAGAGGCTGGGACCCCCCCCCCCCCCCAAGCAGTTCATTCTTGAAACTGTACTGTCTTCTCATCTCCTTTAAAGGAGGGGTCAGTATGTAGTAATGCCCTAATGGGACTATGTTTGTATCCAGAGTTTGGAAAAGGCCAAAAAACCCAGGTGTTTGGGAAGACTGAAAATGGAGGGGAGTCAAGCAGATTTTACTGAGAAAGCTGCCTGGATATTTCTTTGTTACTGAGCACTAGGTGTCCCACCCAGTTTCATTGATAGGGTTGCTGTATCTTTAAACAGTCACAAGCCCTTCTGGACCTACCCTTGACAAGGGGAAAGAAGTGTCCTTTTCTACTTCTCAGGCTGCTTTTTCAAGGTCAGAAACCTTACTAAAAGGGCCCCCCACTGATGTTTCATTCCACACATAGCTGATACTTGGGGGAAGCGGGGATCCAAAAGATCCAGAATACAAGGTGGGTTCATCCGCTGTGCCCCGTATTTGCCTCTTAGCGCTATTGGTGGAGAGAGGTTGTTAAAGAGGCAGTTGTGGCTGTGTGTGAAATCCACAAGAACTCATTTCCATCCCTAGTGACTCTTCCATCAGAAGATTGCTTCTGAATTGGGCCCTCCAGTGCTCTGCTCGAAGTCATCCTGATAAAGATGGCCAGCCTCAAGAACAGTTGGAAAACATGGTTGGGGAAGAGCCAATGCCAGAATTGGCACAGGCAGGCACCCTGAAATAAAATGAGCAAGCCCTTTATGACATGTAGAAGGGGTCTCTTTGGCTTTCTCCCCCCTCTGGGCTTAGATGACACCAGGTATGCTTATAAGATATGGACAGGGGCTGTGGGGGTTTGGTGCTTCTCTAGCTAGTCCATCCTGCAGCCTGCAAGGGGCTGCATGGGTCCGGTTTCCGCATCTTACTTTTAGCCCGTAGTCCCTGGCTGCCTCCCAGACGAACTTTTTGCTGACTCCGCCGGCCCCAATCACCAACACGTGTTTGCCCTCCATCAGGTGGCACTGTGCACGACGCAGCATCGTCTCCACAAGGGGGCACGCCACCTCGCCCAGCGGGGAGCCCACCACCCGGCCCATGGACTCGAAGGTGGAGCACGTCTCCAGGCATAGATGCGAGTTCATCTCTAGGGCCACCAGCTGCAACACCTGCTCCTCTGAGCTCAGGAGAAAATCCACACCTGGGAAAATGAGGGAAGAAAATATCCTTCAGTCAACAAGGCCTACCTCTGTCAATGCACATTCTGGTGAACCCAGTGTGAAATCATAGAGCCCTTGGCTTCTTCCAGGAATCTCAAGAGAAAGTGTGTGAATGAATAAACTCTCAAAAGTAGCATTGCTCACTGGAATTGGGATTTATTGTAAGAAAAAAAGTATAGATCCCAAAGGCCCATATAACCCAGCTTCTTGTTTCTCCACAGTGATATAACAGGTTCCTCCAAAGCCTGTATGGTGAGAAGGCAATAGCTTGCTTCTGGTATTGTCGAAAAGAAACTTTAATCATTAGGACACTATATCTGAAAGTAGAGGGATCCCTACAGACCTCAAGATTAATCACAAGGTTTAGAAAAATATGTTGTGCTTGGGATCTCTTAATCATCATAGAATCATAGAGTTGGAAGAGACCACATGGGCCATCTAGTCCAAGCCCCTGCCATGCAGGAAAAGAACAAAGCACCCTGACAGGTGGCCATCCAGCCTCTGTTTAAAAGTTTCCAAAGAAGGAGCTTATCAGTTTCTGATAAAGTGAAACATTATTTGAGATCAAAATGAAGTCGCAACGATCTGTCTTTCATTTGTTTGAGAGAAACAAACAATTTCCATGGGAACTGATAGTCCAAAGATATTGTTCAGGCATTTGCCACTGCTATACTAAATGTCAGGCATTTGCAGCAGTTTAAACAGGCATTTCAACAATAATAGGTCAAGAGGTCCCTCATGGTAAGTGGATTTTTGAAGCTTCATGGATGGTGACTATATTCCTAGAGGAATATGTAGAAGGCCACGAAGAACCAGAATTTAAGAGAGGTTCATGACTACTCCCGACGGATATTCCAGAGAGGCACAATTCCAGGGCTGTGGAGTTTAGGATCCCAACCTACAGGAGTGAGAAGTGTAAGAGCATACCATTGGGAGATCCATATTTTGAAGTCCTACTGAGCCATGAATCTCACTGGCTGACCTTGAGAGGGCCACTTCCCCAGCTTGGTTGAATTCATATGATTGTTGTAAGCCATAAAATGGCATGGAGATGTGACTAATAAGTAACTAAGCAAATAAATAAATGTCCAATATAAGTGGAACTCCATGCGAGTTCCTACAAGAGGCAGCCACACAGTTAGGTCTTGTGACCAGTTCAAGGACACTGACGTGAGCCTGTCCCTAGAACACATACCATAAGAGCTTCTCCAATGTTGATTCCCTAAGTGTAGCTGCCTGATAACTTGTTGAAATGCTGACTGAGCCACCCTGAAAGCCCTGTGTCCATGTATGAAATGAAACTTCAGCATCCAAAAATACTTTTTTCTATAATGACTGACTCAGAAAGCTCACCGATAATGTCAGTTTGTGCTCGGCGACCACCTCTTTGTTCAGCTGACAGGCCAGCCTCCATATCCATGAAGGCTTTCATGGCTGCCTCAGCCTTCTGCTTGATCTGCACATAGATGGCTGCAATCTGGGTCTCATCCTTCAAGCCCCACTGCCGCAGGCTGGTCTCCAGAGTCTGGGGTATGGTGGCCTGGTGCTTCAAGGGTTTGTCTGCCCGGCCTAAACCACACACAACCTGGAAACAACCAAAAAAGAATACAATCTTTCCGAGCAGCAGCCTCCAATTGTCTCTTCCATCTCCAGTAGTCTCAAATTTATAAATGGATTGCAATTGTGTGTATACAGGCAGATATAGAGTTGCCTGTGAATGGGAATACTCTGGATTGTTCCATCAGCCAGAAAATTCTGTTTTTGTCTCTAATCAATGGTTAGATTTTTTTTAAAGTATTGAAATTAGTAAAACTGGGTTGTGATGTGAAGGCTGGACAGTTGTTGCACTGAACTCTGTATTTGTGTGATAGAGAAAAATGTGAAATTCTGGTAAAATTACCCTTACTCCTTCCCTCTGAGATTTGACATTTTACTCTTTCTGCTAGAAATGGGAAAGTTTCAAAACATACACAAAATCCTTGGAAACTTTCACTGAAAAAAACACATTTTCCTGTTTTTTTCCCAGAAGCCCTTGATTCCCACCAAGAAATTTTTTGAAAAGGTTGACTGGATTCTTTTTCTTTTAGAATGATGAATACAGTTTTGAAGATAAAGTTTTTGTATTTATACTTTTTCCACTTTATTTCTACAAATGGAACAGGTAGACTTTTAGGTAAAACTAGGTATAGTATCTGACACTGCTGGGGATGAATACCTTATATTACTTAGCACTTTGGAGAACTAATGGAGACAAAACAGGTTTCTTTGTTATATGCTTGTTCATTTCTCTTTCATTTGTTTCCGTTTTTTTGGTCTGCTCCTGACAGAAGCAAAGAGGTTTCTTATCACTTGGGTACTCTTAACAGTTCAGGAAATTGTGGCTTTGTTTGTAACAAAAATAACATTTTAAAAATAAATATTTATAATTAGGTTTGATTTAACAGGGAATAAATGGTACTTTTAATAAATTGGACATGATATTGTTTATGCCATAATCCACTTTTATAAAGCATAATCCACATAATCCGTTTCATGTTCCCAAAGTAACCAAATGACTTTCAATCTATAAAGAGGGCTAATATTGCATATTTTTCTTTTCCTGAAAAAAATCCTACTTAAAAAAAATAACACCCCCTAGGAAAAAAATTCATGGTTTCACAATTTAATCTTTGCCTCGCCATTTTAGCCTTATGTGTCTACCAGACACACCCGGGGTTACGCCTAGATGTTGATGCTCCAGAGCCGCTGCTTCCCCATGATGTGGAAAGATATATACTGTATTTTATAGCTTTGGTTCCTTCGCTATTGATCGCCGCTTGCATCATTCAGGTTTTGGATTATGATATCTGATTGAATGGACACATTGTGAGAGATTCTGAAGTTTGGGACTGTGGATCTATTTCTCTTACTCCATCCAGAACTTTATGCAACTTGGAATTGTGAATAACACGAACCGCGGCATTAGGAATGTTTTACGGAGATTGAACATTATATATGAATTGCGTATACCTAGGGAATCTTAACTCTTACACCATTTGATATTGTTACTTGAGATAATATTTGTATTAATTGTGATATTTTGGAGTCTATGATACTCACTTGAGATTTACAATACATTAGTTCTCTTGTCTTTCCCTTTCTCCCAACTGCTAATTCCCAACAGAACTGAAGGCTTCTCCTTTTTTACCTTGCTCAGTAGAGGCTGGTCCTTTCGGGATCTGCAGACAACAGCACATATCCGGACTGCCAAAGGGGTCTGTGGAGAAACTCTCCCTGGAATTGCAGAGGCAGAACAAAGTGGGAGATAATAGATCAGAAAGGCATGCTGAGGTGAGCAAGAATAGAGGGGACATTCTGGTCTGGAGGATTCTGGCTTTCCAACATGGCATCCTCCTTCATTTCTGTCTCTCCCATGTAGCTAACTACCAGTGTAAAGCATCTCTTTTGAGAAAGTACAAAGAAACACAATCAGGTAAATCAGAAGAAACATTTGTTTACGGATAAAATTATTAGTTATTGGGCTATGGGCTGGAGGACATTTCAGAAAGAACAAAAAGATCTCCTTACATGGAGAGTTGTTTGTGTTGGGAGGGTTAGGCTGGACCATATGAGCAGTGGGAATGAAGGCCTCCAGCAAGATGCTCTCTTCCTCCTCCAGGGTCTCCAGCAGTGTAAGGACAGATTGCAGGACACAGCCATGTTCTGCCTTGGCATGGAATGACACAGCTTGGGCTCCGTTCCAGCGCCACCCTGATGGCTTCACCACAACCTGTTGGAAGCACAGCAGAGAACAGGGCTTAAACAGATACAGTCATTTTGCAAGTGAACTCTGCCTTCAAGAGATCTATAACTGCCGAGTGGCGAGGAATCTCAGGCCCTACAGTAAATCTGGCCCTCATACTGTTTTCCAGATGGTCATGTCCCTTCCCCCTGATTACATTATCTTGCAATTTTCCAAGTATAGTACATTTTTCCTTTCTCTAAAAGGTTAGAATGCACTTCTAAAAGCTGATAATAGTTTTTAATATGTTATTTCAAATCTTGCCCTGTTGACTTGGTCAACAGGGTACTGGAAAGCAGTCCCTGAATGTGTATATGGCACTGAATCCGATCATTAGTCTGAAAGACATTCCCCACATTGATCAGTAGCAGGATTGAGTACTGGGTCTAGGAACTTACTTTCTCCCTTGAAATACTTTAGGAACTGCACAGGCCTCCAAAAATGCAAATAACAAAACAGGCAAACAAAACACTAAACAAACCCAAATTAGATTTTTTTAAAACTTTTTTTAAAAAAAGCTCAGTTGTTCCAAGCCTCTTTGCAACCTATTTCAAAGGGAAATCAATGGCAGCTCCCAGGAGAGGAAATTCCCCCTTCATTTTGGCCAGAAAAAAACACAGAGTTTGATACAATTGAGAAGCCATGATACTCAAAAACAGTCCTATGGGACCACTGGCACCCCAGGGCTACACTTTACCCACCCTGGCCTTGGATATGGGATGTATGATGTGTGTTACTTCAGCTCTGCAACAAGGCTTTTCATAACATTCATCCTGCCTAGGTCTCTCTCCCAGGCTCCTCACCTGGCTGTAGGTCTCCATGGCACTGCCTTGCAAGAAGGCTGTTATTTCCTCCTGAAGTAGGTTGTCCTGTCCCTCACGCCCACTCAGCTCTACCATGCGGACACGCTGTTCCTCCGTCACACTTCGCAGGGGCAATGGTCGCTTGAAGGTGAAGGCCAGGGTGGGGGGCACTGCCACCTCTGCTTGCTGGTCCATCAGCTGTCGGGTCAGCAGCTTGTCCTCCAGCAGGCGAGCCAGCTCTCCTGATCCCCCCGTGGGGCAGTCGAGGTCTCGGGCGAGTTCTGCTGCTGATTGGCCCTGCACCTTGCATGGCCCAAAGTAGCCTGTGAAGTAGGTGACGTGGCGAGGGGGTGCAAATTCTTCGAGCATCGTGCGACCACCAAGATCGAAGGTCACAGCCTTGAAGACCAGCAAAGAGGACTCTCCTGGGTGGGTTTCTGAGGGTACTTTGGAGAGCCAGGCTGGTGACAGGCATAGCAGCATGTTGCCTAGAGAAAAGGGAAAGAGGAGACCAAGCCCACACACGTGTTATGAGAGAAGCCTTACACCAGAGAAAAGCTTGCCCTTTGCAAAAACTGTCCTGTGGGCAACTTGTTATAAAACAGAATCCAAGGCAACATACAACAGATTAAAACAAATTACAGCTAAATCGTTTTATCTGAAAGTTAAAAAACAAACAATTTTTTAAAAAGCACAAAGTTAAAACAGTTTAAAATATAAAAGACAAAAGCTCAGCACATCCCACTAGACAGCCTCTGCCACGTTAGATAAGAGCTAAAGACTTCTCAATTTTTAAAAAAAGTCTTATTTATTATTTAGAGAGCCAAGAGGAGTTTCCCATGAGAGGGGAAGCTTTGGAGCAGCCACTGAGAAGGCTCTTACACGTCCTTACGAAATATACTTGTATTGGTAGTGAGACAAAAGCAGTTGCCAAAACCTGAGAAGACTCATATAGGAAGATGTAGAAACCATCTACACTGCAGAATTAGAGCATTTTAACTGCCATCCTGTGGAATCCTGGGATTTGTGGTTTGTTTTGGTACCAGAACTCTGACAGAGAAGGGTATAGATCCCATAATCTACAAATTCTGGAATGCCGTAACATTGAGCCTTGGCAGTCAACGTGGCATCCAAGTACTATAATTCTGCAGTGTGGATACAGTTACCGTCTTTCAGATAATCTGAACCCAAGCTGTGTAGGACATGAAAGATCATAGCCAGTATTTTGAATTCTGCCCAAACTACTTTGTGAATTTAGCAGCCTGTGCTATACGTGCACCAAAATAATGGGTGGCAGCTGAGATATTGTGGTACTCCACATGTTCTTGGTCCCATCAGCAGTCTAATTATCAGCCCTGATAAATGTCTCAGAGCTAGCAAAGAGGGGCAATCCTGCTCTTGGTCTCCAGAAAGTGTTACTGTGCTATGCTCTCCAATAAGGCATCACTGAACTGAGAGGGACTGAAAAGAGAGAGGGAAATAGAGCCATCAGTTATTATTTCATTAACAGGGTTTCAATATTATTAATTGCAGCATCAGATAGTATTTCTTTATACTGTTCCCACAGCATGAGGAAAACTAAGCCATTCATAATTTGCATAGGAAGCCCCTGGGTTTGCCCAAAAAATAAAAATAAAACAACTTTTGCCATCTCCTCCCTTTTAATGTCAGGGAACAGTGTTATAAATCTTGAAACAGTCAATAACCAGGCCATAGCCCACTCCTTAATGCAAAAAGAAAAACAAACCAACATCTAATGCACTTGGATGATTACTTTGCTGGCTGGACGATTCTGAGAACTGTACTCCATACTATAACCTTTGCTATGATTTTGCCACTGAAACTCAAAGACTGCATTCCTGAGCGTATCCCCTGAGTAGGAGGTAGCTCACAGAATTCTAGAATAAGAGCTGGCTACCCATTCATAGATTTGAATAAAGAATTTGGAGCCCTGAGCGACTGCTGATTGGTGGGGGGATTATGCCTTAGCGTGGGAGGCTGGAGGGCTGACCTTCTGCTTCATTCCTGCCCCATGCTGCTGGAGGCACCTTGGCCAGAAAGAAATCCGAGCAGCTCAGCTGCCATGAGAGCTCTGGTTACCGCCAGCTCTGTCCCCGCCTTTGAAAAGAGACAGGAGGAACGCCAGGAATATGGCATAGCAGCTGCCCAAGAGAGGCTGCAAAAAGCATGCATGGATAGACATCTTGGACCAGGCAGATGCTGGAGACAGAACGTACTGATGAATCTGAAGCACCAGGTTTAGAGCACAGTGTGATTTTGTCACGTATTTGAAGATACAGAAAAAATAGTTGTCTCTTCCTGACAAGTTACTCCACCAACAATGGAATTGAGCCAAGCTTGGCACACAGAACCTCCATGACCAACAGAAAATATTCCAGCAGAAAACAAAGCTTTGTGGGTATCTGCAGTGGCCCTGTTAGTTGGAATGGCTCCTTAGCTCTTCACCAGCTACACAGAAGTATTGTTAATGTGAAAAATATGAAGACTCCTGATCTGGATATGACTTTATGATGGAACTCACCAGGACACTGGTTGCCACCTTCTAGAAGTACCGACAGATATGAAGTAGGGGAGCCCAAGACACAGATGGTGATATCTGATGGCCCAAACCCTGAAAAAGATAAGAATAGAATCAGTAGACTGCTCCTTATAATTAGATCTTGAAATCTGAATGTTGCTTCTCTGTAAATTTCACAATCCAAAGATTTAAAGACAGGAACTACTGCAATTCAGTCTGCCATCCTAGGGCCCTTTTAACGCTACACAGTTATAGCATTTTGATACTTTAACTTCCCTGGCTCCGTCCAACAGAATCCAAACTGCAAATTCCAGGATTCCCTAAAATAGAACCAGGCAGTTGAAATGGTATCAAAGTGCTGTCATTACGTAGTGTGAAAAGGTCCCAGGTCATAGATGTTCTGTGAAATGCCACTGTGCAGGTGGGACAATGCTCTCACACAGTGGTTCCTAATCTTTTTTTGACCTGTGACCACTTTGACCAGGGACCACTCTCCAACACTAGTATCAAAAGAATTACAAATCAGTTTTTGATCAACTTTAGATTCGGTTTGGGGTGCTGATTCAGAAAATTGCATTGGACAAACCACATCAGCTCTAGTTTCTGATACAGAACATGTGACATGGTCAGCGACAGGGAAGGAATGGCAGGCATGAAAGGAGCGGAAATAAATAAAATAAATAATATTTATGTGAATGGACTGCAAACTCCACTCTCCCAGGTATTATTCATCATCTCAATGCTTTCTAAGAATCCTCTCTGGAGGTTATACGTGCATACTTCAGTTAACAAAGCCGATGTATTCCTGGACATTAGGTTTTTAACAAAAAGTTTGGTACCAGGGACAGAAATTATATGGAAAGAATAGGGATAGGTGACCACACCACAAAAAGAAGCCTAGTTTGGCATGTTTCAGCAAACATTTTGTCCAAAATTAATAATATACACACGCGAAATGAACTGACGACATAAGTAGACAAAAACATGTCAAACCTTCTAGAGACCAATTGAAAGCTCCTTCCAAAATGCATCCAGGGATGACTTTTTCTTTCAACAGTCTCTGCTTCTCTTATGATTTTCATTTTGTGAACAAAACATGTTTGTTTAACAAACCAGGGTGGCTGGTGAGGCAAGCTTATCTTGTTCTCTGTCTTTCTGTTTTGCTGTCCATGCATACTTAGAAGGGATTCTGGAGGCAGTCGCTGTTTACTTTGCCTTGTGTAGGCAGGCATGCACTGCTAAAACAGGATTGGCTAGAGCACAATCCCATTCTTTCCCAGCTCAAGCTTTGTTGCATTCTTTAGTACAGATATGCTGCTGCAGTCAAACACTGAAAGCCTTTGTTTCGTTAGCCCCTATTCTCCATACAGAAAACAGGGCTGGAAAGCTGTGAAAAGATTTAATTAAAAAACTATTTGTCAGAGGCTTTTAAAACTGAAGTATGCCTATAATTAAAGAATGCCTGGATAGCTGCATGAGGACCAGGGCCAGCCTCACTATAACCACCTCCCCATCCAAGGTGCGCAGCAAGTCCAAATACATCCATTTATAAGCCCTCTCAAAATGGTGAAAACAAATAAAATCATATTACTACCCTTTGTCATTTTGAGAGGGAATGAAGAGGAAAACAGATATTTCAAAGTAATATGGGGCTCTGAGATGCTTGTGGGGGTATGATGTTTTCATTTATTTTCACAATTTTGGAGGACTTTCAGAATATTTAGAAGCAAAAATGACTTAAAGTGGCACTGATTACATTTTTTAAAAAGCTTGTGGAAGGTTTTGGGGGAACTGGTAGTGGTGGTGGTGGGGTGATCCAGGAACTATAGGCAACATGCCTAATGTAAATCAGAGCCCTGCATCTAGGGGTTCTAAGTCATGCAGGGAAACAGTTTGATTATAAGAGACTTCCCACTTTAAAATTTGTCTTTCAACAGCTAAAGGGCTAAAAACTAAGGGAAAGTGATGAACCGGAGCAGAGAGAGCACCCCAGCACGAACTTCCTCTCACAGATGTGATCTTAACCTTGTGAAGAAAGGAAATGACCCAACAGGAAGAGTGAGCAAGCAAGAGAGGCTTACAAAAGGCCTCAAGGCAACATCATGGCAGAATTGGGACTTAGAGGTGTCTCTCAGCTACCATTTGACACCATTGCTTGAATACAATTCCTTCCCAGAAGTGATACATTAAATAAGCTAAAGGATGGAGATTTATTTTTTCAATATCCCAGTATTTTCTAAAATATTATACACTAGCCATCCCTTGCCCACTCGTTGCTGTGGCCCAGTCTGTGTATTTGTGTTTTGTGTCTGTATATATGTGTATATGTGTGTTTGTGTATATATGTGGTTTTGCACATGTGTTGTTATGGGGTTTTTTTGCTTTTAAAGTATCTTCTGCTGTGTTTTTCAGTGTTTTTATGAGTGATGGTCACTTGATGGCCTGATAGGTGTATGGTATCCAAATTTGGTGTCAATTCATCCAGTGGTTTTTGAGTTATGTTAATCCCACAAACGGGCATTACATTTTTATTTATATAGATTATATTCATATATTGTTGGATATTATATCTGTTACATATTATATCCAATATATATTCATTATACATAATATACAATATTCTGCAAAATCATAAGGTAATATGACACCACCGAAATTACACATTAAAGAAGCTTGTGAGATGGGGATTAACCCAAGGTCCCCCTGCTCTGACATAACTGCTGCTCTCAGCCTTCAGTTCCAGTAGATACGAGTATATATTTAATATTATCGGGGGGAGTGGGGGGGGGGAATCCATGCTTTCACACAAGCTTTAACCTTCCCTTCATTCTCACAAACTAGTTTTCTGGTGTGGCACTTCCACGAAATGCACAGCAATGTTTTGTTAATAATACCTGTATGTCTGGGGGAGATAAAACCGTTCCTAATTGAAACTCTTCCGCAGTTACCTGAGAACAAATAACTTGCATCTTGAGTGAACAACCACTGGGATTAAACTGGGAAAACCTCAGCTGGAAACACTAACCTGTTCGGGGTTCCTTGGTGAGATCGATTGTTTCTGGGAGTCCTTCCTGCTGCAGGGTGCATTGCAAGAGGTCATAGTAGTAGGCTGTCCAGGCTCGTGCCTGGGCATCCTCTGGGCTGATCTTGCAGTCCAGAGGCACATCCCGACGCCAAGCACAGCGCAGAGGGCTCAGGGGAGGTAGGAACCCCTGCTCGGCCCAGTCCAGCTCCTTGGGGGTGGGGGGTGGGTCGGTGTGAATCTGGTCCAGAGATAGCTGTAGAAAGGGGGGAAAGGAAGAAGTTGGTTCAGAAAAGCTGTGGCTACTTAGCTAAAGCATAGATTCTCTCAGAGGAATGGAGAGAAGCCAATTTCTAGCAGTTACCCCCACCCCCCAAAAACGGGATAAAGGAGCATCACTGCTTCAGCTGGCTGACATGTTAAGCTACAGTGCTATAGAAGGGCTGGAAATGGACTAGCTTACCAGTGGTGATTCCTGGAGGCTTTGCCCAGAAGCTGAGGTGGACAGAACCAGAAGCCCTTTCCTTCTACATAGATATAATGCTATGACCCCACTTTGACTGCTGTGGTCCTGGGATTTGCAGTTTCAGCCGGAGAATTCTAGCACCCTACCCTGGGGTACCACAGAATGCAGCCACATATGTGGAATTACATCACGGTAACTGCGTTATATACAAAAGACCTGAGATCTTTGGGAAGGTTCAAGCTCTATGAGTCACAACTCCCCATTTGCCTCTACAGTAGCAACAGAAGGAAAGAGCAAGCTGCTCAGAGAAAAAGGAAATGGATTTGCATCCTTTCGGAGGGAGCTGAAGACATGGCTATTCAAACAGCCCTTCAATAACTGCCTAGGCATCATCTAAATTGGGTGACCTAAATAGAACAAAGTTTTATCCCTGTCATTTTAATGTTGATTTTTAACCTGGGCTGTGGTTGGGACATTATTGGTTTGCATAGCTCATTTTTAACTTCAATGTTTTGTTGTGTTGTCACTAGTTATGTTTATTTGAATTCGAGCTGTATTCTTTTAATTATTGTCAAGTTGCTATTTTATGTTATTTTGTGTTGCTCATTGATTGGGCAAACTTTTGTGTATTTTATATGTTCTGTATCGCACTTTTGTTGCCATGTAAGCTGCATCAATTCCCTTTTTGGGAGATGGCGGCAGGATATAAATAAAGTTATTGTTATTATTATTGCGTAAGTATGCATGCATCCATATATAAATAGTGGGCATGGACTTGTATATAGAATCATAGAATAGAGTTGGAAGAAACCACATAGGCCATTTAGTCCAACCCCCTGCCATGAAGGGAAAGCACAATCGAAGTACCCCTGACAGATGGTCATACAGCCTGTGTTTAAAAGCCTCCAAGGAAGGAGCTTCTATTGCTCTCTGAGGCAAAGAGTTCCACTGCTGAACAGCTTGTACAGTCACAAAATTCTTCCTAATGTTCGGGTGGAATATCCTTTCCTGTAATTTGAACCAATTGCTCATGTACTTTATGAAGGTTATGTTTAAGAGAAAGTAGTATGTGTGAGAGAGTGTTGGTGGCCATGCCAACTTTGGGCCTTGGCCACATCAACAGCTAACATGCAGCCTTACCACTCAGGCACACAATTTGAAATAAATTCCCCACTTCTATTTTCTGACAGAAAAGAAGCTGATCCTAGACAACTTCTGGAACAGTGAACATTATGCTACCAATTTTATTTGTATTGGGTAACCATTAGGGGAAAATACCAGGGAAGTAAAGGAGTTGGACAAATTGCTTTAAAAACATTCAAAGACCAAGCACATCTCTCTCCATAAACTGTGACTAAGCTTTGGCTAAATCAGAAGGCAAAAGGACCAGCTCTTTCCATGATAACTATTTATGTAAGAACCAGAGACAGAACTACCTCTCCATTTTCCAGCAGAGTAGAGCACAGCTCCCTTTGGATAACAGTGAGGTAAATGGATGTACAGATGCATAGGCAGGATGCAAACCTGTGCATCACAAGGCAATTTGCAAGGATTGTTTCCCAGGGAAATATCTATAGGATCGTCATTTCAATTGTTTTCCATAGTCCCTTGTATCAGTCTTCCAAACCCAATGCTGGATTGTAGATTGTAGTGTCAGGGAGAGATAATGTTGTGATCTAACATAACCTGAAAGACACTGGGTTGAGGGAAGCTGCTATATGTTATACTAAAGATCCAGAAAGCTCATTTTGGATATTAAGGTTCTTACAGACAGAAGACATTTGAATCCCAGATATCCCTTCTAGGCATCAGGAAGGACAGATAGATGATTAGACTGACAAAGTCAGATAAAGCAGGAAGAGAAGAAATCCATAATAGGGTCTGAACTTACCATCGTTCGGGGTGAAGATGCTGCAAGAGAAATGGGGAGAGAAATAAGTCAGTTGTTTTATGCCAATTGTGACTCAGATTGAGATCTCAGCCCTAGTTGGTTCCTGTATGAGTAGGCCATTTATTTATCATGATGCAAATCCTCTGCAGCAAAACATGTTCTAGTACAAAAGCTAAGGAGACATTATGGCACAACCCTTCTGCCTAATCTGCTGCACCAATTAAAGTAACAAGGTAGAAGGTTACTGTGATATTTACTTGTTATACTGAAATCATGCTTTACCCCACACAGAAAGAAAAACACTAAGTGGGGTTGGCATAACTCTTTAAATCCCTGCTAATATATACAACATGATCTGTGATGCCTGTTTTACTTCCTACTCAAGATCTGTCCCCAAGGCAACCAGCTGCCCATCTTAGTTATGTTGCTGGAGGAATCCTTGCAAAAAACGAAGTGACTACAAGTATCGATGCATATGCATCAGAGAAGGAGAACTCGGTGTCCATTTTCAAGACGTATTCATTTCCATTCCATCTTTTCCTCATTTATTTATGTTCTCACCTTTCTCCCAGAAATAGGTCTGAAGGAGAACCAGAACACGATTTAAAAATAGATACACATACTGTAAAAGCAGTACAGTAAAACATAAACACAACCACCATCATATAAAAACAAATTAACTACGACCTGAAAGCAGATTAGAACACAAAAGTGTTCAATTAACCATTTAATTAAATGTGTGACATACATAACCTCCTTTTCTGTTTCCACAGGGCTCAGAGCAGCGTTTGAATTTCCAGCAGTGTAATCTTATATACATTTACTTATACGTAAGTCCCCTTCCATCCAATACAGCTTATCCTCTTAGGAAGCATGTCTAGGATTGCAGCCTTGGAGTGCTGACAAGCAATTAAACAGTCCAAGTCTTGTGCACTTAGCAATCCATACCCGTTCCACCAAAGGATGGTACAAGTTAGAACATAATTTGCAGCCAGCACATGCACGGGGGGTGTTATTGCCTGGATTTTGAAAAGGTTTGGGTACCAGGCAAAAACCCTGCTCTGTGTATTCAGCCTGGGCTGTTTGTTGAGCAATTCCCCGAGGATCAGTGAACTGTGAAATTCCCAGTTATTCAAGAAGATTAAGATGAAAAAATGAGGTTAGGATTAAACTAACATGCTTACCCACCCTCCCTCCCGCCCCTTTTCCTCAGTCTACTACACTAGCTCATGCAAGGTTCATGCAAGGCCCCCTTTATCTGCTCAGTCAATGGCTTTCCTGTCCCACTAGATAACAGTTGCTCTGGGGCCTGGGGCATTGCTGGAGCAGAGCCAACCCAAGACACACAGGCACAGATGTAAATACCCAAAGCAAAACTGAAGCACCCTGGGATCTTTCAGAGTGCTGAGAATGGTATGACAGAGCCCCCATTGCCCTTGATGTGGGCACACGGTTCTCTTCACTGTTTCTAGCTACAGGTTTTTGAAGCATTTAATGGAAAATGGAGGAAGTCAGCAAGTTGGTCTGCAAAAAGCTGGTTGATTAGAGATGAAGTGTGAGTAAACACCATGAACAATAAAAGAAGTGTGAGTAAACACTATGGACAATGATGATGGCATGATCATCTTAACTTCAAGGACTTAAAAAAACTGCCAATGTTCTATGTCTTCCTCATAAAGAACTATGGTTCACTTCCTTCGTCTCCTTAAATAGTGCTCCAGAGATGCTTTAAAATGCTATAGCTGTGACTACAGCATAAAATATAGTAAAGGTAAAAGTAAAGGTTTCTCCTTGATATTAAGTCTACTCATGTCCAACTCTGGGGTTGGTGCTTATCTGAAGAGCCAGCATCGTCCAAAGACACCTCCAAGGTCATGTGGCCGGCATGACTGCATAGAGCACTGTTACCTTCCCGCCGGTAATATGTTTTCAAACTGCTAGGTTGGCAGAATCTGAGGCTAACAGTGGGAGCTCACCTCGCTCCCTGGATTTGAACTGCTGACCTTTTGGTCAGCAAATTCAGCAGCTCAGCCCACTGCGCCACCAAGAGCTCCAATATGGAATAAGGCTTAAAATCAAAACTCTATTAAAGCCTTTACTTGAATCTGAAAACTGTACATTTTCAATTAAAAAGAAAGATATTCGGCTACACAGTTGTAGCAAAAGTGACCATCTTCTTCAGTCACACAGAATAAATACCAGCAGTTCTTAAAACTGACAATCCCACTATACATTCTACACAACTACGATCCCACCAAATTTAAATGTGCATCCACAATAAGGTTGCAATCTACTGTAACTCTATGCAAACTACTCCACTTACCTGAAGTATTCAACTATCCAAATTTGGAATGAACTACTATACACTTTTGTGGATTTCAGTTCACTTCTTCAGATATACTTTTTGTATACATAACGTTTCAAAATGGCATCTGCCCTGTAGAAACAATGCAGTTTGACACCTGGCTCAATACTTTGGAATCTTGGGATGTGTAGTTTAGTGAGGCACCAGCACTCTTTGGCAAAGAAGGCTAAAGTGCTCCATGTTTCCACAGTACAGAGACAGGGCAGTTAAAGTGCTGTCAAACTGCATTAATTTTACAGTGTAAATCAGACATGGGCAAACTTGGGCCTTCCAGGTGTTTTGGACTGCAACTCCCATAATTCCTAACACTCAGAGGCTGTTAGGAATTGTGGGAGATGAAGTCCAAAACACCTGGAGGGCCCAAGTTTGCCCATGCCTGGTTTAGACGCACCCCAAGTTAAACAACAATGTTCCTTGATTCCTCTGAATAATCACTTCACTACTACACAGGTGAACTTTCTGGGCTTCTCCATAGGAAGATGTGAAGAAGGGTGAATGTGGGCTGAAAGATAAGCCTCACTGCTATGTGCTGGGTAGTTAGCAGGATCCTCTCTATTTCCTATGTTATAGATAAGGTAATGCCAGCACACAGTTCTGACACACCCGTAAGAGGCTGCACAAGCATACAAATAAAACCCAGCTCTGTTTATATGTGATATGAGCTGCATGAACAACCATTCCCATATCTCCCCCCAAAATAACCTAATGTCAGTATATTCTTATTAGCCGCACTATGATTCCCATTCCCTTTCCGGGCCTCCTTCCGCAACTTGAGAACTATGGAAGGGATGGGCAAAAAACACCTGCTGGCTCTCAGCCGATCAAACTTTCCCCTAGTCTGCATTGTGTTCCCTCTTCACTCCGCCTATTATCACCTGCTTTCCACCATATAACTTCGTAAATCCCTGGGAAGTGCTCAGAATCTGGTTACAAACACAAGAGGGCTATTTCCATCAGCAAAGCATTAATGCTGGCTCCAAGGTCTCTTGAATCCAGGGAAACCGCAACGTTCATATGTGGAGGCACTTGTACCTAAGCTCTAAGGGTGGGGCTCACCTTACATACACATTTGAAGGTTTAGCTTTTGCAACTGTAATTACTTAAATTGAATTACTATTTTTCTCTAGAAATCTCTAATTCCTTCCTTTATTTATCGTGTCAGAAGCGAACCAAGGGTACAGTTGTAATATATTTAAAAACACAAAGTTTAAAAACTTGGCATTATACTAATAGTTCCTTCAGTATGAGCCTATGATTATTTTCTGACAGCAGCTAATCATAGAGTTGCCCTGGAGGTCATAGAGATTCCTAGAAAAGCATTTTTTCAGGTTAAAAAACAGCATTCTTTAATTTTCCGTTTATCCCCTTTCACTCTGCACTCCTATCCAACAGATGCTGAAGTCTTACCGTAATTCCTTTTTAATGGGCAGGTGCAAGGCTGGTTACAGGTAGGCTATTCACTGTCCACTAGTGTCAGTGTAATTGGTCAGAGAATGGAACTTTGTCCTTTCATATCTGTGGCTCCATCTTCACATTGGGAAAGGGGACACAATTTCTGATTGCACCATTTAACAACCAGGCTTAATGAAGTACCTGTTCCTTGTTAGAAGAAAAACACCTGCTGTTTCCTCATCAAATCCATGAATTATGGAATCTTCCCTTTTAATATCTGGAGTTATCATGACTTCAAGATCTGTTTTACAGAAGCATTTACACTAATAGTTATTCATCATTTTTCAATTCAGTGGCCTGCCATTCAGAAAGCAATTTTCTACTGTCTTTTGGATACAAATTAGAAAGAAAATTATCTATCTTCATGGTTTTTTTTTTCTATCAAATATGTTGCAATAAGAAAGTCTGGCACACTTTAAACAGCATGACACTTTTTGGGTACTGAATGTCTTAAGGCTCCATCTACACTTCCATATAATCCAGTTTCAGAATGCAAATTAACTGTATTGAACTGGATTAAATGGCAGTGTAGACTCTTATAATCCAGTTCACTGCAGTTAAAGCTACATTATATGAGTCTACAACAGGCATAGGGAAACTTCGCCCCTCCAGGTGTTTTGGACTTCAGATTCCACAAATTGTGGGAGTTGAAGTCCAAACCACCTGGAGGGCTGAAGTTTGCCCATGCCTAGTTCAAACTGCATTATATGGTAGTGTAGATGGGGCCTAAACTTTCACTTGTTGTGCGTTCCACTAATTAAACAGGAATCCAAATTTAATCTGCAATTAATGTTTTTGTTGATTTATCTCAACAATTAGGGCCCTTCCACACAGCCCTATATCCCAGAATACCAAGGCAGAAAATCCCACAATATCTGATTTGAACTGGGTTATCTGAGTCCACACTGCCATATATTTCAGTTCTGGGATATAGGACTATGTGGAAGGGCCCCTAATCAATTGAAGATTGAAGCTCTATTTAGTGCTCAAATTTAGGCAAAACACCATTTTTGCATAGGTAGGGGTGAGACATGATTTATTGATTGATTGTTTAATTTAATTACTCCATTAACTTATTAGTACATTTTTAAAAGAAAAAAATGTGCCTGTAATATTTGAAAAGATATTGTTTTTTATGAGCAAGGAGCGGACTGATGTAGGCCAATGTATACATGATGAAATTAATCTTCTTGTCAACATCTGATTTTGCCTGTACCATTCCAGCTGCCAGAGGAAGTTGTTATCCATTAGAAAACAATCTCAAGTTTATATTAAATCAGTGTGGTATCCGTTTGAATTGGCTACTAAATAATCACTGTAAGCCAGAATTTTCCAGTTCCGGTCTACTATGTATGACTACCAGTAAATGCCAAAAATGACATAAGGCAGAATTACAGTTAGTTTGAAATGAAAGTTTCCTTTACTAGTTGCAGAGAAATGTTGGCTAATGTTTCTGCCAGCTCTGTATAACTGTTTCTGCTGGAGTGTTAACTTGGCAATATATTCATACACAGTCTAGAATTGTTTTAAAAGTGCACATAGTACTTTTTTAAAAAGACAAAGAAAGAGAAGATCTGCTCTGTCTCATGATTCCAGAACTGAAAATCATTCTATGACGCCATATGGTGGGAAACTTAGGACAGACCAAAGAAATGTATTTTCACACAGTACATCATTAAGCTAAAGAATTTACTGCGGCAATATATTGTTATAGCTGTTGTCCTTGATAGTTTTTAAAGGATATTCAACAAATTCATCTAGGACAAGAATAACCTTGGCTAACTGCACTATTAGAAGTACAGTGGGTTTCATCCAGTATACCAAAATGAATAGATGCTCAAGTCCCAATGGCAAAGTAAGATGGTCTCCCTGATATAAGGTAAATGTTTTCCCTGACATTAAGTATAGTTGTATCCAACTCTGAGGGGTGGTTCTCATCTTCATTTCCAAGCCCAAGAGCCGGCGTTGTTTGTAGACACTCCAAGGTCATGTGGCCAGCATGACTGCATGGAGTGCCATTACCTTCCCGCAGAAGTGGGACCTACTGATCTACTCACATTTGCATATAAAACAGCAAAATCATCTACCCATGGATGGTTGAATATGTGGATGTAGAATCCATAGATTTATGAGGGGTCAACTTTAATATATTTCTGTGTGCCAGATACTGAGATATTTCTTCTTCGGTTACTTGTGAAACAGTTCTCCATGCTCAGAAGATCTAAATAAGACATGACACACAAGGAAAAGAGAACGGCAGAAAGGGAGGGGGATTAAGCATAGCAGGTACAGCCTGTTCTTCACCCCCTCTGAGGCTATTGGGGTCTAAGCTAGAAAGGGCTGTGCTACCAGTTCTGCTCTCCCTCTATGGGCTACAACAGTGGGATGAATGGAGGCCTTTCCTTAGTATGCAAAGCATAAACATCTTACACCATATTCATCTTAATTAGCTGGTGTGGGAAACAGGATACTGGAGTACAGAACCCTTTGATCTGACTCAAATGCAGGTTGCTCTCATGTTCACAGTTAAGTGCAATCGATTTCCCACAGAAAGTACCTGTCGTCATTTCAGATATCCCAAGGCAAGCTGTTTGGGGTCCAATAGGATTTATTTGCTTCCTTATAGACATACATTTTGAGCAATGCGGGTTGTTCCTAAAGACAGGGTACCAGGCGATGTCCTCTATTTACTGCAAGAAATAGTGATTGTGATAACAGGATACTGAAACCAGGACATCCTGTTAGTCCAAGTTCACACCACCCTTGCAAAAATGCAGAGATTGGGGCAAAGTAATGCATCGTTGTTGTTGCACAAGACATACTGAACATAATGAATTGCATGTGCTCTTTAAAAATAGAAGGTTGCTAGTTTTTTCCCCCCTTGGTCCTTTCAATGGGTAATTATTTTTGTGCTTTTAAAAACTCCAGCTGTGTTTACACACTGAAGTGGAAGTTAGGATCAATCCATGCATATCACTTACTTTAGTATTACAACATAGACTTTTATGGGGAGTCCCAAACTATTTTAGTTCTCTACTGTAATCATGCCAAGTAAATTTAAACAAGAATCTTGTGTCAGGATACCCTGATTATTTTCTAAATAATCAGCATGTAGAGATTGCACTATATTTGAAAGTGTTCACATAAGACATTCTAACAGATATAGTTTGCATATTGACAAGAAGCAGAAATGGCATTCTCAGTTATGGCTCTCACGCCTTATGGAATTACCTCCAGAGAAAAGGTGACAGAGAGAAATGACTGGCTTCATCTGAGTCTACTTTTGAGAGGGCTTTAAAAACATACTTGAGCTCTCTGGTTTTCAACTGAAATAAAATATGAAACTTATTTTATTATACCTAGGCTATTTTACATTTGCTTAAACTTAAGATGCTTTTATAATCTGATTTATACTGGACCAGACTGGATTGTTTCTGTATTGTAAACTATTTTGAGGAGATCACCATCTTGAAAGGAACCAAAGAAACAGAGCCCAGAGAAGCTCAGCTCCTGGAATCTCTCAATAGAGATATGATATACCTGCAAGCAGGTTTCCTGCAAGCCAATTCTTAAAGGTACATAGGTTCCTGATAAATTAAAGCTGATAATTCCAGAGAAAAAGAAGCTGAGTGTATTGTCGAAGGCTTTCATGGCCAGAATGGGTTGTTGTAGGTTTTTTCGGGCTATATGGCTATGTTCTAGAGGCTTTCTCTCCTGACGTTTCACCTGCATCTATGGCAAGCATCTATGACCTCACCTCTGAGAATGCTTGCCATAGATGCAGGTGAAACGTCAGGACAGAATGCCTCGAGTCTAGAACATGGCCATATAGCCCGAAAAAACCTACAAAAACCTACAAAAGACGAGTGCTCACAAATCAAACTGTGAGACAGCTGGGCAATAAAGTTTGAAAATGTTTGAACATCAAATGTTTTACCAGCTCGATTGACCAAGGCTTCTCACTGGGATATGTGTTTCATTTTTTAAAACCTTGTAAATGATTTTATATTGTATAATATGGTGATTTTAATTGCTTCAAGATTTTTATTTTAGGGTTTTTTAATTGATTCAGTTTGGGAGTAATCTTGAGTCTGACGCTGAGAGAAAGGAAACGTACAAGAAATAATGCATATCTCAGTAGTACAAGTTCATAACTCAGCCTCTGATAAACTTGAGATGTATAGAACCACCTCAAGTTAAGAATGCCTAAGTCATTGGTAGACAGAGGGTGTTGTTATACTATAGCTTCCATAATCCCTTACAACCAGCTTTGCTGGCTGGTGCTTCTGGGTTTAAAAATCCTATGTCTCTGGTGGAGCAAGTGCTCCCTCCCCCAGAGTAGACAGACCTGAGTGAGGAACCTTCCACAGTGGCAATCAATCCATGACAGAACATAATGTGGATTACGGAGACCCAGTTCACTCTGGGGTGCCTAAAGAGGCACCACACAAACTGGGTGCAAGCTGCAAAGGGGTCTTCAGAGTCGCAGAATCTCTATATTCCATATTCTGTTCCTGACTCAATCAAAATCAAAGGTTTTTCTCTTATCTCCTGGCAAAGACAAATAGTTTCCCTGGTGCTTGCTTCATAGCATGACAAGGCTGTAAAAGCTAGCATTCCCTATTGACCTTTGCCTGTTAGATTCTACATATCATCCTAGTTTTAATTGTTTTAGTCTAATTTAAGAGTTTGGGCTTATTATGTTGTACATGTGTATATGGTATTATGTTATGTTTATTTAAGTTTGCTGTTCTAAAACATTTATTTAGGTTTGTTTACTCATGGTTTGACTTGTTACTTGCTGTTTTTGGCATTGAATGTTTACCACTATGGTATTTCTGCTACCTTGAGTCGCCTCGGGGAGATAGGGCGGGTTAAAAATAAATTTATTATTATTATTACTATTCCCATAGTAATGCTATCCTTTTATTACTGGAGAGGTGTTTCTTTCCCTTCTGGCATTTGGCTTGCTCCTGTGCCTGGTTTATACACAGGAGGGATGCAGCAGATTTTATGGCTAGAATCAGGAATTCTGGTGAGCTTTTAAAAAATAATGATGTTGTCTGGCTGGATGGATGGAAGTTGGAGCTTGCATTGGGGTGCGGTGGGGGTCTGGACAACCCAACCTTGAGCTGACTTCAAGTTGGATGTTAGTGCCTGTGTAAATGCGACCAAAAATGGATTTGTAATCCAACTAGCAACTGTCACATTAATGTAGATAATGGCTATAGTTGAGCACCTTTGTGATTGTACCTCTCTGCATTAGTGCAAGTGTGCTAGTTTGTGAATCTGTAGTCCTGCGATCAGATTTCCACAACAATGTCGCCTTCCTCCACTACTCCCCACTCAGCGTACCTGGTAGTGTTTTTTTTCAGTGCAACTGCACAATTCTAGCATTTTAGAAATTGGAAAAGACAGATAGTGTTATAGACATACATAGATATATGAATGCGCTTTTGGAATAGTGCGGGTAGAGGAGGAGAATCCTGCCCACTGACATAATGTAAAGGACCCATCATATTATGTAGCAGGACGTCCAGCTGTAATGGCTATTTGCCTGCCTCTTGTGATAAAGTCCTGAGACTTTGGAAAATGCAGATTCAAATCTGCCACAGAACTTCCTGGGTGACCTTGAGCCAGTCAGTCTAACTAGATATCGCTCATAGAGCTACTATGAAAAGGAACTGTGGAACAGAATCACACATTCCACTTCAAGTTCACAAAAACTTGGCTGTTAATGTCACTAATAAATAAAAAGCACAGCCTTATATGTTCATTTGCTACACACAAAAAAGAAAAAAAATCTCTCCTTCTACTTACAAAAACACCTGCAACTGATCGTCATCGTCCCTCAGAGAGATAGGGCAGAATATAAATAAAGTATTATTATTATTATCTTTATTTCCACAGGAAAGCTGCTACTTACAAACACCTTTTGAAGAAGAAAGAATAGTGTTTTATGACTAAGCTCAATTGTTTGACTGTTATCTATAGCGCTAACAGGAAGCAATTTGTAATCCTGCGGCATGTTCAGGTAACCTGCCAGCTGCAGTTTCTCAGTAATAAGTAATATTGAAGGTTCCCTCTCAATGTCAATGTTTCTTGAAGGAAATAGTAGTCAACCTGTTTGTACAGCAGCTTAAAAGACTATTCTGTAATGCCTCTCCATTTCCAAGGACGGTTCCAATTTAAGTCTGCACCTAGGACTGAACTGGGCATTTTTTCACTGTGTGTTATTCAAAGAGAGTATATTTTTTTCACTCTGGCCTCTGACCAGGCATAAATTGGAAGAATGTGCTGCTCAACTGAGCATTGCCCAGGGGACGCTTGATGTTTGGCCATCCTTCTCTCATTTACCCGCATGGGGAGCTGGAGCTGACAGAGGGAGATCACCCTGCTCCCTGGATTCAAACCGCTGACCTATCAGTCAGCAGTCCTGCTGGCATAAGGGTTTAATCCACTGCACCACCGGGGACTCCTGCTGACTGGTTAAAAGCCCATTTTGTCTCAACCTGTTTCTCTCTCTGAATCATTACTACACTTTCAAACTAAGAGCCAGTTTACATATAATATTAAAAAGAGGTGGTAAACTATCCTGATATCCCAGAACGGAAGGATATGAAAGCTGGTGGTCCTTCAGAGTTGTTTAGGCACTGATTCCCTTAATCGCCATATGTTTTAAATGATCAGGGAGGATGGGTTTTATCGTTCAACAACACCTGGAAGATAGCAGGTTACCCAATCTTACAATATGGAGCTGTGCAACTCTTTACAGTGCGCAGCATCTCATATACTTTTGAAATCGCATCAGATGAGACAGATGGTAGAATTGTGTATTGCTTTAGCTTGTGTAAGCTAAGAAACATATTTTGTTATCCCTTAAAAATATTTCCGTATCAGAAGTTAAGCTTTAGCACCACCCGCTCCCCACTATATAAATGTATGATGTACAGAAATGTTGTATGACAATAATTTATATATATACAGTAGTATGGTTTCCTCGAAGTTGGCAGCAATGAGTGGGTAACATAATTAATCATTGGCAAATAACTACTTTGATCCAGTTGAGGAATGTTAGACAACAAGTATGGGAAGAATTTTAAGCAGTAATCCCCACCCCTTCTCAAATTCACCGCATAGGGAAGGCTAGTCATATGGGCCTTACCTACTGGCACATCTCTCCACTGGCTATTCCCATTAGGGTTCATAGGATTTGCAGTCCAAAAGCATCTGGCAGATGGACCTTTCTCCAGCCTTAGCTTAGGGGAAATGCACATTTCCAACAAAGCCGAAGTTGGTTGCTTATTTCTCACTCCTTATTTGCATGAACATTCAAAATACAGGTAAATCATTCAGATGATGTGGCATGCAATGTGGCGTATTTAGAAAATATTTTGTTGGTGCAAAAGCACTCAAACTTCACATATGCATTAATCTGAATAATTTAGCTTTGTTTTGAATTTGGAAGCAAGGAACTAATTCCAGCCTCCAATATCTTCACAGGACTTTGACTAGTGTCACTTCCAAGGATCATAATGGCTTTTGTAGGGTTTCCAGAGCCTGGTGAGGTGGTGAAACCTCAGCAGTGATCCTGCTACTAGGGTGCACAGCTGCTTCTCCTTTTCTATGGCAGCTTCTTAATTTTCAGAAACCACAAGGCTCAAGAATGTAGGTATCGGTCTTCCAAGTATAAAAAGGCTTCTTAAATCTTTTCCACTTACAACCCCTTTCCACCCAATATGTACATGGCTCCAAGGAATATAGGTATATGCGACCCACAGCAATGACTGATCAAGAGCAAACCTGGCACACAGAGCATCCATGACCCACTCTACGTCCTGGTGCGGTTTCTGGGCCGATGAACCATGGAGGATGGAACTTGCAGTACCTTCACTCACTTCCTGAGACCACGGTGATGCATACTGATCAAAACCAAACTTGGCACCCAGAGTCCCTATGACCCATTTTACACCCTGGTGCAGGTTGGAGGAGGATGGACCATGGACAATGGGACTTGAAAATGGAAGTTGTAGTTCACCTGCACCCACTGAACCCAGCCGATATTGGACGTAGACTACACTTAAAGCACAGGCAAACAATGCCTTTCTCAAATAACCCGGGCATTGCCAGGTCCCCAAACTAATAGGTATATAAAACAGGTATACAATTCAAACATTGACTGATGATAAATTGGCATTTACAAGGCTTGCTAAACAGGCTAATTTTTTTTTCATGAAGTACAGCCGAACAATTTTCTGCAGAATCACTATATGTTGATGCTAACAGATTTGTGTAAATGGGTGGTGTTCTTTAACTGAGGCCAATGTTTTCATGATTCCAACATTGCACTAAGGAGACCCCATTTGGGGTTGGGACCCACAGTTTAAGAAGCAGGGCTCTAGAGAACTGATTCTCAATCCAAAAGTCCTCAGAGATGTTGCTTAACTTCAGTTCCGAACATCTGCAGCCTTCATGATGGGAACTGTTCTTGACTACATTGTGAGTACCCCAAGTTCACATTCATGGTGTGGCCACCTCAATGTAACTTTTCTATCACACAATAAAGAAGGCATGGTAAATGCATGCATCCCTTTCCTCTTTCTGGACAAATGGCAAACCCATTCAGGATAAGATTGGAAGGTCAGGATTACAGATATGCATGTGGACATTTGCGTATCCACCCATTCAAGCCTATCTGTAATTCTGACCTCCCTGTCTTCCTTTAGACTCTAAAGAACAATAACACTAAGGCTTTTATCATATTACACTACACTGTGATAGTGCTATTACAGTTTGAGCTCTAAAATATGAAATTGTTTACCTCTGTGGCTGAGATAGTGGCACCTTTTCCTTCTGATTGTAGAATGTACACAAACTTTGCTTCATGCACAAAATTATTAAAACAGTACATAAAATTACCTTCATGTTATGCGTATAAGGCAGGCATGGGCAAACTTAGGACCTCAAGGTGTTTTAGACTCCAAAACACCTAAAGTTGAAGTCCAAAACACCTGGAGGGCCAAAGTTTGCCTGTACCTGGTATAAGGTATATATGAAACATACGCCAATTTTGTGTTTAGTTATGGGTCCCATCTTCAAAATATCTCATTCTGCATATGCAAAGATTCCAAAACCAAGGGGGAAAATCCCAAACACTTCTGGTTCCAAGCTTTTCAGACAAGGGATGCTCAACCTTTATGAACACACCTTGAGATGGCAACATTAGCAAAGATGGTTGATAAAGAGTTTTGAGATAAATGGTAAGGAAAAGAGACCTACTCACTGGACTGCAAATGCTTTCAGCCCTAAGACTACATGCCCATCTATGCCCCCCTCCCCGGCCTATTCCAGCTGGTAGTAGCCATCCTTGTCAGTCCATGGAGGATAGTAAAGGTAAAGGTTTCCCCTTGACATTAAATCTAGTCATGTCCAAATCTTGGGGGGGGTGCTCATCATTTCTAAGCCAAAGAGCCAGCGTTGTCTGTAGATGCCTCCAAGGTCATGTGGCCAGCATGACTGCATGGAGCGCCGTTACCTTCCTGCAGAAGTTGATCTACTCACATTTGTATGTTTTTGAACTGCTAGGTTGGCAGAAGCTGGGGCTAACAGTGGGCGCTCGCCCCGCTTCCTGGATTTAAACCACCAACCTTTTGGTCAGCAAGAACTCTCTACCCCGGATTGTGGTGGAGGCTCCTTCTTTGAAGGCTTTTAAGCAGAGGCTGGATAGCCATCTGTCGGCGGTGCTTTGAATACAATTTTCCTGCTTTTTGCCAGAATGGGGTTGGATTGGATGACCCATGAGGTCTCTTCCAACTCTATGATTCTAAGTTCAGCAGCTCAGCGCTTTAACCTGCTGTGCCACCTATTCCTCTTTACCTGCCAAGGCAACCCCATATGCAATAATTGGATTTAGTTTCAGGCAGAGGTTCTTAACAAGGGGCCCATGGACCTCTTGGGGGCCTAGTGAAAGATCTCAGATGCTTGAGCCTGGTATTTACAGTTTTGGCAGGGGATCATAACGAGGGGCTCATGGACCTCTTGGGGGCCTAGAGAAAGACCTCAGGTGGTCCATGTGCTTGAACTGAAAAACATCAAGGTATTATCTTTATGTTGTCTGACCCCTAACTGAAATCTAGCGTTTCCTTCTCTTATGAATGCTCTGCATTTGTTGCATACTTTGGGAAATCGCTTGACGCGCATCCATCCTGTGAGATGATGGTAGCTGTAAGACCTGAGGCTAGGCCACACGTGATCACAGCCCTGCTGTGTACAAACTATTGTGGGGCATGGAGATGTTGGGCGCCATAAGCCTACATTCTGAGAAGGGGTGCATGGAACCCAAAGGGCGACGAAAGCCCAGCTTTGGGGGCAGAAGGCCCTTAGAATACCCCGTCAGGAAACCACAAACCCCAGAATTCAACAGGATGTTGCCATGGCAGTGGCGAAGGGGAGCAACCGCGCTAAGACACTGTAGTGGTGGTGGTGGTGGGGGTGGTGGTGTGAAAGAAACCCCTGCAGGTTCTCCTTCCCTTGCACCGCCCCAAGGGAGCCTCGTCTCTCCCGTCCCTTTGGAACCTGATGCCTGGATTCCCCAAGCATCAAAGGGGGGGGGGGGGAAGAGGAAGGTCGAGGGAGCCCGCGGATTGGCGGAGAGAGCCCGGGAGGCGGGGCTGCGGGTCAAGCAGGGACCCCGCGAGCCGGAGAAGCCCCCGTTCGCTGCCCTCCCCCCGCCCCGCGCGCCACGCTCGCGCTGCCTTCCCGCACGTCCGTCCTCGCGCCGCAAGGAAGAAAAGGAGGAAGGAAAGAAGGAAGGGCCGGGACAGGTTGCCCGCTCGCAAGAGAGAGAGAGAGAGAGAGAGAGGAGGGGGAGCTCTTCCCAAACCCAACGCCCCCTCCCCCTCCTTGTATGCAATGGATACGAACAGCTTTGGAAGCCTTTGCAACCTCCAAAGCCATTGTATATAGAGGTGTATATACACACACAGACTTACGCACACGTGCTCTCTCCTTTCTCTCCGCGCAACAGGCGACGCTGGGGATGGGGAAGGGGAGAGAAACGCAGCAGGACCCTCCCTCCCTCCTTCCTTCCCTCCCTCCTCCCTCCCCTCCTCCTGCTCTGGCCCCTTCTCCCTCTCCTTTCTCTTACCTCGAGGTCGCGCTGCGAAGGCGGAGGATGCGGAGGGGCCGGAGCCGCGCGATCCGGTCCAATCCGACGGCACGGGCGGGGCGGGGCGGGGAAGCGGGCGACCGGAGCCCAGCGACTGTCCCGGGATTAGCGCCGGCGGGTTTTATATAGAAAGGGCGCGGGCATGCCCAGTGGAGCGGCGCCGGGGCGGCTTATCGAGCATCAGGGCGGGCAGCCGAGGGAGGGAGAGAGAGAGGCAAGGAGGGGGGAGGAGGCAAGAGGGGGCAGGCACTCGCCGGCACCACAGACGCTGCCCACGCTGGCCATGGGCCCAGGAAGGGAAGGGGAGGCAAGGCAAGGCGATGAGGGGGGGGGGGTCGGGTCCACGCTCCTCCCCGAAGGAGGGAGGGGAGAGGGGGCGGGATCCCGCTCCATCGGGAACAGGAGGAGAGCGGCGGGGTTTCCTCTCCAGGAAAGATGGGTCGAGGGCTCTCGGGTGACGCAAGGCCCCTCCTCACTCGCCCATTCATTGGGCCCCAGGGCGAATCCAAGCCCGAGCCCTCCCTCGAAGCCAAGGGGACCCCCACCAAGGGCCCTTCAGCACTGACCCTTTCAGAACCACTATGGAAGACAGTGCTTTTGCTAGGCAGGTGGTGACAGAGGAAAGCCTGGAACCAGTAGGAGCCCTGGAGTCCTTCCACACAGCCCGCTATCCCAGAATATTAAGGCAGGAAATCCCATATTTTCTGAGTGTGGACTCAGATCACCCAGTTCCAAGCAGATATTCTGGGATTTTCTGCCTTGATTTTCAGCCTCCTATCCCAGAATATCAAGGCAGAAAAATCCCACAATATCTGCTTGGAACTGGGTTATCTGAAGGCCCTTCCACACAGCCCTGTATCACAGAATATCAAGGCAGAGAATCTCATAATATCTGCTTCAAACCGGTTCCAGGATTTCCTCTGTCACCACGTGCACAGAAAACCACTTTCTTCCATAGTAGTTTGACTGCTTGAAATGGTCAGTGTTGAAGGCCCCTTGGTGGGGCTCCTCTTGGCTTCGAGGGAGGACTCAGGCTTGATTCGTTTTGTTGAAGGGCCCTGAGTTCACATGGAGCCCCCGGTGAGAAGCAAATGCTAGATTTCAGTTAGAGATCAGACAAAATAATAATACATTGATGTTTCTCAGTGCAAGCTCATGGACCACCTGCGGTCTTTCTTTCTTTGGGCCCCCAAGAGGTCCACGGCCCCCTGGTTAAGAACCCCTGCCCAAAACTGTAAATCCCAGGATTGCATATGGGGTTGCCATGACAAGTAAAGAGGAATAGGGGCTGAGTATCCTGCATGGGGAGCCTCCATGATGCAGCAGGTTAATCCGCTGAGCTGCTGAACTTGCTAACCGAAGGGTTGACAGTTCGAATCCAGGGAGTGGGGAGAGCTCCCGCTGTTAGGCCCAGCTTCTGCAAACCTAGCAGTTAAAAAACATGCAAATGTGAGTAGATCAATAGGTAGCACTTCAGCGAGAAGGTGTTCCTGTGTGGCAGAATGGAGTCAGACTGGAAGGCCTATGTGGTCTTGTTCAGTTCTATGAAAAGACAACAAAGCTGCTCTGTAAGGGAGGAAGGAAGGTCAGAAGGAAGAGAGGAAGGCCATATTCCAGGTGTTTGGATGCTTTCAAGGAAGCCTTGGCTGCCTTGAGTTTGCAAGACTTTTCATCAGCTGTGTCTTGAAAGACTCAATCATCGGGTTCCCCAAAATTGACTTGATTGTTGATTAACAAAGGAGGTTATTACTTAGCTTCCATTTTCGTTCAAGGAGTGTCATTTGCAGAGTGGCCAGTCATCAATCTGAGATAATGTAAACAGGCAATGAAGAGTTTCCAAAACAACACAAAGGGAATGGAAATCATGCCGTACAGCATTAAGGTGCAATAAGGAGCCTCTTTTTTAAAATAAAAATGTGCAGGATAGAGGAGGAACAAATACATAGCTATGGAGGCTCATGAAAACAGCTCCTGTCTTGCCTACTACTAGTACGGCCATTTCACAGAGGTAGAGATGAAGACCAAATTTAGGAACCAGATCCAAGTCTAATTCTCTCTGGAAGAGACATATAAAGGATTTAGCTATGTAAGTGTATGTGAACTTGAAGTCTGTATTAGAGTAGTGAATCTGGAAATGCAAACTGGAATCCACAGAAGCTAATCCTAACACGAGTCAGTCTTTCATTTCTGCCCTTGCTGCTATTGTAGGGAATATTTTGCTCTTTTAGTTTGCCTCATAACAATCCTGGCAGATAGATAAGACTGGGAGATAGAGGTGTACCCAGGTTCACTTAGTTTTTTTGTTTGTGTGTCAGGAGCAACTTGAAAAGCTGCAAGTCACTTCTGGTGTGAGCCAACTGGCCATCTGCAAGGATATTGCCCAGGGGATGCCCGGATGTTTTACCATCCTGTGGGAGGCTTCTCTCATGTCCCCGCATGAGAAGCTGGAGCTGACAGATGGGAGCTCATCCTGCTTACCAGATTTGAACTTTCAGTCAGCAATCCTGCCAGCACATGGGTTTAACCCATTATGCCACCATGGCCTCTGGTTCACTTAGTAAACCTTATAGTTTAGGTAGGGGATTAGAAAGAGATTATGTAAGACTTAAATCAAGCTACAGGAAAGGAGATTCCACCTGAACATTAGGAAGAACTTCCTAACTGAGAGCTGTTCAGCAGTGGAACTCTCTGCCCCAGGGTGTGGTGGAGGCTCCTTCTTTGGAGGCTTTTAAGCAGAGGCTGGATGGCCATTTGTCAGGGTGCTTTGAATGTGATTTTCCTGCTTCCTAGCAGGGGGTTGGACTGGATGGCCCACAAGATCTCTTCCGACTCTATGATTCTATGGAAGGCTGTGGCCATACTACCAAAGAGGCTTATGTAATTCATGAGTATCAAACAACACGAGTTTCATGAGTTCAGGATCTCTGGCCAAAATTTAGCTCACTGCTAATTACCAAATTGTTGGAAGGCAGTTTGAGCTCTGCAGAGAAATGTCACAAGCAGAAGCTCTTATATTTCATGGTCTTTAAGATTCTGGTCTCTTGGGTGCCAACTCATTAAAAGTGCTATAAAAGTCTCCACCACCGTAAATCATTTTGAAGGTACTGCAGGCACCTTAGATAAATCTGACATGCCCGTAAACTACTCCGGGTTCACCAATGAGTCACCCAACCATCTTAACTCGGCAGGGAACATTTTCCAACTTGGGGAGCCATCTAGTCATTATTCAAATTTTTACCTTGTCTTTCAGATGAATTTACCAGCACATTAAATAAATACCCAGCATGTCAACATCAGAAAATGTATGATGGCGGTAAAACATTGGGAAATTAACTGCCTAAACTTCCCAATATCCCCAGTGTTATCAGATATAAAAGGAAACTTATAGTACACCTTTAAATGCCTTTTGTTATTTACGGTAACCATGAGAAAAGATCTTTATATGGGATATCCTGAGATGCAATCCATTGTTTTTTAAGATAAGCGTTCCATTTGCATGTCTTTCCACATCCTGAATGTTTGTGAAATTTTGCCCTGGGTGGATTCTTTGATGGGAAGTAAGGTTGAAGCTGCAACTGAATTTCTTTGTGCTGTCTTGTGGGGTTTCCCCTTGTGTATTACGTATTTGGTGTCATTTAAGGTTCGCAGTGTTGTGTAGTAGTTTGAGAGTTGGACTACCATTCTGGCATTGAAACCCACTGAGTGACCTTGGACAGTCACACACTCTCAACTGCAGAAAACATTTTGATAAGATTGCCTGTGGGCCATCATCAGTCAAAAATGACTTGAAGGCACACAATAACAAGGTTGCAAGCAGAGCCAGCATACTGCAGTAGTTTGAACATTGAATAATGATTCCAGAAACCAGGGTTCTGCTAAAACCAGATAAAACATTGAATAATGATTCCAGAAACCAGGGTTTTGCTCGCCCTTGGAAATATATTGGGTGACCTTATGCAAGTCAATCTCACTCAGCCTCTTAGGAATCAAAGCGCAATCCCATTCTGAACAAATCTTGACAAGAAAATCCCATGACAACATTGTCTTTAGACCCCATAAATCATAAACAGCAGCAGCAATAACAAAGTCACTACAGAATCATAGAGTTGGAAGAGATCTTGTGGGCCAGCCAGTCCAACCCCTTGTCAAGAAGCATGAAAATCTCATTCAAAGCACCCCTGACAGATGGCCATCCAGTCTCTGGGTTGTTGTAGGTTTTTCGGGCTATATGGCCATGGTCGGACTTCACAACCTTTGAGGATGCCTGCCATAGATGCAGGCGAAACGTCAGGAGGGGTTGCTTCTAGATTCTAGAAGCAACCCCTCCTGACGTTTCGCCTGGATCTATGGCAGGCATCCTCAAAAGTGGTGAAGTCCGACCATGGCCATATAGCCCGAAAAACCTACAATAACCCAGTGATTCTGGCCATGAAAGCTTCCGACAATACATCCAGCCTCTGTTTAAAAGCCTCCAAAGAAGGAGCCTCCACCACACTCTGGGGCAGAGAGTTCCACTGCTAAACAGCTCTCACAGTTAGGAAGATCTTCCTCATGTTCAGGTGGAATCTGAAGCCATTGCTCCGCATCCTAGTCTCCAGGGCAGCAGAAAACAAGCTTGCTGCCCGCCCTCCTTATGACTTCCCCTCACATATTTATACATGGCCATCATGTCTCCCTTCAGTCTTCTCTTCTGAAGGCTAAACATGTCCAGCTCTATAACCCGCTCCTCATAGGGCTTGTTCTCCAGACCCCTGAACATTTCAGTCGCCCTCCTCAGGGCACATTCCAGCTTGTCAATATCTCTCTTCAGTTGTGATGCCCAGAATTGGACACAGCATTCCAGGTGTGGTCTGATCAAGGCAGAATAGAGATGTATCATGACTTCCCTGGATCTAGACACTAGACTCCTATTTATGCAGGCCAAAATCCCATTGGCTTTTTTTGCTTCTGCATGATATTGTTGACTCATGTTTAACTTGTTGTCCATGAGGACTCTTTTTCACATGTACTACTGTTGAAGCCAGGCACTCTTGAGTATGACAAATTACTAATTAATAAAAGAACTACTTATTAAGGATTTGAGAAGAAAAGTAGTAGAGTATATCCAAATGGCCAAGATCTCCAGTGGCATAAGAGGAGGAAACAAAATAGAATTTGCTAGAAAATGGAGATTGTCCTTTCAATATTTAAAAAAGACAAAAATAATTTTGAAATAGCCGAACAAAGGATTAACTAGTGTCATGATAAGGACAGATTTTTGTTAGATACTAGTTCCATTTGGTGTGGTGTCAGAAGTCATGGGTGGTGGTACATGGGTGGGTGGGGAGGTGGGGATAGGGGAAATCATACTTGTATTTTGAGTGTTGAATTTCAAAGATTGTATGTTGTTGTTTTTCTCATATACCACAATAAAAATTACACACACACACACACACACAAAATAATTAATGTTATTGCTGCTGCCAAAACTGTTTCCACATATAGACTATTTAGATGGGAACTTTCTTGTTGGAAGGCTTGTAGCACGGCCAATAAAAAGGTGTTGGGCAGTTATGATATTTCCTTGCCCATTTCTTGGGGGGGGGGGGAGGAAAAACAATTTTGGCAAGAAAAGGTGCCTAAAACTTGCTGGCTTGAGAAGCTTCTTTCTCCAAGCCTTCTTCCCAAGCCTTTGACCTGCGGCCACTTTTCTCCTGCTGCCTCTGCAAGATTCCAGCATATGTCCGTTAGACGCCTTCCATCACTGGGGCTCTTTCCACACTTTAAACACCAATATAGTTTCCTCTCTGCTCAAATGATTTCCATAATGAGTGATGGTTGTCAGCCTTTCTGTGGTGAGTTTCCAGGCACAGTTGTTGTCAATGAGCACAAATATGTTACCAGTCCCTAGCGCAATAGAAGGAAGAAGTTGCCATTCCTCCATTTGAGGCTGAGAAGAACTGGTGTAAGGTAAGAAATATCCTTTTGTGTTGAGAATTTGCTTACTCTCCCATATAAATTCTTCAGTGTGACCGTGGAGGTGAAATCCATCTCAACTACCTTCTACATATTGAGCACTGATCAGACTTCTTTCTTATGTGAATTCTTTTATGCATGTTAAAGCATGTATCAACACAGATTTTCTATCCAGTCAGTTTGCTTCCCTTCTTCCAAGCATAAACTGGTGCGTGACCTGGGATGTATACCTGATTGTAGCAGCTTAGGAGAGATTTAGCCCACTCACGTCACAACTCCCACATTGCAGTTAGGGTTGGGAAAAGCCTTCCTGGAAGATAATGGAAAACTGCACCTCGGAATATGTCCGTGCATGTGTGAAAGAGGAAATGAGTGAGTTATTTGGAAGTGTGTGCATGGGCAGAGATATGACAAAATTGATGGATATATGTTCATGACTATGGCAAAATAAATCTGTGTGGTGGCCTTGCTCACTTTGACCTCGACCAGTTTTGGTGGGGGTAACTGTTTCTGGCATGTCACCACCAAAAAGAAATCCAGTCTCTTGCTTGAAAATTGTTCCTTGCTGTGGCAGCACAGTGATTAAACCACTAGCTGCAGGAAAAGCTGCTGACCAGAGGGTTAGCAGTTCGAAGCCGCGAGTCGGGCTGAGTTCCCAACTCTCAGCCCTAGCTTCTGCCAACCTAGCAATTGGAAAGCATACAATGGCAGTAGATCAATTGGTACTGCCTTGGAGGGAAGGTAAAAAAATGTCCCATGCAGACATGCCGGCACAAAGATCAGAAATGTTTAAGGACAGCAGGCTCCTTGGCATGGAAAATGGAACATGAGCACCTCCCTATGGCTGGAGTTGAACATTGCCTCCAGACGCTGGAGATGAAAAGGAGAAGGCCTTTATCTGTGTATTGTATGTCAGTCATTGTGTATGTCAGTCGATGTTTGTCTTATATGTGTGCTCTGAGCCCCTCCGAGGAGATAAAGCAGAATATAAATGATAATATTTAAAATCTTTATTTCTAGACCGCTCCCTCTCCCTGGAAGGACTCAGGGTGGTTTTCACATTAAAAGGCAAACATTCAATGCTTCAAAATGGGTACAGACACATCAAAATGATACAGAATAATGGAGAGTAACAACAGAATAACTTACAATAAAGGAATTAAGCATCAAAATAAAAATAAAAAACAAGAACAATCTGTTAAGACATAAAAGCTAAAATATAAATAAATATTACAATGTACAAAAATCAAATTATGAGACATTACATTAAAACTGACTGAGACTAAATAAGGTTCATTATTATGCATTATTATGATTTGCTTCTAAAATAAAATTTTAAGATTTGTGCAGCATGAATAATTTTCCATTGTTTATTATATAGTATTTTAGCATCGGGATTTCAGAGCTGGTTTGATGTACTGGACTGAGCCATGGACTCAAACTCTGAAGATGAGGGTCTGAATCCCTGAATGGCCATGAAACCCACCAGGTGACTTTGGGCAAGTCACACTCTCTCAGCCTCAGAGGACAACAAAGGCAAACACCCCATAAACAAACATTGCCAAGAATCACCCATGATTTGTTTACTTTAAGGTTGCCATAAATGATAAATGATTCAAAAGCAAACAACCACATTGCTTAGAAGAAAAGTATGATTCATTTCCATTTTGTTTCACTTCTCTGAAAGTGTTCAGCAATTTTGTTTACACTAGTTAGTACATCAATATCCATATTACTCAGCCACAAACTACAGGGTTTGCTATTGAACTCTTTGGTTGACTAATTTAAATGTATACAGGCATTACAGCCCCCCGAAATTCTCAGGGAGGCCTGCGAGAAGGCCTTACTGGTACATTATTCAAACTGTTATGTTTATTCATATCATGATCTGATCACCATGCTCATTATATCCCACATTCATGGGGTTATTGGGATAACAATACAAAAGGTTTGCTAGGGTAGACTCTCTTCCACCCAGTCTCAGCTCCCCCTGAACCAAACTCGGCCCCCCCTCCCCGAATCAAAATCCTGGCCACGCCCCTGATTGCAATGCGTAATATAAACAGGCCTAAAATCCGTTTCACCAATAAATCTGGTTTTTTCAAGGCAAATCAAATACGCCCCTGATTGGCCATGAGGCTGTGACAAGAATCTTTGGAAAATAGGAAGGAGGAGAAGAAGAAACAAAAAGTAAGGGACATAAATGTACTTGCTTCAGCTTTATCAGCATTTGTTTGTCATATCTTGCTTGCTTCCCATAATAGCCTAGAGATAACTTTTTGGCGAAAGTAGACAAATGTATGTGCTAACTTTGAAAGCTAAATTGGAGTGGAGAACACATGTTGGATCCTTGGATCGCATCTGTCAGTCGCCCAATCCAGCAAAGCCAATGATGAGAAACCACAATAACTGCTTTTCACATTATCCATCCCCAAGCAATATCTGCAGTATGAGAGGCAGTACAGATATATCTTAGTTGATAGTTTCTGACAAAGAAACTTGTTTTTACTACAGCTCATCCATATTTCTTCCTTGTTCTTTATCTGGCTGAAAGTTTTTAGCAGCATGGGACTGTTAGGATGATGAAGGCGATTGGGGGGGGGGGGGGAGGGAACCAGACTTGTAGTGCCAGGTGACAGCAGCCCGTATACAGTAAAGAGCACAAGAAAACTTGAGCCAGGAAAGAATGGGATTCTGTTCTTCCTGATACTATTGTACTTATAACAGGCCCAATAAAAACCTGTTGCCACCAGAATCCACTACTGAGTTATGTCTGGAGAGCAAAACAGAAAGTGGGGAAAGTAGATTCACTGCCTCACCAATTATCTACAGCATATTTAAAAAGCATAAATCTGGCACTAAAATGGAAATTATAACAAAAGTGGAGATTGATAAAAGGGAAACATCATCCCTAGATGTATTTCTGAAAGAAGTTTTCCAGTTGTCTGTAGAAGGTTCAAAGTGTTTTTGTTTACTTGGTTGTTTCATTTCTCATATGCATATTGCTAGCTTTTTAAAGCAATGTTTTGCTGAAACATGTCTGACTGCTTTTCTTTCTTATAGTATAGGTGGTCTCTAGTCTTTCCATGTCATTTTTGCCACTGGTACCAAATCATCTGTTGAAGAATTAAAGCCACGGAACACATCTGCTTCATTATGCCTGCATGTCCCTGAATGCCAGCTGCTGGGAAACTTGAGCAGGAGGGTGTAATCACACTTTGTCCTTTGTTGTTATTGTGTGCCTTCATTTGTAACCTGTGGCTTTTTCTCACTGGCCGCAGTGCAAACAGAATGCTGGGTGAAATGGTCTTTTGGTCTGATTCAGTACAGCTCTCCTTATATAACTGTGCTCAACAGAAGTGGCAGTCAGCACAGTATAAGCAGTTGCCTTAACTACTGCTATATACACGAGAGCCTGTCTTCTTTTGTTTAGTATACACAGCTGCCAACGACAAGGACAGGTAATGAGCAGGAACTTTGTTCTATTTTTGTTTAATACATCAGTTATATGATCTCAGACGATACAGACTTGTCTTTAAGAAAGTGAAACTCTACCACTTTATATATTTTTGTGAAATAGTCTGAAATATTTAGATTAGATTATATCAGTATTGGTGTACGCAGTGGAAGTGGGCTGTATCGTTGCTTTCAAGGAGCTTGTCAACTTATTGTAACCCCATGAATTTCAAAGGGTTTTCTTGGGCAAGGAATACTCAGATGTGATATGCCATTGCCTTTCTTCAAGAGCAAATAAGATCTGACGCCTTCTGGATATGAGGTACAATCAGACATGGGAAATCAGTGTGAGGAATATCGGAGTATTAAGGTTGCCAGCATAGGTCTATCCCGGGCTTACCAGATTTCAGACCATTAACTGAAGGCTTGAGGACTTGTGACATCACAGGGAGCAGGTCCTGGTAAACTTACCAGGGTGAAGTAACAAGGTGACATCATTAGTCAACAGACAACCATCAGACAATTAGGTATAAGCAAAAATACAGTACTTGAGAACATGGCATCCAGCGTATAGGACAAAGCCTTTTGTGGAAAAAAGCTATTGGGACTTGTCAAAATCTAAGGAAGAGGAAATAAGGAAAAGTCTATGGAAACAACCATCTTTTGATTGGGTTGCTGTGAGTTTTCTGGGCTGTATGGCCATATTCCAGAAACATTCTCTCCTGATGCTTCACTCACATCTATGGCAGGCATTCTCAGAGGTTGTGAGGCCATCTTTTGATTTCTTGCTGATAGGATCGTATGTTTGGTGTACAGACTGTCATTAATTAGGAGGGCTGGAATCTGATTTAGTTAGTCCCAGCTAAAGTAGACCCATTTGATTAATTATTGAATGTTAACTCGATACCTAGGTTAGTCCCGCTGATTCAGTGGGTCTACTGGAGTCCCCAATGGGTTAAATGGGTTAAACCCACAGAAATCAGGCCGATATTTATAGAATGAATCACCACATTGATCTAAAACCAATTAACTGATATTTTAAAATATGCCCTTAATTTTGTGACCCTGACAATGGATTGCCCTTAGTTTAAAGATCACATGACTCCCCAGTACCTAAATCTCTCTTGAACTCAAAACAGCAAAAAAATGCTTTCATGATCAGATGTGATCTGGTGTCTGGCCAGTTTTTAGTACTCATTTCATAGAAAGTAAGCTACTGAATGTAAAAGACAAATTGCTTGAGTGCCAGAGTTCAAAGCTGAGGTGCAGCTTCTCCAACAAAACTACTCCCAAGCACCTCCCATGCATTCACATCAGACCTATAAATCCACATGCCCTTCAACAGTCCCGATTCAGCAGAGACTGTCCTCTGTCATCCTACTATTTTAGCTGCTTGTAAAATGTCTCAGTTGTTCCCAAGTCCCATACTTTTCTTTAGCTTACCTGCTACAAATTGAGTCCAAAATCAGTTCACACTCAATTAACTCGGGGCAAGAGTCGATAGAGTCTTGCATTTCCAGTAAACTCGGGCAACAGCAAACTGCTGCAGCTTCTCCTTGCTTGTGTGTTCTTCTCCATTTGTAACATTTACAATCTTGACCCCACTCTGATATTGCTTTGCTACACATGCTCCAGTTTGCACCTGTGGTATGTTTGAGGATATGGATGCATCCCACATAATCTATATTTCTAGCACCCTAAACCTGATAGAGAGTGTGTCCAGCTGTCAGAATCCTGGTTTCTGGCTGCTATACTCAAGCCTCTATACTAGTATAGAGTATAGAGGGCAATACTAGTCAAGTTTTCACCACCATTATGTGTAGTTGGAAATGCTGTCAAAGCAAAGTGCCAGCTTTAAGCTTTCCATCACCTTCACTTCTTAAATGTGGCTGTGGGTTTACATGCAGGGCAGAAAGACAGTTGGTGGCGGAAGGCCAGTACTTTGCTTCAATGCATAGCTGGACTCAGTCTTCCCATGCACAACATAATTAAAAATAGCTGTCAAGTGGACACCAAACTTGCAACCTCCCCCATTGGAAGAGAAATGCATAGGCAACACCTTGGAGACCTTTGCTTTAGCTACCCCTGTAAAAACTATTAGAGAAACAGAGATTTCAAAAAGCATCAACTGGCTTTCTTGTGATGTTGTACAATTTACTGAAATGTCCACAACAATATGGATCGTGTCAGAGATGGGATACTGAGAGAGTAAGGTAGCTCTCAGAGTTTTAAATGCTGACTGAAGTTTTCCAGAAAAGGCCATTATGTAACCTCCTGGATGCTTTGACCATGGGAATAAGGTTTAGGGATTTGCAAATGGCATTCTGCTTCTGTGCATGGTTGGATACTCTCCAGTCCAACCAGTACATTGATCCACACTTGCTTTGCAGCTCATTTACAACAAAAGAGCCCAATACACAATGAGCACAAGAAACTCCTTGTGAGGAAATGGAAAGTTTTGAGGCCAACGTTTTCCCAAAGCAGAATGTAATCCCAGTCAAGGCACACATACTAAGCTCTCTAGACAAATGTCTTCAGGCTTAGTAATGACCCTCAATGCAGTTGTATAAAAACAGAGGTGGTCAGGCACAGGTAGCTTTGGGGAGCAAATAAGGAGAGCTAAGCTATGCTAGGATTTTTCTGCTGCTATAACCAGCCCTGGATTCTGTCAATGTCAAAGCAATTTGCATATTTGGACACATCATAAAGGCAATCTGCTCAAATTTAAGACTGCACTGCCTTCTCAGTGTGAATAGGGAAGTCTCTTATTCCATTGGTTACATAGGACAGATGATTTTACATTGTACAGACTATGTAAAATCATCTGTCCTGGCCTGAGGGCTGAAGGCCAACCTGACTTCTAGGCAGAGAGAGGCAAAATTAGCCAGGTGAATTCCCACTTAAATTGGGGAATCATCTGATTTTGAAACTTTATATGCAGAACTGGACATGTTTCTAAAGCTTTTGCTGCAATAACATGATTTACCTACTGCTGAAGAAACAAAGTAACTTTACATGGAGTCAGATGGGGACAGCTAGGTGCAAATCATATTCAGCCACAAAACAGCCATTGGGAAACCTTGTACCAGTGGCCAGGTTTTCACCATGAGCTATTCAAAGGGTTACTTATGAAAAGAAAATGGGAGAACCTCCACGTAGGTCACGCTGGATTACTAAGAGAAAGGATGTGTTTAAAGAATATAATGGATAATTTGGGTGAGAAAACTTTATCCCTCCAAATGTTTTGGATGATAACTCCCACAATTCTTTATTTTTGGTCATGGGAGGAGGTCTGAACTTCAAATTGGCAAGCAATCATATTTAACTCTAAATATTTAAAAAATCAAATAATTTTAAAATGAAATATTTATTTTAAATATAGAAGATCAACACATTTTTTCTTCCTGGTCAGCTGATGAATCCATATCACCCCTAGATTCCCATTAGGTCCAGCCCCTGGGCCCATCCACACTAAACTATTATAGCACTATATTCCACTTAAAGCCGTCACTGCAACATCCCACGAAATTTCCCCAGATTGGGGAAGGACATTTAGTATTTTCAGCATCTTTGAGTTCCAGTTCTGAGGAAGAGATGGGATACAAATAAAGTTGCTGTTGTTATATGAGCACAGCTCCAAAATCCAAAATGCTCCAAAATCTGAAATTGTCCACATGGATGGCTAAGAAAGCTAAGCCTTTGCTTTCTGTTTGTTCCTTCTACACAAAATTCTGTTTCATGCACAAAATTATTACAATTATTGTGTATAAAATTACCTTCAGGTTATGTGTATAAGATGTATAACAAGGGACGCTGAGAGATAAGGAGTGCGTCAGCTCCACCTGGTGGCCAGAGTTTGCCTCTGTTCGTCTATGTGTTGTGTATGTGAAAAAACAGCAGGAATTGTCTGCTATTATGTGTACCTGTAATCCGTTCTGAGTCCCCTTCGGGGTGAGAGGAGCGGAATATAAATAAAGTAAATAAATAAATAAATAAAAAGCATAAATGAATGTTGTATTTAGGCTTGGGTCCCATTACAAGATATCTCATTATGTATATGTAACTTCCAAAAATCTGGGGAGAAAAAATTGAAATCCAAAATACTTCTCGTCCCAAGAATTTCAGACAAGGGATACTTAATCTTTGTTAGCACTCTTTAAAATTGGCAACATTAGCAAAGATGAAGAGGTGGAAATTCATTTCTTCACTGGGGAGATAAGGAAAATAAGCCAACCTACTGAAGTGTAGCAAAAGATGTCACACATTAAATTACATGTCCATCTGATATCGGAGGTAACCCCCCCCCCCCCCAGGACACACAACCAGGGAATTCATAGTTTTACCAAGGAGACAAGGCTGGAGTGATCCCCTATCTCTCCCCCATGTGGGAACCTAAGGCTTTTTCCATGGCCCCACATGGCAATGCCCCTGTAACCCACACTTTAAGGACTTTCAGGAACTTTTTGAAAACCCTTTTCTTCCTTTTTAAACCCCATGGACTTTTCTTATGATTTCCTGCCACTCTGGGGGGGAGGGGGGGATGGGCTGGTATGAAACATGGTTCCTATTTCCCTATAACCTGAATGTATTTCCCACATGTTTTCCTATATTCCCCTTATCCCCCTATGTATGAAATATAAATTGAAATGCCACTCTTTTCACGAACCAGCATACACACTGGCCATAGGAAACCCATCTCCTTGAGCCAGGAAATCCCCCCAAATATTAGGTTAAATCAAAATCTTTCTTGCATGGACAATAAAGGCGTCACTTCCCTTCAGAATCTCAGAGCAAGGCCATTCTGAAAGGGATTTGTGTCCCCTTTGGCAATCTCCTGCAGGTCTCGGAGGTTTTAACCACCTAGAGAGATTGCCCCATGGAGATTTCCAATTCATCATACAAGAAATATCAAGCCTTTGGAAAGCTTGCATATTTCAACTGCCTCACCAATTCATCTTATTTCCTTTGGACCGAAAACCCATGGCAAAGAAACATTTAAAGATACATATCAATGATTAAGGACTCCTGGGGTCTGGGCATCCACGCCAGACCAAATATGTTTATTCCTTCGCTCAGGACAATACCAGGCTGGCTTGAAGGCCCCTCCAGGGAATCACTGGCCCTTTTGGACAAATATTTGACACATTAACCCATTCACCTTTCCTTCCTGGCTCATTGTTTCCTGCTCCGCCAGCCTTCTCAGCCCTCATTGGCTGAGAGACCAAGGTGGGGCTGTCTCTTGATTGGCTGAGGTGGGGCCAAGCCGGTAGCACCTCCCTGCCAGCTGATGACTCCGTCCAATCAGTTTGAAGTCGGCTGATGGGCGGGGGGCGGGAAGTTTGAACCTTGGCAGTTCTGTTTTTCTATAAAATGTATGCAATGCATGGTACTGTATGTCAGCTTTGTGGGCATAAAGGTATTGTGGCTTTCATCCTTCTCAGCTGAGATGGAATAAACAACTCAGTGATGTTTCTTCAACTTAGTGAGACTTATTTGGGAAAGGGAAAATTGGGTGTTTCTAGCTTGCCAAGGTAGCGAATCCTCTTTAGCGGATTCCTATGGCTCCTACCTTTTCTGGGCAAGCCATCCTAAATTCCTGTTCGATATCACATCTGCCTTCCATCCAATTCCAACAGATACTATTATTCTTTGTCAGGCTGTAGAAGAGCAAGGAATAAGAAGCCTGTAGGAATGCACTTGCCCAAACCATGAAAACATGCCCAAATATATTAAAAACTGCCCTTCCTGTCTCAGCAGCACATGCAGCAACATATTGAGCCAGTGTTTCTCAACCTTCCTAATGCTGCAACCCCTTAATTCCTCATGTTGTGGTGACCCCCAAACATTAAATTATTTTTGTTGCTACTTCATAATTGTAATTTTACTACTGTTGTGCATTGTAATGTAAATATCTGATATGAAGGATGTATTTTTATTCACTGGACCAAATTTGACACAAATACCTTATATGCCCAAATTTAACTACTAGTGGAGTTGAGGGTGGTGTGGTGATTTTGTCCTTTGGTAGTTGTAGTTGCTGGGATTTATAGTTCATCCACAATCAAAGAGCATTCTGAACTCCACCAATGATGGAATTGAACCAAATTTGGCACGCAAAGCTCCCATGACCAACAGAAAATACTCAAAGGGTTTGGAGGGCATTGATCTTGAGTTTTGGAGTTGTAGTTCAGCTACATCCAGAGAGAACTGTGGACTCAAACAATGATGGATCTGGACCAAACTTGGCACAAGTATTCAATATGCCCAAATGTGAATACTGGTGGAGTTTGGGAGAAATAGACCTTGACATTTGGTAGTTGTAGTTGCCAGTATTTATAGTTCACCTACATTCAAAGAGCATTCTGAATCCCACCAAGGATAGAATTAGGCCAAACTTCCCTCACAGAACCCTGGGGAATAGGGAAGTTTGGCATCTGACTGGGTTGAAAATCAGATTGCAGCCTTGGTTAGAAAAGACAAGCACAGTCTCTACAATCAGTGATGCATCTCCTTCCCATCATAAATCTGGGCGTTCTAGTCTCAAAAGCATTGCATTTAATACTGCTGTGTCCCAAGCATGACCCCCAAGGCAGAGGCAGAGAGGAAGGGCATCGAGTTCTTCTTACAGGTTCATGGCATCAGTGGAATTACAATCCAACCTCCTTAGCTCTATTCTTGGTTTAAGGGGTATGGTACAGGTTGGCTCTATTAGTCAGCAATAGTCTGAAAGGAATTCAGATCTCAGTTTCGTTATTTGGCTCAGGGGACTGTCTTTGCCTCTGTGTGCAGCAACCTTGAACAAGTCCTTGCTCAGTTTCTGGATAGAAAACACATTTCCATATTGCATTTTACAACACTATATGCTAACTAAATTATTGTGACCCAATGAGATTAGCTTAAAGACTTTGCCCAATATTATACGCTATAAAACTGTAAAATGCTGAGATATTTCACAGGATTGTTGTTGCAAATATAAGACAGATGGTACCTCTACCCTGTAGAATGAGTGCAGTTTGACGCCATTTTAACTGCCATGGCTCATTGAGAGAACTGCAGTTCTACAAGTTCTTTAGCCTTCTCTGCCAAAGAGTGCTGGTGCTTCATCAAACTACAAATCCCAAGATTCCATTGCATGAAATCATGGGCATTAATGTGGTGTCAAACTGCATTCATTCTACCATGTAGAGTCAGCAAAGGTTTACTTGGTAAGTTAATGGTCTATGTTTTGGGTCCGTTACTTTTTAATTTGTTTTGGGTCCGTTACTTTTTAATTTATTCATTAATGATCTGGATGTAGGAGTGAATTCTGAGGTAGCAAAGTTTGCAGACGACACTAAATTGTTCAGGGTAGTTAAAAATGAAACTGATTGTAAAGAGCTCCACAAAGATCTCTCAAAATTGAGTGAATGGGCAACAAAGTGGCAAATGCATTTTAACCTAAACAAGTGTAAAGTCATGCACATCGGGGCAAAGAACCCCAACTACACCTACAAATTGATGGGGTCAAAGCTTTCCGAGACAAACCAGGAAAGGGATCTTGGGGTCTTGGTGGACAGCTCAATGAAGATGTCAACCCAGTGCGCAGCAGCAGTGAAAAAAGCAAATTCTATGCTAGGCATGATCAGAAAGGGAATCGAAAATAGGTCAGCAAATGTTGTATTACCTCTCTACAAATCGATGGTAAGGCCACATTTGGAGTACTGTGTACAATTCTGGTCTCCGCACCTTAAGAAGGATATAACGGAACTGGAAAAGGTACAGAAAAGGGCAACAAGAATGATCCAAGGGATGGAGCGGCTCCCTTATGAAATCAGGTTGCAACGCCTTCGTCTTTTCAGCCTTGAAAGACGGCGTTTAAGAGGTGACTTGATCGAAGTGTATAAAATCATGCATGGGATAGAAAAGGTGAATAAAGAAAAATTATTTTCTTTGTCAAAAAACACTAGGACTAGAGGGCACTCCCTGAAGCTCCAAGGTAGGAAAATTAGGACTAATAAAGGGAAATATTTCTTCACCCAGAGGGTCATTGGGTTATGGAATTTACTTCCAGAAGAGGTTGTGACAGCTCCTTAACTATGGTATTCTGAAGAGGGCTAACTATCAGCCAGAACAGTTGATAGTCTTTGTCTGGGTGGATAAACATTTGTAGCGTGCCAAAACAGTTAAAAACAGGCTGTCACCATTGACACTTCTATAAAATGTCAACTATTTTAAAAGGCAAGATTATCTTTTCCCCTCTACTATAAAAGTTCCAATTTTATGTTGAGGAACTAGAGCAGAAGGAGAACAATGGTTCTTCATTTTCGCTTTTGGTGATGATGAGGGATTTCTCTTCGCCGGAAGTGCCTTAACAAACAGGCAAAGCTTCACAACCAGCCTTCATTTGTAGGGAAGGGAAGAACATTTATCTAAGACCATAATTGTTTCTCAGCTTCTAATTGTTTAATTGAAACCATAAGAATGTTCCCTTTTGTATCATAGCTGCACAAATCATTTTTCTCCATGAACTCCTGACCATCACTTTACAGTAATCCAGTTCTCTTCTTCTTATTCCCTACATTGCATTTCGGAAAACCTAACAATTGATGTCCTTTGAGCAGAATAATCAAGATATCCCGGCAGAATAATCAAGATATTATGTGTGTATTCTAAAAGAAAGAATAACCTCTCAAAGAAAATAAAAATGCTTAGAAAATTCAAAAAAAAATAAAAAAAATCAGAAGAGGTTGTGACAGCTGTCAGCCTGAACAACTTCAAGGCAGGATTAGACAGATTCTGTAGCACAGCCAGGCTCGTTTGTGCCTGGAGGGCTGGGAAGCGGTCCCGGGTTCCCTTAGCATTAGGGCCTGCAGCAGCTGAGATTGATTCAGAGGATGAGCTAGATGACTGGGGCGGCACAGGGCCCTTCAGATGGGCCTCGTTCCCCGCTCAGAGCTTGGAATGGGATGAGATGATGTTTGGACCTAGTGAAGAGATAGATCACCAGGTGGACATGGGAAGCAGCGAAGGGAGTTATGAACACCCCGGAGGGAGGAATTCGCAAGAGGCCGAGAATGTAAACATGTACGAGACCGAGTGGGAAAGTGCTAGGGAGGAAAGCTCTCAAGAAGATAGCGACACATCTGCTGAAAGGCAAGGTCGAACCTTTGATAGGAGACGGGACATTGAGTCGAACAGAAGGGCTTGGTCTAGAGTGCTAGACCGGCCGAGGTCCGTGAGTAGAGATTGGAGACGCAGAAGCCTAGAGCGGCGCGGACCTCGGCCGAAGGATTAAGTATAGGATCCGTGGGAATCCTTCCTCAGTTCTCCGGCCACGTCTTTCCTGAACAGGCGTGAAGCGGAGTGGGACCACAAGCCAGCCGTGGTCATCAAGCCTTGCCTTGCATTTGCCTTGTTTCTTGAGCCGCATTGGTTTGCGGAGCCTTGCCCTGTTTCCTGATCCGCATTGGTTTGCGGAGCCTTGTCCTGTTTTCTGATCCGCATTGGATTGCGGAGTCTTGCCACGCTTCCAGCTTGTTTGCTACGTTACTTTGGACTATTTTGCTTATTACCTTTTGGACAATTGCATATTATTGGACTATTTACTCTTTGGAACTGTTTTATATACTCAATAAAGTAGTTAGCCTTCAGTACGTCTCTGTGTGTGTGATTAAGGGGCCCGCTAGGTCCGTGATCGTGACAGATTCATGGATACCAAGTGTATCGGTAGTTACTGAAAAGGACATTCAAGTGCCACCTCGGAGTTGGTTGAGGTAGGCAGGATTTCCCTGGGTACTGGTTGTGGGGGGTCGGGAGCAGGTCAGGGTTTTGCCCTCCCTTCTGCTTGAGATCCCCGTGTACAACTGGTGGGCCACTGTGTGATACAGAATGCTGGACTAGATGGGCTGAGGTCCGATTCAGCATGGCTCTTCTTATGTTCTTATGATCCTTCATGCTCAAAGAGCCAGGCATATTGCTCACTAGTTCCAACCAAATACATCATTTTTCACAGCAGACCCATAAAATACTTAAAGGGCATCTGGCAATTGCCTCTATTTCAGGAGACCCTGCCATGCAGACAAAAGCTGATTTTTCTATCATTTCTCACTGATGTGAAAGATCAGGCTCAGCAAATGTGATAACCCCAAGTTGCCATCTTTCCTTTTCTGCAAGGTTCTGCAGGTTTTAATAGATGCATAGTAGATGGAAATTGAACAGGTATAGATTATTTTCCACTTGGCCTCATCACACTTGAGCTTTTTCCCACTTCAGTTCAATTTAAATGCCGTGACTGCCTCCTGCAGAATTCCGGGGCTTGTAATTTAGGAAGGGGCCTTTAAACCGCTCATCCAGAGAAGTCCTGGGCCTCCCTAAACTTCGAGCCCCAGAATTCTGCAGGAGGCAGTCACAGCATTTAAAGTAGACTGAAGTGGAAACATGCTCAAGTATGATGAGGCCCAAGGAGAGCTATTTATTTGCAGTATATCTAGTTGCTGCATTGTGCACTAGACACAACATCTAAATTATCTTCATGGACAGCTCTACATTAAGTGCTCTGCAGAAGTCTGACCATGACAGTACTAATGCATGATCTGGACAGATTATTCTCGTCCAGGAAAAGCCAAAGATGGTGAACTGTTGAAAGCATGTCCCAAAGACTCAGATGAGATATGATTTATTTGCAATATTTTAGCTGCTGAATTTGCACTTGCTGCCATTTCTGAGTCATTTTCAAGGACAGCTCCACATAAAGTGCATTGCAGCAGCCTAACTAAAGGATTACCAGTGTGTGAACTGAACAGACTGTCCCTATTCATAAAAGGTGAATTTGTGATAACAGATTCTGATGATAAAGTCCATTTGGGCTTTGAGTGTCAGAGATGGATCTAGGAGCTTTCCAAAACCTTGCACCTGCTCCTGTGGGAGAGTACAGCCCCACCCAGGGGGCAGGTTGCGGTCACTAATCCACAGAGTCTCCATTCAGATTCAATTTATTGGCCTCAATCCAGTGTATTACAGCATCTAGGCAGAAGTCCAGCCTCAGCTGACTCTGAAAACAAGGAGAAGTAGGGCTGAGTGTCATCAACACCAAACTCTCCTAATGATCTCACCCAGTGGATTCATTTTTTTAAAAAAGATTTTATTGAAACACAAAAACAAGAGTACATTTAAAAACAATCACTTCAGAAATAAACACATAGAAAGAGTGCCGAGATCATTACACAATGTATCGCACTCTACTCAAGATAAGAGTTCGAGAGGCAGAGGTGGGGTGAAAAGGGGGCACAGGAGTGGGGGGGGGGTCGAAATAAGGAAGTACTTCCACCCGACCCCAAGAGGGGGGGGGAAAGAAGAGTTTATAGATTAAGAAGGGTAAGAGAGGAAAAGAAATGTTGACTTCACATCTCAGTTCTAATTTTAGCATTAAATCTCGGTAATTTGTCTCCAAAGTCCTAGAGGGGTGTAGTCTTTTTACAGTCTTAAACCTTTCAAACTTATATTTTCTCTTTCTTTGATAAAATTGGCAAAAGGCGCCCATGTTTCTTCATATAGATTGTTAGAGTTATTTCGAAGCAGATGGGTGAGCTTATCCATTTCAGCAATCTCCATTGCCTTAAGGATCCAGTCTCCTTCTTTTGGAGTGTCAGTTAGTTTCCAGAGCCTTGCATATGTGATCCTGGCTGCAATAATGAGATAGGTGAGGAGTCTGTCAGTTGCTTTATTTTTTAGTTGACCCGTGATATTTAAGAGATAGAGTTCTGGTTTTTTCCCCAATTTTTTTGGAAGATTTTCTTTATGTTAGAGTGAATCATATTCCAGAAGGTGGTGGCGGCTTTGCACGTCCACCATTGATGGAAAAAAGTCCCCCTTTCCTCCTGGCATTTCCAGCATACATCCGCATTATTTTTATAAATTTTGGCCAGCTTTTGTGGCGTAATATACCACCTATAATGCATTTTATAAACATTTTCTTTTAAACAATATGCATAATTATACCTTTGCTTTACTCTCCAAACATTCTCCCAATCTTCCCTGGATATGTTGTGGCCCAGATTTGCTGACCATTTTTTCATATAATCTTTGGTAGGATTTTTTTCGTTTTCGACTTCTAGAAGGAAGTTATAGATCTTGCTAACCGTCTTTTTTTCAGAATTTAACCATATCCTCTCCCCTTTTCCAGTTTGTGTAATCCATCCCACTTTCTTGTCCTCTCTATATCTATTTACAATTTGACTGTATTGGAACCAATTCAGCTTCCAATGTGCCAATTCTTCTTGGCTTTTTAGCGTAAGGGTGGTCCCCTCCTTTTTTAAAATGTCCGCATATGTAGGCCATTTATCTGTTTTTAAAGATTTTATTTGAAAGGCCTCCAGGGGGGAGGTCCAAAGGGGAAATTTTGGGTATACTATCTTCTTGTATTTATTCCATGTGTTTAGGGCAGCCGCTCTTATTACATGATTTCTAAAATTTGAGTCTTGTTTCACTTTGTTATATATTAAATATCCATGCCACCCAAATTTCTTATTGTTTCCTTCTAGATTTAACATTTCCCTATCCGCCAGCAGGGCCCAATTTCTCAATCCCTCTAGACAGTTTGCCTCATAGTATTTACACAAGTTTGGTAGGCGAATCCCCCTGGTCAGTTTTCTCCTGTAGATCTTTTGTTTGATTCTAGGTTTCTTTCCTAGCCAAATAAATTTGGCCAGATCGGATTGCCATTTTTTTAGCATCTGAAGATTTTTTAGGATTGGCAACATCTGGAAAAGGAAGTTTATTCTAGGGAAAATTTTCATTTTAATAGTAGAAATCCTGCCCAGAAGCAAAAGATTTAGGGTTTTCCATTTAGTCAAATCTTCTTTTATTTCTTTCCACAATTTCTCATGGTTGTTTTTGGTTAATTGTCCATTATTATTAGTCAATGTTACGCCCAGGTATTTAAATTTTTTAACTATCTCCATTCCTGATTTATTTTCGATCAATTTTTGTTCCCTTTCCTCTATATTTTTAGTGATCATTTTAGATTTATTTTTATTCAATTTGAATCCTGAGACTTCCCCAAAGCTTCCTATTTTTTCCAGCCAGGCTTCTAGATTTGATTTTCGGTCATCTATAACACATACGAGATCATCAGCAAATGCTAATATTGTATAGTTATCTTTTCCAATCTTAAGGCCTTTTAAGTTCTCGTCGTTTGTAATATTTTTGAGAAGAAGTTCTAGGACAAAATTGAAAATTAGGGGTGACAGAGGGCAACCCTGCCTGGTGCCCCTCTGTATTTCTATTGGGTTTGACCTGGTACCATTGACAATTACATTTGCCGTTTGTTGTTGGTAGATACTTCTTATTGCCGTGATGAAAGGAATCCCCATGTCTAGCTCCCTCAATAAAATGTCAATTATTTCCCAATTAATTTGGTCGAATGCCTTTTCGGCATCCAGAAAGGCGAGCGCGATCTTTTTATCAATATTTTTATCCAGCAGTTCAATTATGTTAATTATTTTCCTTATATTATTTTTCATATGTCTTCCTGGAAGGAAGCCTGTTTGATTTCTGCCTATCCATTTGTTTAGGAAATTCTTAAATCTAGAGGCCAAGATAGTTGAAAATATCTTGTAGTCCTGATTTAAGAGGGAGATAGGCCTATAGCTTTCTACCATCTCAGGATCTTTCCCTTCTTTTACAAAGATGCAGATATTTGCCCCCTTCCATGAATTGGGGAGTTTCCCTGTTGTTAAAGCATTGTCCATTACCCTTTTCAAATATGGAGTCAGTTCTTCTTTTAGCTGTTTATAGAATTGTCCTGTCAGCCCGTCCGGGCCTGGAGCCTTCCCATTTTTTAATTGCTTAATTGCCAGGTCTATTTCTTTCTCCATAATTGGAGCATTCAATATCTCTCTATCCTCATCTTTAATTTTCTCCAGCTTAAGAGCACTTATGTATTTCTGAATGTTCTCTTTATTGCATGGTTTGGCTCTATATAAATCTTCATAAAAAGCTCTGAACTCCTCCGTGATCTCTTTATCCTTAGTAATTTTCTCGTCCCCTTTTTTTATTTTGTTCACTATATTTTTTTGTTTTTGTTTTCTAAATTGGAAGGCCAACCATTTCCCTGGTTTATTTGCGTTTTCAAAATTTTTCTGTTTTAAGTATTTCATTCTTCTTTCTATCTGTTCTAGAGAGAGAAGCTCTATTTGTTTTTTTATTAATTTTAATTTTTTTTCGACTTCCATATTATTTGGGGTTCTCTTTAGTTGGCTTTCCTGTTTTTCCAATTCTGAATTCAGTACTAATAGATCTGTATTCCTCTCCTTGTTCATTTGATGTCCCTGGGCTATGAAATTTCCGCGCATCACGGCTTTCCCTGCCTCCCATAGTGTTGTTATGTCTATATCAGATTGATCATTTAGATCAAAATATTCCTTTAGCAATTTTTTGTTTTTTTGAATTTTTGGTTCCGAATTTAGTAGCCAATCATTTAACCTCCAAAAATACTGTTTCCGTCCAAATCTGAGTGTAATTTCTACTGGAGCATGGTCAGCAATTTGTCTGGGATGGATTTTTGTTTTACAACTATTGTTTAGTATGTTTTTGGAGACCCAAATCATATCTATTCGGGTCCACGTCCTTCTCCGACCCGAGAAGAACGTGAAATCCTTTACATTCTCGTTTTGGAAACGCCACGCGTCCTTCAAATCATAATTTAATACCAAATCAAAAAAGGTTTTTGGGAGAGTACTTGAAATTTTCTTTTTTTGGGGGTTGCAATAGCTCTTGTCTAATTTCTCATTAACTGTCCCATTAAAGTCTCCAAGTATAATGTATCCAAAAAAATTCCCTTTTGCTCCATTTGGGGCATAGATATTAATGACAAGTATCTTTTTCCCTTTAACCATAACAGAAACCGCCACCATCCGACCCTCCTTATCTTTAAATTCCAAGCTAGGTTGCCATTCTGGTTTTACATATAGGGCTACCCCCCTCTGTTTTTTTTCTATAGTGGATGAAAATAAAATGCCTAGTGTTCTAGCTTCAATAAGTCCAATTTTAGAGGTTTTGATATGCGTTTCTTGAATGGCGCATATGGCTACTTTTTGTTTTTTTTAGATATTGAAAAGTTTGTTTTCTTTTTTCCGGAACATTTAGTCCATTTACATTAATAGATAAACATTTTACCTCCATTGGAGATTATATTTCTTCTTCGTCTCCCAGACTCTCGTCTCCCACGGAGCTGTACTCTCCATCTTCTTCTCCAGTTCGATCTTGGTCTAATTCTTCCCTTTCTGCGTCAATTTCCAATTTTTCTCCATTTGGGTGTTTTCTTGAGTCCTTTTGATATTCTTCTTTCTTGGTTCTCCCCGAATTTCCATTTTGGAGTTTTGCTTTCCCTCCTTTCTGATCCTTCCTTTTAGCTTCTTTTGATGGCGTTGAGAGCGGGCTATTTCTGCCCTTGTTAAGATGTCTCTTGTAAAAGTCCTCGGCTTTTTCTTGAGAGTTTATCCAATGCTTTTCGTTCTTCCAGGTAACCTGCAAGCCCTCGACTTTTTCCCATTTAAAGCGAATATTTTTTTGTTTCAGGACATCGGTTAGGAAATAATACTTTTTCCTATTTTCTAGGATCGATGAGGGAATTTCTCTGAGTATTATTATCCTCTTTTCATTTAAGATGTATGGAGCATCATTTTGCTTCCTTAGAATCTCTTCTCTAACTCTGGTAGAGTTAAATTGTATTAAAATGTCCCGTTCCGTTTTGTTTTTTCTAGAGAAAGCAGTGTGTACCCTGAACACTTTGTCTATCTTTTCCTCCATTAAGGAGGTCTCCTTTTGCAGAACTGTGGTCGCCATATCCACCGCCAGTTTCCATAAATCTTCTTGGCTCTCCTTGCTCTGTTCTGGGACACCGCGCATCCTCAACTGAAAATCTTTTTGGAATAGGTCCAAGTGTATATTTTTTCTTTCTAGTTCTGTTTGATTTTTATCTAATTCCTTGATCTTCTCATGTTCTCTATCAATTTTGTTTCTTAGTTCTTCTTCGTTTCTTTGCATAATATCTATTTTTTCATATAAGGCTATTACCTCTTTTCTCACTATAGTCATATCTTTTCTCATCTCTTTCGTATCCTTCCTTAATTCAGATAAGCCTTCTCTTATTTGCTTTCGTTCCTCAGCACCTTTTTCCACCACTTCACCTATTCTCCTTATTTCATAAATCAGGTCTTTCATTTGGTCTCTAATTTGTGAATCTTCTACTATGGAGTCTCTTCCTGTGTTAATCCTAATGTCTCTGTCTGGTTTTCTTCTAGTTCCCATCATTGTCAGCTGTTACCTACTGCCAGCTGTTACCTTTAATATAATCTTTGGTCTTTGGTCTTCTTTTGGGAACTTGTTTCAGAAATTTGCTGCTTCTCTTCAAGTTCTCAGCTGCTCTCTGGAATTCTTTTTCTCTCCCTTTTATCTGTATTCTACCTAGATTCTATCTAGATTCTGTTTGGTCTGGCCTCTTTTCCGCCACTCCTCCACAAACTTTCAAGGTCTCTCCTTTCCAATTTGACTTCCGTGTTTCTCTCTATGCTTCTTCTCTATGTTTCCATTTCATACCTCTATGCAGTCCTTACGTTAGCTGTGTCCCTGCGTCGTTTCAGCACGTTACAGGCACGCCCACCTCGCAGCTCAGCCTGGGCCTCTCTCACTGTCCGCTCTTCCTTTCTCCCTGCTTTGGGGTCCGAGCGATCCCGCGGCTTTTTTTCTGCGTCGCGTCCCTTTCCCTCCGTCTGCTGGGCTTGCCAAGGACCGTTTCTTCCCTCCTCGCCTCTGGCCCTTGTTAGCTGGCTGCCCCTTCCCGGGCCCTCCCGTCGTCAGCTGATTCTGATTGAAGGTTTGGCTCTATCCTTTACTGTTAGCAGCTGTTAACAGCTGCGAGCAGCTGCTTCTTTTTGGCTAGGGGCTCGCTTTTCTCAGGCGCTTTTGGCTTACTTTGCTTTACCGCACCTCCTCTTTAACCCCTTCTTGGGTGTTTTTTCCTGTATGAAATCCCTTAGGAGAATAATATCTTCTTTCCTTTACCTTAGAATTCTTTTCTTCTTCTTTCTCCAAGGGAATTCGGGATGGGGTGGTGCTGTGGCCTCTCTCCGTTTCGGGATGCGAGCGCCTCGAACTACTGCCGATTCCAGGCCTCGGGGGAGTGAGGGCTATCGATGGTGCATGCCCCTTCAGAGCATGCAATGCCACCCTTGCCGCCTCTTACTCCCACCAGACTAGGGTTGCCCTCCTTCCTTCAAGGGTCAACCGGGCTAGAGATATTTACCCCCAATCGCCATGCAGTGTTTAGAGCTCTGCGGAGCTCTGCCTTTCGGCGTCCACCACCTCCGATTCCCAAACCGGAAGCCAGTGGATTCATATACATGTTGAAGATTGTGGGGATAGAATGGACTCCTACAGCACACCAAAGAGTTATAGTCATGGGACTAAACAGAAATGTCCCACTGAAATTTTGGAATCACCCTGTAGATAAAAGCTGAACCACTGTGACCTAGTGCCATCTTCTTCCATCCTGTAGTCAGTACTATGAGACACCATGAGTAATAATATCAAAGGTCACTGAGAGATCCAGAAGAATCAATATTGTGGGATGCTCCTGTCTTTCACCTGGAGTATGTTGCCATTCAGGGCAACTAAGGTTAAGTACCACATCCTTACCTGAAACTGGGTTTAGATAATCTGTTTCTTCCAAGAATGGCGAAAGCTACCTGGCAATCACATGCTCAAACACCTTGCACAAGGAATTGTGAGCAATCGTTTTGTAGTTGACATATGCCTCTTAAAGAGATGGTGCAACAGATATTTCCTCCCAGTAAACATAAGCATTTACTTCCTCCAGGATCCACCTAGTCAGTCCACCTATGCTAGCTCTTACATGTGATATGAGACTTTTCCCATCAGACTACAACAACTGAGGGTGACCAAAACGCTCAGCAGATGGCACATTGGGCATCTCCCCAGACCATATAAAAACTAAACAAATAAGGTTCTGAACAAATAAGTGGGACTGCCTCTTTGAAGTGCCTAGTACATTTGTTACAGGTGACCAAGGACCCCACTGCTACATTCTCTAACAGGGTCCTGTTAGAGAAACAGAATAACTCTTCTGGGTGGGAAGCTGAAATTAGTTGGTATAGGCAAAGAAGGACAGCCTCCTCAAACCTCACTGCTACATAATGTGCACAATTCATCCATCCACCTTCATTTATTATATCCCACATTTCTTCCCGGCAGCTTACAAAATTACAGAATAATCACCACTCCGCATTTGCAGATATTCTTGGATTTGATCCATATGTCCTTTCTATGAATCTCAATGTCCTCCAGCACAATTCTATGGTCAACTTCTGGTGGCAGCTGACCATAGTGTTGGGATGAAGGAGCTAGAGCTACCTAGAGAATCACTTTTCTAGGCAGATGTAAGTCAAGTAATCCAGCATGATTCTATAGCCAATTTCTGGTGGATTCCTAGAAAGGTGTTCTCTTGAGTAAAAAAAACCAACACGATTTCTTTGTTCACGGGTTTTCCACTTTGCGAGACTACTGCATCGCTAACCCCAGCAATTGTGGAAAGACCACTGCACAATGAAATGCATATTTTTTAAAACTTATACAATCAAGATTAAAACAGTATTTTTACTACTCGTGTTCTAACTTTAACGGTAGAAGTTTAACACAGAATTCCTTTAAGCTATAAATATACTTTTCCTTTACTAAAGCGTCATTTAATCAGTTATTTGTAGGATGGTATAAAAGTATTCCGGAACCATTATTCTTGATTTTGTTACTGCTTGACTCGCAGTCACAACGGAGAAGAGGGAGAAAGAAAATTTTAACACAGCTGTATCAAAGCTACAGTGCTATCATGTTATATCTCCCTAATTGGCGAGAAGGGGTTATTAAGTTCAATTAGCACACCACACCTTTCTGGCTTGTGCACAAACATCATGATAATGAGGAATCACACCAGCCCACAGGGTACTAATCTTTTCCGTATTGTTTCCTGAAAGGGATTGCAGATGTGGTGAAATAACTTACAGCAAGTCACTCATTTGGTTTGCCCACACTGGCAAAAACCTGGATTCAAATGCAAATCTGGCTTTATTCATGACACACAGCAACTTCCAGTAAGTATCCTTAATTACCAGATGTGGGGTCACTCCGGGACATATTTACATGACACTAAATTGCCCAATGTCTATGAATCCAAGGAAATCGACATTCACTTGGGCTCCTGCAGTTCAGAAATCAGCCTAATGTGACTGTAACATCAGTTGAAGGTGAAGGGTACTCTCATGGGTTCATGTGTGTGCTTTCAAGTCGTTTCCAACATGACAACTCTAAGGCCAACCTAACATGGAGTTTCTTGATAAGATTTGTTCAGATAGGGTTTTCCCTTGCTTTCCTCTGAGTATAATTTATTGAAGGTCATGCAGTGGATTTCCATGGCTGAGCAAGTATTTGTACTGTAGTTTCCAGAGTAATCGTCCAATGCTTAAACCATTGCACTATGCGGACTCTCTTTTATGCACATCTGACTGAACATGTGCCATATACATTGGATTGGGCTTGCAAGGACTTAACTTGTAGAGCTGTCTTACTTTTGTTTTGTTTTTGTTTGCCAAGGCTCCTCTACATTTAACAGCTTCCTGCAAGTCCATAAGTGTATGTATGTATGTGTATATATATATATATATATATATATATATATATATATATATAATCTTCCATGTGTACAATACTCTTAAAATCTGTCTATCTTACAGTTGCTAAAATCAAGCACCCTTCCAGAAAAACATGGCAATTACAGAGGTGCCGCAGCCTTGGAAACAGTGTATTAATGGCAAGCAAAAACAGCCACTAGCAACCTCATTGCCCCTACTTACCAAGAAGTGTAATGAGATCCCATAGGAACTGTTAAGAAATATTTATCATAAGAAAGGTGTGAGCTGTAGTCACCATGGCCACTCTTCTCTCCAAGGGCACTTCTAGACTATACTTAAACCCACTCCAGAGCTCGTTAAAAAAACCTGCTCTGAAGCAGGTCTAAGTTCCCACACTCTGGGGGGATCAAGCTTTGCCCATTGGGATTTGCCTGTCTGGGTGGGCAAGGGGACACAGAAGAACCCCTTCTTCAAAAGCCCTAAAACAACAAGAAATTTACCAGGCCACCACGATGCTTCTCTGCAGGCCTCCTGAAATGTACCAATGACATGCCAGGAAGCGGGAGGGAGGGGGGAGGAGTGAATTGGGCTGTGGGGACAGACTCCTGGGACCATGAAAGCAATCCGGGTCTTTCAGGAAGGCCTGGATCTAAAGGGGGTATCTAAATAATTTGTGACAAAGTTTTTTCAAGGTCTCTGTCTCACCGGGGGAGGGGGGATGACCACAAATAGAGAAAAAGATGTTGGCACAGAATAAAAATGTCTTTGAAAGAGAGTGGATAAAAAGCTTAAACTGATGTATTTAAACACTGATGGCTTGTTGTCAAATATTAAACAATACAGTTTAATGGACTTGACCAAGAAATAAAGTGTACATATAATATGCATTCAAGAATCGCACAAAGCAAAATGACACAAAAAAACACTTTTGAACTCTTTTAGTATGGGAAATAAGATCAGAATCTAGATGAACTAATAAGACCAGAGGTGTAGCTATAATAATGAACAAGAATCTGAATTCTGAGATTCTGGACCAGATTATAGACAATGAGGGGAGATATTTATTCATGAAATTAAAATTCGATAATAGGAAATTTATAAAAGCAAATATATATTGTCCAAACTGAGGTCAAGCAAAATTTCTGGAAAAAGTATTTAAGAAGCTCCAAGTCTTTTATGAGGGAGAAAAACTGTAGCAGGGGATTTCAATATGAACATAAACCAAAATAAATAACTTAAGATAAATAAATGGGGATTTAAGAGAGAGTTGAGTCAATTAACAAAAAACCCAGATCTACATTTCATTCTAAAAGACATAAAATATACATGCAAAGAAAATTAAATACTATTTCAATGAAAATAAGGGCTCAGAATCAATAAGTACAGCATGGGATGCAGCTAAGGCTGTTATAAGGGGACATGAAAGGAAAAGTGGTTGAAAAACCAGTGGAATGCAATGGACAAGAATTAATTGAAGAATTGGGAACGCTTCAAAATCAACAACAGTTAAAGGTAACACAAAAATTCAGATAGTGATGGAAAAGATTAAAAAAAAGTTTGAGAGATTGGACCTTATATCAGTATGGAAGAGAGAAATACTCTTTAAAAATTACTTTCAGATACGTAGCATAAATTCAACAAAAAGATTAGCAAATTATCTTTTAAAAAGGAATAAAAAACAAAAGGGTAAAAGAAATCAAAGAACCACAAAAATTTAAATGAGATATGAAAAATATCTGCAGAATATTATCAAAAGCTATATAAAGAAGACAAGAAAGGATACATGGGTGAAAAACTACAGTAGATATAACTTTAACAGACAAGGAAAAACAATTACTAGTTACTGACATATCCATAGAGGAAATAAAAGAGGAGGTGAAAGGGCTTTAAAAGGCCAAAGGCCAGATTTGGTTTTAACAGCCAATTTTTTAAAATAAAGAAACAATAGAAATATTAGCACCAGAAATGCAAAGTGTATTTAATAATATACTAGGGGGAGGGAAAGCCACTAAAACATGGAGGAAAGCAGAAATTATAGTATCACTGAAACCACAGGAAAAAACCTTGGACACAGACTCTTATAGAACAATTAGTTTAATAAATCAAAATTATAAAAATTTTGCAAAAATATTAGCAAAGAGATTAAAAAACATGCTACCCAAACTTTTAAAGGAAGACCAATATGGTTTTGTAGGTAGGTATATTGAACACCCAATTAGGAATATAATAAACATGCTGGGGCATAGACCAAAAAAAAAGAAAATAAATTGGCACTCTTGAAATTGGATTTATTCAAAGAATTTGACACAATCGAGAGTTTTTAGGGGAAGTGATGAGGAAATTTAAATTTGGGAACACATATATAAAGGCAATAAAGGAAATCTATAGAGAAGGTAAAACAATAGTGAAGGTAAAGCAATAGTGAGAGTAAATGAAGGAATCTTGGAGGAATTCTCAGTGCAAAGAGGGGTGGTTGTCCGCTTTCACCATTACTATTTGTGCTAGGCATAGAAGTCTTAGTAGACAGGATCAGGAACTGCAGAAGAATAGAAGGACATATTAAAACCAATCTCTTTGTAGATGATATAATAGTGAACGAACCCTTTATCGGGGATAAGGACATTGAAAATTATTCTAAAAGATCTCAAGATTGAGAGTAAACATTAAGAAATCTGAAATCATGTATCAGAAAAAGAAATCAGAAAATCAGAAAAAGGGAAACAGGTAAGAGCACAAAGAAATTAAAATATTTAGCAGTAGAGATACAAAAAGATATAGATAAGATTGTAGAAAGAAATTATAAAGTAGCATGGAAGAAAATATCCAAGATAATAAAGGGCTGGAAGAATAAAAACTTAGGTATGTATTATGAGCAAAATAATAGCAGCTAAAGTGTTTTTAATCTCAAAAATTATATATATATATATTATATATATATATGAAATGAAGTGAAATGAAATGAAAAAGTTTTATTGTTCTAGCCATGGGCCATGACAAATTAAGCGCACATATTAGTGAGTACACATCGCAATATAAAACTTCAGTACAAATATTAAAACTCATTAAAACTGACTCTTTAAATTCCAGTCATGTCTACAACGCACTGTATCATCCTGTGCTATTTCCCATCCTTCACTAAGGATTTTACTAGTTTTGCACGGATATTTTGAGCTGCCACTGCAAAAGTGGCAACCTTTATTGTTATATCTTTAGAGTAGTCTGCTAGCAAATCCTTAATCACTGCTGTCTGCTGCCAAGCCACCCTATCCTCCAGAAACCCTCCTAGAATCTTATTTCTGGGATCCTTATACAGAGGGCAATGTAGTAAGTAATGTGTTATATTTCAAGTTATCCTCAATTTAATATATGGAACAAATATTTAAAAGATTGGATTTTTGGAGAAAAGAAATCTAGAATACAAACAAATATATACTACCTCAAGATGAGGTAGGATGGGGAGTACCAAATTTGGAGCTATATTATGAGGCATTCCATCTAAAATCATTACCAGAAATTAAGAGTGAGATTGGAGATAAATGGAATAGGTTAGAAAAAGAGGCTAACAAAGATCAAGGGAGTTACGAGGTATTTACACATAATTTAACGGCAGAAATTTTAAAAAATGGTCCCAGAAAGGTAGTGTATGGTCCCAGAAAGGTAGGTATGGGAAAAATGGCACTCAAAATGTAAAATCTAAATGTACACCTCTAGAGTGTCTGTACAAGAAAGGGACTGACCAAAAGTGGAGGAAAGAAATTAGAATAAAAGTGTATGCAGAATTAAGAATATGTATGATATGAATGGCCAATTAATACTATTGGACAGAATAATGGAAAAGATTGGAAATAGAAATTGGGACTACATAATAAACTTAAAAAGGGGTATATGAAAGGAAAATAGAGAAAGAAGATGAAATGGAAAAGAACATTTAATAAACACAGATGCTAGAGCAGGGGTCGGGAACCTATGGCTCATGAGCCAGGTGTGGCTCTTTCGATCATTGCATTTAGCTCGCAGACAGGGGTGGCTCAAGGCGGTATGCCCAGTACGCATTTGTAAGTCTCTTGTTTGCCTTCAGCTTTTTAGAGGATTCTGCATATCGTGTTACAACTGACTCACTTTGGAAACTCTTTAGAAGTGGCCCCATTGGCGCCCCGGGAAGGCACAAGGGGTGCATGTGCAAGCTACTGTGCATGCGAGCGGCAAGAGCACCAAGTTGCACGTGGGCACGCACATTCATGCTTCCCCCCCATCATGGCAGGGTTTACTCACAGTACATTGGCTATTGTTTTCCTCTAAGGCTAAGAGAGTGTGACTTCTTCAAGGTAACTCAGTGGGTTTATGTGGCTGAGAGGGGATTCTAACCCTGGTTCCATGCCACTCTACTTCGGTATTCAGATCATTACAACACACTGGTATATTAACACAATATAACAGATACCTTGATTCAAATTGCCATTCAGAGGATGGTTGTGAGACTCAAATAGGGGATGGTAAAGGAATAATAATAAATAATGTATGATCATGAACTTGAACTCAGTGCTTAAGCAAGGTATGTGCATCTGTCCCTGGTTCTTATCCATCTTGTAGTCTAACATTAGAAGTATCTTCTTCCAATATGAACCTCACAGTTGAGTCTACAGAACTGAAATCTATGTCTCACATGGCAAATTTTAAGGATACATTTAATCTCATCCAGTACTTTGCTTCTTAAGTCTTCTTTAACATTTGCATGAGGTCTCCACTCCACTCTACATGGAGGTGATTTTATCTATCAAAACATGCTCCCATGCTCATTGTTAACAGTGCTGAGCTTAAGAAATGTATTTAACAACGGAATGCAAGCAGTCCAAGTAAAGTGATTATGTTCATAATGGATAATAACCCCCATCGATGGAGGGGGACACTTCAGTGCAGGGTGGCTGTTCAAGAAGGGTAAAGACAATCAATCCCATCTGCCTGTGGGAAACTGTCTCAGTGAGGATTCACCTGGCTCCAAGGCAACTGCTGAGAAGGCGAAACCATAATTATGTTCTGATTGTCTCCTCACCAAGATTTCCATGTGTGTAAAGAAAAGGAAGGGATTTTGAACCAGTTCTGAACAGAAACATCAACAACTTTCACAATTATCCTTGCCTTTGCCCGAGGCTTCAATAACTTCATATTAACCATGACCTTAAGAGAACATTGCTACACAGTAGAGCAACTGGGAAGAGGCAACGTGTAGTAGAGGATCTTTCACCAGGGCAATCTTCTACATATTACATGTTCATTCAATTTTCCTAATGCTAGTTTCCCTAAGGCTGAAGAGCAGGAAGAGAGTGCACATTAGCGGTTATCCCTGGTCACCATACCTTCCAATAGTTCACAGATGAAACCGAGGACAAATCCACTGCTGCACTTTGCTTTTGCCTGAGCAGACTGGGAAGGGCAAAATTCTGTCCCCTCCTCTCCCCCTGTAGTGATTTAGAAAGGACCACAGTTAGAGAGTTTGTGGCTGACGAGTGTAACTTAAACCAAATAGGCCAGGACAGCAACAAGCTCACCGGGTTAAAGAAAAAGCCACAGAGGTTTATTTGCTTCAAAGGGTTCAAGCACAAACATAGAGAGAAATGCAATACATCTTATACAGTTCTAATGGCCATTCAGACTTCCTGCTTCCCCTCCTGATTGGCTGACAAAGAGGCTGGCCAAGATCTACGACAAGATTGGTTGGAGGTTCTTTCTATGTCACAGCCTACAGGTGGGGATTCTTGGGTTGGGAAGGATAGTGGCTGGGGATTGGCTTGTGTGAAGAGCCAACCATCTGTAGAGATGCCCCCTGAGAGGGTGCAACCCAAGATGAAACAATAGTACAGATATGCTGATGAGTTTTGAAACAAAAATGTAGATCTCATAAGAGAAAGGTGTTCATCTTGGGCAATCAAGGATTTGGCTGTTAGTATAGAAAATTAATGTATGCACATTTTCTAAGCCCCCGCTTTTGCAGGACAAACATATTGAGTTATCTGGCTGGTAAAGAAGATTATATATTTATATTCACACAATAATTCTGATAGTTATCTGACTTGGGAAATAGCTAGAGGGATTTAGCCAACATCTCTGTTCCCAAGGGATTATGCAAACAGGATCATAGGGTGGTGGCTAGTACCTTCAGTTACATTCTGATAATTATAAGAAACAGTTTATACACTTCACATAAGAAATTGATACAGCACACAGTATGAAAGATACAAGTTACACAGAAATAATCAAATTGATACAATTTATTAAAGGGTTAGTCGCAAGAGAGTTTAAGGGGTACAGCTGCTGCTAGGTCCGCTCTTCGATCCTCTGCATCTTCACAACTTCCGGCTTTCAGAAAAGATTTTAAATAAAAAGGAAAAATCATATATTTATTTGAAGTCGCTTACTAAACTATAAATCGTGGGGGGTTAACCATGACTCAGTAACCTAGTGGCTCAGTTAATTAAGGAGGGGGGATAGTTTTCAGAAATTGAAGTAAGCTGAAATCAGATTGCACCAAACTGAGGGCAAATGGGGAAAGGGGGAAGAAGAAAGAAACACCAGAACATTTTTACAGCAGTTGTAAAAGTGGGGTGGCATAGAATTGAGCGTATTTGTCCCTACCAAATTGGGACCATTGGAGGTCCAGGGAAACATGTACAGAGCTTAGAAAAAGTGAAACTGGTATATAAAATTTGTGTGTTTGTAATACCAGCTGTTGTATACTAGCCTGTTGCAGAAAGTTTTCTTTGTTATGTTTGAGGGTGATCAATTTTTTAGAAAGATAAACAACCATTTCCATCACGGTTCACATAAGTCAACCTGATTTCATTGCAGTTGTTGTCCCCACAATTCCTTGCCAGTACTGAATGACTTGCCTACAGATTTTGCAGCTCTGGCATCCAAGCCAGTCTCCTCCTATCCCTCCCACACACACCTCCTGCCTGTAGCCCTGGGGAAGCATGTGCTGCGGCCGCCACTTGTTGCAGGCGGTTGTGTGTGGTGCGGGGGCACCTGAGGCCCTGTGTACAAAGGCAGCTCTGTGGGCCCCATTGGCTGGGAACTGACTTTATCCTTTGTTTGGAGGAACACTTGCCATTTGTTTCTTTACGCTCTGACAGCCTGTGATCCTTTTTTGCTTTTGTGCACTTGCTCCCCTCTCGCTTTGTAAACAAGCAAGCGGATTAAAGGAAACCCTTGCTGGGGATGGCCCCATCATCTTGCTTGCACACGTACCCAATGAAAACAGAACCACGCCACCACTTCACTCCACCCCTGCGCATGACAACAGGCACAATGTGGGTTGCCCGGTTTTCAAAATAATAATAACAAGGGATAGTCCAAACCAGCCAGGCTGGCCATAACTATTGTGAGAGACAGGCTCTCCTGAGAGTTCAGGGCTCCTGTGAGATCTCAAATCTATTGAGACTTCAAATTCCTAGAAATATCATGATGGCAGACCAACAGCCATCACAAGGGAAGGAACTTTACCACCATCAGCCTGAACATGCTGCTGAACCTGGGTTGGTTCTACAATTAGAATTAATGTGGTTTGATCCCACTTTAACTACCATGACTCAATGCTGTGGAATGCTGGGAGTTGTACTTTCATGAGACCCCAGCACTCTTTGACAGAGAAATATAAAAACCTTGTAAAACTCCACCTCCCAGGTTTCCATAGAATTGAGCCCTAGAGAGAAAAGGGCAGGGACTGTCTCCATTCACCACACACTCACACCCTATATTGTGTTATTTGGGGAAATTGTGTTTCACCAATAGCCAAAATATGGGATTTGGGGCATTCTGTTCATACAGCTTTGCAGCCCTCAAATAAAGGATACAACCTCCACAGTATGAGACATCTGGCAATTTAGGTACAATCTCCTCAGATAACATCACGACACAGCATTTCCATAGAGCTTTAGTATGTTTGATGAGATTTAAAATGGGATCTCTGGAACAGCACTTCTTGCCGCAGCTATATAAAGGCAGACTGCAATAATTATATCTGTATTGGGCAAGGACTGGGTAGTGGGGGAGGAGGCACTGGGTCATGGAGAATTGTGTCTGCATTAGGATTATGCTATTATGTTGTTAGGCATGTCTCAGCCTGGTCTCAGCAGGGAAATAAAATACTGTACATGACAAGGTCATTGGCTAGTCATTACCTGTAGACAATTGTGGATAGTTCATGGGCATTAACATTCCACCATTTATCCACCTGTCAGGCATCTAAAAATCCTCTAAGTCCTCTATATAGGCTCAAGCTCTTGTTAATTTATCCCACATTGATTTGAGTGGAACACCCCAGCCATTTGTTGTTTCAAGATTGTAAAGAATCAAGTCAGCCAGCAAATGAAAGCCGAAAGAAAGTAGTATTGTCTGTAAGCCACAATCTGATTCTTCTGATCCGATTTCAATGGGGTTAAAGAAAACCAAACTGGTTGTGTAACTTACAATCCGCCCCCATTTCTGCTTCAGCGAATGCAGTATAAAAGGTTTAACAACACAGGACTTGATTGAGGGCACGCAAAAGCCTTAAACAACAAAGTAGTTGTGCCCATTGCGACAGAAGGGGGGGCAGGAGTACAAGCAACATATACAGGCACAGCCAGGCCACGTGTCAATTAACCACGTTTCCACTAGATTTGGTGTGAAAGGAGAGGACTTTTTTCCAGCCTATACAACCATATTATCAAAAATTAAACCCCAAAATGATGAATTATGATCTGTGGCTCCATTGAGATATATAACCAGCACATGTTGGGTTTGATCTTGCCTGCTGAGTAACCTTCCAAAAATTTCCCTTGAAATGTTTTAGAATGTTTCCCATCACATCTTAGGACCTCGGGAAATGGCTTCGTAATGACCATAATCCTCTCACAATATCCTTGGAAAATTCCAGGACACATAATTCATGCCCAGGATGACTTTAAAAGTTCATCTTTGGCATTTTACCTCATCTATTGCACTTATCTGAACCCCCCGAATCCTCCATTGTATGTAACTGTGCCTTAAACAACTTTTGTCACATTTGTCTAGCTGGCATTGGACCATCAGGACCCATCAACCACCCATCAAACCGCATTCCACCCAGATGCACCCAGTTTCTGGGAAGGACTCACAAACAGACTCAAAACTTCAAATCCATGAAAGACAGTTTACTAAATTTTCCACTTCGCCTCTGATTGGCTCAGAGGTAGAAGCAGACTTGAACCTCCTCCAATCAGGCTGCAGATTTTAACCAGCACCCTCCAGAACCAATGAGGAACCAGCATTTCAATTTCTAAATGTTCTGTACTGCTCTGCCTTTCTGTCAAGTGTGCTATAAACAAACCCATGTGTTTGCAATTCCAGGTATGTCCGTTCTTTGAAGTACTTTCTCTACTGACATCCTCTTGGGCCATTGAGAATAAAGACTTGAATTCTGCCTTCAGCCCAACTTTTTCTTATCTGGTATTTTGAAAGCTTGGCACTTTGGTCCCTTAACCTGTTGTTTTAGCAAAGCTGGAATCACATAACAACTGGATAGCTATAAGAACATGGGAAGAATTCTGATGCAGGTGTGTTCCCATCCCATTAACCAATTATTTAAGGCTGGATTTTATGCTGCCATATAATGCAATTTTGAACTGTAGACCTACATAATGTAGTTCAATGCAGTTAAACTGCATTATATGGGTCTACACAGACATATAGTGCAATTTGCATAGATCCAGCCTAAGACTATGAATGAATCCTAATCCAACTTCCAGGCTAATTTCAGGACTCCAAGTCCCCAGAGGCTTTTAGGGAGTCTTATTCAATTGTTTATGGCATCTCTCTGGCCTAAACACCAAGGGTGCTTCCAGGCAGAGCTTAAACCCACACGGAAGCCCCAGCTTTCCTGGGGGTGATGTCCCCATGCTCTCCTGGTAAACCCCCAGCTCACCCAACCCCCCCCCCAAAGCCCTTAAAATAAAATAAAACTTACCAGGCTTCCATTACACCTCTCCTACAGGCCTCCTGACATGTCTGGAGGCCTGCAGACATGTCAGGAGGGAAGTCTGACTTGGCCACGGTAGTCCACGCTCTTGTTACATCCCGAATAGATTACTGCAACTTACTCTACGTGGGGCTGCCTTTGAAGACTGTTAGGAAACTTCAACTAGTAGAACGGTCGGCAGCCAGATTACTAACTGGGGCGACATACAGGGAGCATACCACCCTCCTGTTATGCCAGCTCCACTGGATGCCAGTCCATCTCCGAGCTCAATTCAAAGTGCTGGTTTTGACCTTTAAAGCTCTAAACGGTTCTGGCCCAGCTTACTTGTCCGAATGCATCCACCCCTATGTCCCACATCGAAATCTAAGATCATCCGGGGAGGCCCTGCTCTCGCTCCCATCAACAGCTCAAATGCGCCTGGCGGGGGACAAGGGATAGGGCCCTCTTGGCAGTGGCTCCCCATCTGACATAAGATCAATCTCTTCTCTCCTAACTTTCCGGAATAAAGTAAAGGCATGGCTCTGGGACCAGGCGTTTGGTCAATAGAAGTAGCAGCAGCCTAAAGGGATGAACTGGATTGAGGTTAAGACTGATGAGGCTGGTTTATGTTTTTAACTGATGATTGTATCTGATTTTAATTATGATGTTTTATTATGTTGTGTATTTGTAGTGATTTTATTGTAAATGTTGAAATAGCTTCTAAATGGGGCTCAATGTAAGCCGCCCTGAGTCCCCCTTTCAGGGATTGAGAAGGATGGGATAAAAATGCGATAAATAATAAATGAATAAATGTGCCAGGAAGAGGGGGCAGGAGTGATTACCCCCCCCCCACCACATTCTGCTGTGTCATTTCTTTGCACCAGGAGGCCTACTGGAGAGTCATAACAATGGCCTGGTAAGTTTTATTTCATTTTAAGGGGTTTTGGGGGGTTGGGAAGGGAGGGTGCTCTCTCGCTCCTCCGGGCTCATGGGGCCCTAAGAAGCAAGATGGGAAGTGGGGAATGACCCCTGGGTGGTTGCAAGACTATCCATTAGTCAGTCCCCACAAGCCCCGTGCCCTATTAGACTCGAGCCTTTCAGGAAGGCAGGGTCTAATAGGGCATCAAATTTATTTGGGAAAAAGCTGTCCTGAATTAATTCTCTTTTACCAGAGGCATCATTTAGACACCTCCAGTAAAAGTCCATCAGGGCCCACATTTTGGGCCCCATCTGGAAGTTCCTTAAATTACCAGATTGCAATTACACTATGTAACAAAATTTGGAAAAAAAATCTGTTCCTGGTTTGAAAGTGCTATTCTTCTTTAGTTGTGCAGTACTTACCTTGAAAGTAGTTGTTATACTCAAAAAACTTCATTTTTGTGGCTGCCGCAAACTATGTGAATTGATTGAGATTCGATGAGATATTAACTTAAAAACTATAGCAAAATGTGCTGCAGGACATCCCACAAAAACAAAGTTTAATAAACTTTTTCCATGATTTTTTATGCTAGAACTAATTAGGAAATGACATTTATAATCCAGGAACAGAAACAGTGTTATATAGTGTTATAGGTGTTATACTTTCTCCTCTCCAGTTTATCAAAAAAGAAACATTTATAACCACAATGCATATTTCTATTTTAAATATTTTTTCTACATATAAATACAGTTACTTATTTTAACCAAAGTCTAAAGTTAATTCCAAGCCCCATTTTTACTCCATATATTCAATCACTAAATACCATTCTTCTTTTACAATGTCTACCGTTTTTTCCCCTCTTAAAAACATTGTTAGATCTCTGCATGGCCATGACGTTTCATCATCCATTCCACCCACATTGGCATCTCATGTCCTTTCTATTTCTATACAAAAAGCACTCCAGCTGCAATTATTGTATCCTGAAAATGTTTTCTATATTTTTTTCCAGTTGATCTTCCATTAGTTCATGAAGAAAAAAACTGGTTTAAATTGAATTTTAGTATAATATATCTTCTCAATAAAGTGTGTTAAAATCCAATATTTTTTTTGCTTTCTCACATATCCACTACATATAATAAAACGTTCCTTCTTTTCTTTTATATTTCCAACATATATTCAAGAAACCTTTATATATTTTGTTCATTTTTCTGGTGTTAAACACCATCTATAAAATGTTTCTTTAAAATCATAATATAAAGTACTGTATATGGATACCAAGGAAATTCATGGATACCAAGGGAATCAGTAGCTACTGAAATGGACATCCAAGTGCCACCTCTGTGTTGATGGAGGCCGGCAGGATTTTTCCCGGGTACTGGTTGTGGGGGGTCGGGAGCAGGCGAGGGTTTTGCCCTCCTTTCTGCTAGAGATCCCTGTGTACAACCGGTGGGCCACTGTGTGACACAGAATGCTGGACTAGATGGGCTGAGGCCCGATTCAGCATGGCTCTTCTTATGTTCTTATGTTCTTATATACTAGAGTATAAGCCTAGTTTTTCAGCCCTGTTTTTAGGCTGAAAAAGCCCCCCTTGGCTCATACTTGAATCAAGATGTTGTATTATTTTTATCTTTATTATTATCATAGTTATAATTCAACTGCATTATTGTTGATATTACATTTATTATTTTACTCTATTATTTTTATTACATTTATTATTTTATTCTCTTTATTGTTAGTGGACGAATGCGTAAGCACATTTACATTGAAGGAAGTTGGTTTAATCAGAATTGCAGTCTTATCTTAAATTACAGTTTTATGTAAATATTCATAAACATTTATCCTGCTGATGCCTCAATCAATATAATTTTATTGATATCTATTTTTATTTTGAAATTTACCAGTGGCTGCTGCATTTTCCACCCTCAGCTTATACTCGAGTCAATATGTTTTCCTAGCTTTTGTGACAAAATTGGGTGCCTCGGCTTATATTCAGGTTGGCTTATACTCAAGTATATACGGTAAATCTAAACCTCATCCTCCAACTTCTGGATACAGGACCCATTGCAACCCATTCATAGTTGTGACAAAATTAGTAGGTAAAATGCTGTACAATCATTCAAGCATTGTACAAATTTAATAAGGGTGTGGGTTAGTCACAATCAGGAAAGACAAGAAATAGGAGAGCTCCCAAAAGTTGCCTTTATGGCCGCCACCCCCTTCCCCCCAACCAGATGGAAGACTGGGTATTTTTTCAGGTCTATTTCCCTGGTAACCAATGGATTTGAACCACCAGGATTGCCTGTCACTTCCTGCTCTCCCCTTAGGGCAGAGCCAGCCAAGGGAAGGAGAGCCAGCCGCTGCACACAATGGTGGCCGCCCAAGAACTCCACTCTTCTCTGTGCCTCAACAGCCGCACCCAGTAGGCTGAGCAGGCCATTTCTGAAAATCCTGTTTCACTTCATTCCAAATCTTAATATAAATATGTTGAAAAGGATTAGCATTACTATTTGACATAGTAACACTCAAATATTTGATTTTCTTTTCTATTTTATATCCTGAGTTTTTTTTAAACTTGGAAGTCCTCCTTCTTTTTTCATATATTTATAAAAAAAAAACCTTGCTGTTTCTTCCTTATTTATTTTAATCACAACCAATTTTCCAAAACAGGACCATTTCAGTTTCCTGTTTACCAAGTAGGTAAACAGGTCTGTTGGAAACTAGGAAAACCTCTGAGGACACCTGCCATAGATGCAGGCAAAATGTCAGGAGATAATGCTTCTAGAACATGGCCAGGCCATATAGCCCAAAAACCTACAACAACCCAGTGATTCTGGCCATGAAAGCCTTTGACAATATGTCCCCAATAGAATTCTTATGGGCTGGAGGAGTTTCCTTGTTAGTATTGGCTCATGGATATTTTTTAAGGCACGGTATTCAACAGAAGGCGAGGAACAAACTTTACCTGAGTCTTATTAGAACTGAAATGAAAATTGCAGCTACTCTAACTTTTGATTGTTTGTGATGCTTCCTAGCATTACTTCCTTTCATGCATTAACATTTGGAACATTAGCTCCTACTGCACAGGAAAGACAAGAAATAGGAGAGCTCCCAAAAGTTGCCTTTATGGCCGCCACCCCCTTCCCCCCAACCAGATGGAAGACCGGGTATTTTTTCAGGTCTATTTCCCTGGTAACCAATGGATTTGAACCACCAGGATTGCCTGTCACTTCCTGTTCTCCCCTTAGGGCAGAGCCAGCCAAGGGAAGGAGAGCCAGCCGCTGCACACAATGGTGGCCCCACAAGAACTCCACTCTTCTCTGTGCCTCAACAGCCGCACCCAGTAAGCTGAGCAGGCCATTTCTGAAAATCCTGTTTCTTACATGGTTTTTCATTCTATGGGTCTTCTTACCAAGTCATTCCCCTTTCTGATATTTTTAGATAATCTATCCATGCTCATGTTTCTGTACATGTATGTACCTTCAAGTTGCCTGTTGGCTTTTAGCAACCCCATGAACATTGTAGGGTTCTCTTAAGCAAATAATATGGAGAGATAGCTTGCTATTGCCCTCCTCTAAAATATAGCCCACAGCACCTAGTATTTACTGGCAGTCTTCCATCCAAGTGTTAACTAGGGTTGACCTTGCTTGGCTTCCAAGATCAGAAGGAATCTGGTGCCCTCGGGGTATTATGTTTACATGGAAATATATACCAATGGATTCAATATGATTTACTCCTAAGTGCATGATAAAACAATTGTTATGGAAGGCTGTGCTTAGATATTGCTCTAGTCTGAGCAGTTGATAATTGAAAATATATGTTGGAAAGGGTCAGACAGAGGTGAAATTCTAATTTTGCTTCTCTTGTTTTTCATGAGATTCATTTTAAAGTCCCGATGGTGCTTGCCTTTTGAGGTTGCATGTTTCCCATCGCTTTCATTTTATACTATTTAAGGACAATTGCCAAGTACCAAATACTCAATTGCTTTTTTTGAAGTCACTGAAGCAAGGAACTATTTTGCCCTAAAGTCATACAAGCATTTTTAAACTTTTTTAAAAATACCATTCAGATGCAGGCTTGTCTTATTATCAAGTGTGTACGCCAATATGGCTTTTATATATTTTACTATGTACTGACATGTCTGAGAAGCCAGTATAGTGTAGCTGTTTGGGCGTTGGGCTATGACTCTGGAGACCGGATTTCAAATCCCTGCTCAAACATGGAAATCCATCAGGTGACCTTTGGGAGGCACAGTTTTTTAGTCTCAGAAGAAGGCAAAGGCATCTCCCCTCTAAACAACCCTCCCCCTAAGAAAACCATGTGATAGGTTAGTCTTAGCATTACTTGCAAGTCCAGAAATGACTTCAAAGTACATATCAAAAGAGGCATGTACGATCATATACAGCGAGGAGTCCTATCACAACAGGAAACAATAAAATCAAAATGCTCTTGTTGAATTCATTTTTAGTAAAGTGTCCAATTGTCAATATCAATTGTGAAACAGAACAGGCATTTTTTGTTTCTAAATGAATAAGACTAGATGGTGATTAACAAAGTTCCGCAGAGCGTGCAAGATGTTTTTATTCCAGCAGGCTTTTGGGGTCTGATTTGGTTAACCAGTTGGAAATAGTTTAATAGTTTTTAGCTAAGAGTTTAATTTTTTCGGTTGTTTTAAAGTGTGTTTTTATACTCTCTGTAAGCCGTCCTGAGCCCTCGGGGAAAGACGGCATACAAAACTGAATAAATAAATAAATTAAAGGAGGGCAAATTGATAGGATGTCTTGCTACAAGATGAGTGCACACATTTGTGTGTGAGAGGGGGGGGGGAGAGAGACAGACAGACAGAGAATGTGAGATTCTTCAGTCACATTCGATTCACAAAACTTCACAGCACAATATTGATAAGACCAGGAAATGTAGAGTGATTTTCAGAAATCAGAATGGATTAAAGAATGGATTAAAAGGGAGTGAGAAGGAGAAAGAGTGAAGGAAGTTGCAAAGAGATAGCATTGCTAAGCATTGCCAGGACAAGACATTTGGAAGAGAGGTAGAGAGAGGTCAGGTTGACCCGACAGAAATAGGAGGGGGTGTTATTGAGCAGAATTTGGGTTGGCTCTGCCCAAGAAAGCCGAGAGCCCTAAGCGCCCAAAAAGAGGGTTCGCTACTTTGGCGAGTGTTGTAGAGCCCAGATCTCCCTCCCTTTCCCCCCCAATGAGAATCTCACCAAAGTTGAAGTGATGTCACCAAAAGTTTTTTCTATTCTGTCTCAGCTGAGAAGGATGACAGCCACAATCCCTTGATGCCCGCAAAGCTGACATAAAGGTTACCTAGGAAATACATGCCATTTTATAGTTATACAGAGCTGTCAAAATTTGAATCTCTCGCCTCCCGCCGCCCCCCCTTGCCCCCTATCCCCGAATAGATTGGCTAAATTCTTGTTCTACGCATGAAAGAGAGACAAGGTTCCTTGACATGCTAGCTGATTATTCCCTTGAGCAGATGGTCATGGAACCAACCAGGTGAAAGGGGATCCTGGACTTGGTGCTAACTAATGAACAAGATCTCGTTCAAGATGTCCTTGTAACTGAGCCCATAGGTACCAGTGACCACAACACAATAACCTTCAACTTAAGTTTGGATAGCAAACTGTCAGTGAAAACTAACACAGAGACGTTAAATTTTCACAAAGGGAATTTCACCAAAATGAGAAAAATAGTAAAGAACAAACTAAAAGGAACAGTAAAAAAAAATCAAATCCCTCCAGAATGCTTGGAAACTGTTTAAAAATACTTTAAAACAAGCCGAACTAAAATGCATTCCTAAAATAAGAAAGAGGCTGGGAAAGTCCAAGAGGACATCGGTATGGCTTACAAATGAAGTAAAAGATGTGATTGGAAAGAAGAAAAACTCATTTAAGAAATGGAAGGCTCTTCCTACTGAGAAGAACAGAAAGGAACACAAGCTCTGGCAAACTAAATGCAAAGCAACCGTCAGGAAAGCCAAGAGAGATTTTGAGGCACATATAGCTAAGAATATTAAAAAAATAGCAAAAACTTCTTTAAGTACATCAGAAGCAGAAACCCAACTAGAAAAGCAGTTGGGCCACTTGACAAAAATGGTAAGAAAGGGACAATAAGTGAAGACAAGGAGATTGCTGAGCGGCTAAATGACTTCTTTGCCTCCGTTTTCACACAGGAGGACAGACAACATATGCCTGCAGCTGAGTCAGTTTTTTCAGGGAGGGAATTAAATGAATTAAACCAGATAGAGATAAACAAGGAAGATGTTCTCACATGCCTTACTAAACTAAATGTCAACAAATCACCAGGGCCAGATGGCATCCACCCCAGAGTTCTTAAGGAACTCAAGTGTGAAATTGCTGAAATTCTAGCCAAAATATATAACCTTTCTCTAAGATCAGGCACTGTACCCGAGGACTGGAGGGAGGCAAATGTAACTCCAATCTTCAAGAAAGGATCCAGGGGTGATCCAGGAAATTATAGGCCAGTTAGTCTAACCTCAGTTCCAGGCAAAGTGATGGAAACCATTATTAAAGAAAAAATTACTAAGCACATAGAAGAACAGGCATTGCTGAAGGAAAATCAACATGGTTTCTGCAAAGGCAAATCATGTCTTACTAACTTGATAGAATTCTTTGAGGGTGTAAATAAACACATAGATAAAGGGGACCCAGTCGATATTGTTTACCTTGACTTTCAAAAGGCTTTTGACAAAGTCCCTCACCAAAGGCTCCTAAATAAGCTCTTCAGCCATGGAATCAGGGGACAGGTCTTGTCCTGGATTGGAACCTGGCTAAACTGTAGGAAACAAAGGGTGGTAATAAATGGACACTTCTCTGGATGGAAAGAGGTGAGAAGTGGCATACCCCAAGGTTCAGTTTTAGGACCGTTACTTTTAATTTATTCATAAATGATCTGGATGTAGAAGTAAATTGTGAGGTAGCAAAGTTTGCAGATGACACTAAACTGTTCAGGGTAGTTAAAAATGAAACTGACTGTAAAGAGCTCCAGAAAGATCTCTCGAAATTGAGTGAATGGGCAACAAAGTGCCAAATGCATTTTAACCTAAACAAGTGTAAAGTCATGCACATCGGGGCAAAGAACCCCAAATACACTTATCAACTGATGGGATCAAAGCTTTCTGAGACAAACCAGGAAAGGGATCTTGGGGTTTTGGTGGACAGCTCAATGAAGATGTCAACCCAGTGCGCAGCAGCAGTGAAAAAGCAAATTCTATGCTTGGCATGATCAGGAAGGGAATCGAAAATAGGTCGGTAAATGTTGTATTGCCTCTCTACAAATCTATGGTGAGGCCACATCTGGAGTACTGTGTACAATTCTGGTCACCGCACCTCAAGAAGGATATAACGGAACTGGAAAAGGTACAAAGAAGGGCAACAAAAATGATCCAAGGGATGGAGCAGCTCCCTTATGAAATCAGGTTGCAACGCCTTGGTCTTTTCAGCCTTGAAAGACGGCGTTTAAGAGGTGACTTGATCGAAGTGTATAAAATCATGCATGGGATAGAAAAGGTGAATAAAGAAAAAATATTTTCTCCATCACACAACACTAGGACTAGGGGGCACTCCCTAAAGCTCCAAGGTAGGAAAGTTAGGACTAATAAAGGGAAATATTTCTTCACCCAGAGGGTCATTGGGTTATGGAACTCACTTCCAGAGGACGTTGTGACAGCGGTCAGCCTGGACAGCTTCAAGGCAGGATTAGACAGATTCATGGATACCAAGGGAATCAGTAGCTACTGAAATGGACATCCAAGTGCCACCTCTGTGTTGATGGAGGCAGGCAGGATTTTCCCCGGGTACTGGTTGTGGGGGGTCGGGAGCAGGTGAGGGTTTTGCCCTCCTTTCTGCTAGAGATCCCTGTGTACAACTAGTGGGCCACTGTGTGACACAGAATGCTGGACTAGATGGGCTGAGGCCTGATTCAGCATGGCTCTTCTTATGTTCTTATGTTCTTATGTTCTTATAGCATCGCGCTGATTGGCTGGTGTGATCAGCTGTACGAGGGGAACCTCCGGCTCCATTGCATCACAGCCAATGAGGGAAATCCACCACCTATGACGTTGTCCAATCAGGAGGGAGAGGCAGGCAAAGTAGGAGAACAATGAAGGCAGAAAAAAACCTTGATGATGGCATTAAATATGTTTATTTGTGTTCAAGTGCCCGGCAAGGATTTCAAAATATCCTCAAGCCAAACAAACTATTGTCCTGGGTTGGCAATAAACATCTTCCTTGGCTGAGCAACCAAGTTCCTCATCAGTGCCTTCCTGTTTGGCAAACACAGAGCAAAATCCTGTTGTGTGGGTCTCAGTGAGATGAAGGGTAAACAAAGGAAAAAACTGTGACCATGTACTGGGTTTCACAGCCTGCAGGGATGGCCTTTTGTGGGTTTGGGAATTGGCTTGCCCATCAATCGAAGGCACAATAGCAGACGAATCTCAGAAACCATTTGCCTTTGATTGGCAGAAACCAAATTTGGCCAAGGGGAAAGACTCTTGTCCTGAAAGAATTGGTCTCTGCTATTTCTCATGCGATAGTGTCCTGAAGGCTTGATTGAATCACAGATACCAGGAATGCAGCTGGCAAGCCTCGCCCAGGCTGGTGGTCACATACACATGGCATAATATTTTCATATTACATACATGGGAAAACATAGGAGGAAATACATTGAGGCTTATGGGAAAATATACCATCCTGATCAGCCCTGCCTACCCACCAAAGAGATATACAGTTTATTAGATTCACAAGTAAGAGTCCCTAAAGTCTTGAAAGGGAAAAGAAAGTCCTTAGCAAATTTATCAGTGGCAGGGGAGAGTTCATGTAGTTTTCCCTAAAGGAAAAGTGGTCCTTGATTAATCTTGGGGGAGTCCATGATTGTCCATAAGACTCCATAAAGGGGGGGAAAGGTTCATAAGGTGGGCTCTGGAGGAATCCAGTGGGTCCAGGGAAGGAAAAATCCAAAGATCCAGTGTTGAGGAGAAATCCTGTACTTGGAAAGACAGGAGAACTATACTTCCCAGCCGTGGGTGGGCTTTGTGCTTCCATCTGCTGACATAATGAAACCCCTAAGGAAGGCACACAGCAGGCTCCACGGAACACAGACGTCTTCAGAAAACCCAAGATCCATGGTGGAACGTTGAGATCAGCGGGGAAACCGGTGTTTTAACAATTAGCTGATACTTTGGAAATATAATACTTAAAACAAATAGGTCATTCCCAGAGGCGGAAAGGCTTAAATGAAAAATCCGAGATAGCAGAATGTCTTAGAATTAGTCTAGGAAAAATATGACACCAAAATGGAGCCAATTCGCCATTTTGTGGATATGGGGACCTATGCCACAAAGGCATCCCGGGCAGGTCTGCAGTGTTCCGCAGCCTGGAAAAGGTTAGGTTTATGGTTTATAGCCAGAGGATACAGTAAAGGACACAATGTATCACTATAGAGAGTGTGAAAGTTACAGTTAATTGAATCTTTATTGGGGGATTTGTTACAATGTTAGGAAGGGGAAAGGAAAGCGAGGCAGAGACAGATCTCTTGCAGAGGCTGCTGCTGTGGCCACACTCCCCAGCCATGCTGGCCCAACGGGGCATTCAGGATCTGTGGAACTCCCTGCTGCAGGCCAGATTAGCTGCCAGAAATGAGGCTTTTGATGCTCGCTATCAGGGGTAAATGCATAAGAACAATAACAGAACTAATAAAAAATGCAATCATGAAATAGAGAAATTTAGGGCGACTATACACTAAAAGCATCAACACTAATAGGAGTGAGAGAAGCATGAAAACATAATGAACCCACTAAGCCAAAATAGAGTAGGGAATAAATTATGAACTAAAAGACCTGATGCCAACGTCTGGTGCCCTTGCCTGATCCATGTCAGGTGATTCTCCCTGTGGGTGTATCTCACAACTGGAGCACTACCACAGAGAAGGCCCTCCTCACGTAGAAGCCACTGTGCCCCAGATGGTGGTGCAAACACACACATGGAGATGTGTTATTTCATGTGTCCCTCTGCCAAGCTGTGAAGGGCTTTGAAAATGAAATTGAGTCCTTGGTTTGGTTGAGCCCAGAAAAAGGCTGGTAAACAGTGGTGCTGAAAAAGCCACGAGTGTGATATACTGTAATCATTAATTTGTGGTTTAGTTAGAAGTTTTGAAGATGTATTCTGAATCAATGACACTTTCAAACCCATCTTCAATGGCCATTAGTTGGGAGCGCTTTGATTGTGTATCCCTCGCAAGGCAGAGGGTTGAGCTGCATAGTCCTTTGGGGTCTCTTCCAACTCTGTAATTCTATGATTCTAGAGTGACCTATCACTAGATTCTCCATGCATGTGCTCTTAATTCTCTGGGCAGCGAGCATGAGTTAAATCCCAAGACGTGGGTGATGATATACTGTGATATGATGAACTGTGTGGTTTGAAGGAAGGGGGTGTCAATAATTTAGCACTCTTTATTTATTTTAATTGACTTTTAATTTGTGCCAGTTCCTTACTAGTGCACCATTTACAGTATCATTGGTAGGGTAGAGGCAGGAGAAATTATCCTGCAAATAATTATCCTGATGGATGTTCTTTTCCCTACTAGATCTTCAGCTTCACCCAAATTCCTCCCTTATGCTGATAGAAACCCATAAGTGATGTTATATTGGCACAAGGGTTATTCTGGGATTTGCCTTATGTAGGTTCTTTCATGCTAGTGCCTTGCTGGTGCAAGTGTATTTAGGAATCAAGTAATCCTGTATATAGATTTAATTGAAACCCAAAGCTTCTCTGTATGTTAATTACACACATGCATCCAACGTAACTCCAAGTACTTGCCAGGAAAAGTATTATTTCTCATGTTAGCCCTAGGATTTTGTTCTTAAATCTGTTTCTGTTCCAACACTATACTTCACTGAAATGGGATCCAGCTTGATGGACAGCTAAGGAGGGGCTGGTGTATGGGATCCAAGTGATGTGAAAGAACCCTGGCACAGCACTGAGCCACATTATCCCTCTGCGGTTGCCATGTTCTTTTCACAGAGCTGAATCATTTTCTCTGACTTCTCTCTCTTAGAGATTTATCAGAGGGAAGTATAAAGGGGAACAGCATAGATAACAGATTCCATGTATGTACAACACAGTATGTGCTTGAAAAAAAATCCCCACACAGGAGCGAGCTTTGCTTTATGATGTGCTCTTATCAGCTTTCCTAGCATTTTCCCAGGTTGCAACTTCACCCATTGACAGATAAAGTGACATTTTAGTGGCTGTTTCTGCCTTCCACCTAATGGCCTTTCCTTCCTCTTTCAAATTCTGGCTCTGTTGGTCTCCCTGAAATTAGAAAAGACCTCCTCCCATCCTGACATCCATCGTCATATGGCTGTTTTTAACCTATTTTGTCTGGTCCCAAAAGCACCCCCAAGCTTGGGACTAGTGGATGTCATTCTGCATATCCAGTTTCATTCTGAAAATTGAGAGGATTTCCAACGAGGATCCCAATTTTGAGGTGGAGGATAGCGATAAAGGGATCCTCACAGATACTGTCCCAACTTCTTTTTAACAATCTCAAGTGGAGGTGGATGCAGTTGTCGCCTTTCAGACTTTAGTGAATAGTTATACAGTTTGGAGTATATCTACATGCTTAAAGACATTGGACGATGTGCCTGTATGCTGAATATGTACAAGAAGTTTGTTAGTAAACCTGAGATGTTATTTTAAAGAAGACTACTTTGTTTTGTCTCTTGAGTGCATGTTTTAAACAAGAGGTTTTTAAGGGAGAGTAGATGGGCAACTTCAACTTCAAAGAAACACCCATCCTCTGATAACCAAACGTATTTTTGTAGTGACATGTCCTTATCCATGGCAATTTAAGGTATGGTTCTTCAATTTAACAGGAGTTACCTGTGTACCATTACACGAATGCTTATGAATATCACTTGTTCAAAGGATTAACTTCTAACAAAGTCATGCTTTTTGACTAGTGGTTTCCAAAAGGTGGTCTCCACATGTTCATGGAGATTTACATTTGCCCAACGGATATGACATCATTTTACCTTTTCAATAAGGTTATGGTGCAGTTATTTCCAATAGGTTATGGAATGTCCAATATGGTAGGCTTGAAAGTATGACATCAGAAGGGAAGTGGATTTGGTATGACACAATGATGCTGCTCCCCTATGCCACTGACCCATTGCTGAAACCAGGTTGCAACGCCTTGGTCTTTTCAGCCTTGAAAGACGGCGTTTAAGAGGTGACTTGATCGAAGTGTATAAAATCATGCATGGGATAGAAAAGGTGAATAAAGAAAAACTGTTTTCTTTGTCACAAAACACTAGGACTAGAGGGCACTCCCTGAAGCTCCAAGGTAGGAAAATTAGGACTAATAAAGGGAAATATTTCTTCACCCAGAGGGTCATTGGGTTATGGAACTCACTTCCAGAAGAGGTTGTGACAGCGGTCAGCCTGGACAGCTTCAAGGCAGGATTAGACAGATTCATGGATACCAAGTGTATCGGTAGTTACTGAAAAGGACATTCAAGGGCCACCTCGGAGTTGGTTGAGGTAGGCAGGATTTCCCTGGGTACTGGTTGTGGGGGTCGGGAGCAGGTCAGGTTTTGCCCTCCCTTCTGCTCGAGATCCCGTACAACTGGTGGGCCACTGTGTGATACAGAATGCTGGACTAGATGGGCTGAGGTCCGATTCAGCATGGCTCTTCTTATGTTCTTATGTTCTTATGCTCCAATGACCATGCTACAGTTTGGCCGTTCCACTGGTGTATTTTTTTCACTGCCCCAGGTACACTGACAGATATTCCCAAGATAGATCCAAGGAGACCTTTATTTCTTATTTGTGTAAAGATGAGCTAGTGAAATCTAACCAAACTTTTTTTGTAGGATTTTTAAAATCCTGGTACTTTCATTCAACACTTGCATGTTGTTCGGTAATTGCCTAATGTTACATATTTTACATTATTTGAAATGGCTATCATCTTATATCCTATATATGTGAATGTGGTTTTATATGTGTGTGTAATCAGTACATGTTTCCTGCCAGGTATTCTCTGCATGTCATTGAATTTGTGTGTGGCCAGACAGAGGGAGTTGGGTATGGCATACATTAGACCAGGCATGGGCAAACTTTGGCTCTCCTGGTGTTTTGGACTTCAACTCCCACAATTCCTAACAGCTTCAGGTCCTTGGAAAGGGGCCTGAGTATGTTAGGAATTGTGGGAGTTGAAGTCCAAAACACCAGGAGGGCCAAAGTTTGTCCATGCCTGCACTAGAGGTTTTGGCCTTTGTATGGTCACAGCTGCTTCCTCCCTCGATGTGAACTACAATTTATCTAATGGTATCTGCTCACCTACTGTGTCTAACTTATCAGTTTCAGTTTTATTTATAGAAATATTTATGCTCTGCCCTGTACCAAAAGATTTTTATCAGTCTGAGGGCAGGACTAGAACACCGAGGTCCCATCTACACTGCAGTTAAACCGCATTATATGAGTCTACCATATAATGTGGCCCTATCTACACTGCTGTTAAACTGCCTTATATGGCAGTGTAGATGTAATCTGAGAGACCAGGATTCAAATCCGTATTCAACTGGAAATCCACTAGGTGACCTTGGAGAATCATACTCTTCAGAGGAAAGCAAAGGCAAACCTGCTCTGAACAAATTATGCCACAAAAACTCCCGAGACAGCTCACCTTAGGATCACAATAACTCAGGAATGATTGTCACACAACAACAACAGTTCTATATCCACATACTCAGTATAGCTTATCCTCAGTACAGGATTGTACCCTAAGACATTTTCAGACATTCCATTCAAATAATTTCCTAGAAAAGCTTTGAAAGCGCCTGAACTTGCTGACTGAAATTGAAAACCTTTACCTATAACAATTCTCACAGAACAATTTGTTGATCCCTCCATTAAATGTTTAATTTTTAAAACTTTGTTCTGTTAGAAACATCACTGGACTATATCAATAGCATGTATCTTTTAAAATATAGTTAATTTTTATTCAGATAAATAACAAAAATCAGTTCCTGGCTGATTTAAAGCACTGGAATGCATCCTCGTATTTGTCCAGTTCAAAATTGTCTGAAAAACATGCTTCATTGCTAAAGTGTATCTCCTATTAGATCCACACTTTGCATTTCAAGTTGTTGTTTGGAGAAGGGATTATCCCCACTTAGCAGATGAAGATCTAACCTGATGCCCATTGACATGAATGTGACCTTTTCGATGATGCACAGAGAATTGGTGACACAATCAGAAAGGCCAGATGCATTACCAGCATTTTAGCCCTTTCTGAGGCCATCTGATTCCTATTCTCAAAAGCAGAAATCTGTTCTCAATTACAATCCAGAAACATACATAAAGGATATCTAACATGTTCCCCAAGTTCCCACATTCACCCCTGAGTCTCCAATCATCCCAGTTTGGCAGGGATAGACGCAATTGCAGAATGTTTCAGCTGCTTTTAAAAGGTCCCAGTTTGTTTCTTTCCTTTGTCCTCAATTTACTTCAATTGATGCAAACTGAATTCAAAGTGTTTGAATCTATGGGGAACGGCAAGACCCGACCTCTTATTTCCTCCTCCTGATTTAACTACATGCAAATTAGGTTGTGTAGGTTTTCTGGGCTGTATGGCCATGTTCTAGAAGCATTCGCTCCTGACATTTCGCCTGCATCTATGGCAGGCATCCTTAGAGGTTGTGTTTGCAAACTAGCTTTGCACTTTGAATTCAGTTTGCACCAAGAGAAATAAGGTGTGGGTAAAGATAGGAAGTGGATATAGGAGACACAAACTGGGGTACTTTTCAAAGCTGAAAAAGAGAAACAACAGAAGATGAATGGAGACTGTCCCTGCCAAATCAGGATACTTAGAGGGTACAATAATGGACAGCATATTTTTAGATTATTAGAACTTTAGAATCCTCTCTATGAGCTCCTGCATGATGGGGTATGATGGATGATGTGTGCCTTCAAGTCATTCCTCAGATGTAATGCAAGGCTCAGGTGAAGAGTTGCCAGTATGACGGGTGTGAGTCAGTAGCTCGGATTTTAATGATGCAATTTTCTTTTTTGTCAGCATGGCATCTACATAACAGAGAGTGGAAGAAATAAGGTATACAGACCTAGCAAGCTGCAGAAAGACCTTATAAGGGAAAGAACTACAGACCACCAGACCATTGCAAATCTCCCCACCCAAATCAAAACCACAACAGGATTGATTCACTTATGCGCAGGACAGAGACACCTTGTGGTTGATTTATAGGTTGAAATATAAAATGCATCCCTTTTTGGCAATCAGTTTTGTTACCTCAAAATCGTTGCTGTGCCTACCTCTTTGCCATCACAAGCTAACACAATCATCCTTCTGGAATTTGTCACTTTTGTTTTGACATGTTGTCTAGACTGGGGCTTCTTAAACTTTCCCACTCAAGACCTCTTTTGGTTTGGGACTTTTTTACATGACACTGGGTATATAGGTATATAAAACACAGAATAAAAATCAACATACTTCACAACCTCTGAGGATGCCTTCCATAGATGCAGGCGAAACGTCAGGAGACAATGCTTCTGGAACATGGCCATACAGACTGGAAAACTCACAACAACCCTGTGGTTCCGGCCATGAAAGCCTTTGATAATACATAAAAATCAAATATTTACTGATAATAAATCAGCATTTGCAAGGCTTGCTAAACAGGCTGATTTTCCTTTTTGTGAAGCATTTTCTGCAGAGTCCACCGTAAACACTGCACACGATTGCTAACAGATTTGTTTAAAGGGAGGGATTCAGAATACTTTTACTTTTAAAATGGCAGGACTACTACTTTTATATAGGAAACATGATTGTGACTGATGCACTAGCTGGAACATGTGTTGTATATTCTGTGGTTTAAGAATATTATGTCTTGAGTACTTGAAAAAATGCAGTCTCTTTTGCAATCAAATAATGATTTTGATGGATGACATGAGAATGTTGTGTAGCCAATGAGGAAAAAACATATTGACAAGAAGTCAATAATCATGGAAAGTATTACAATTATCCACAACTCCACAGGAGAGAGCATCGTTTTTATTGTGTTGTTTGGTAGCTGCATCTTTGAAGAATATTCTTCCAGCTGGGACTGGAAGCCTTCATGTCAGTTTCCTCTATTGTGGGATCTTTCTGCCAACATTGCTTTGCCTTGCATTATGCAGTAAGGAAAAAAGTGCCAGCCTCATTCTATCACCTGCAATGACTGAGCCGCAGTGGTGCAATGAGTTAAACCCTTGTGCTGACTGAACTGCTGACCTAAAAGTCAGTGCTTCGAATCAGTGAGACAAAGTGAGCTCCCGTCTGTTAGCTCCACCTTCCCATGTCGTGACATGAGAGAAGCCTGTTTGTTGTATCTTGTGGAAGATCATTTTCTATAAAAAGAAATAGTAATTAGCACTGTGAATACAACATACTTATGTTTCATTGTATATTAATGCTTATTGTGTCTTGTACAAGCTGTGGAAACAAGTATATGCTTGGAATTGTTCTACTATTGTAATAGTGGATTAGTGTTTGTTGATTCAAGGGAATCCATTTTCTTTTCACATGAGAGAAGCCTTCCACAGGATGGTAACACATCTGAGCATCCCCTGGGCAACGTCTTTGCAGACAGCAACTTCTCTCACACCAGAAGCGACTTGCAGTTTCTCAAGTCGCTTCTGACACACACAAAAGCTGAAGTGGCAAGTAATTATTAGCAAATTGAAACATACACTAGTCTCCACCTGTAACCATATCAGCTGCTGTGATGAAATCTAATCTTATCACTTAGAAGGGAGGTGTTAAAGGGAGGACATGCTGAAGTTAAATAGCAACAGGACTCACATCAAGCCTTGGATGCAAGTCTCAGAACAAAGGAGGCATAAAGAATCTCCAGAAAGAGAGAGCAAGAGAATACATTAAAAATCAAAACACCAGGAGTTCAGAAACTCTTATTTCTAGACTACAGAATGATATCATACTGCTATTACACTATTACCATAAACATAACTTTAAAAAAGAAGTGCTGTGTTTTATTGTTGTTATTGCAACACTGTACTTCATGGTACAACTGGAAGGAATAAGAGAAATCTTGGAAGACTACCCCATGCAGCAAGCACATCAAATGATGAATTTAAATGGTTAAAAAGTCCAGGTTTCAGCACTGTTGCACCATAACAGCAAAACACACACACATGTATATGTGTATATGTAAAAATAAAAAGCATTTCAAGAGGAAAGCACAGCTATTTATTTTGAAGTCTTGTCTTTCTTTCCCAATCTTTGGAGTAGTTTGAGGATTCCCTGCTTGAATATTTCCTTGGGACTCCCCAAGGGAGGGATAAACAGTCTGTTTAACCAGCTACTAAACCATAGTGAGAAAAGAGACTGTTAACTGATCATTTTCAGCATGAAAAAAATCACATTCCCAATAACCATAAACACAACGGCAACAGGAGAATGATGATGTTGTATGATAAGGCTGAGAAAACATGGAACCAAGCAACTGTTATCACAGTATAATGCTGATCAATGCTACTCAGTGGATTGAAGTAAGTGCATTGAACATTTCCAAGAAAGAAAGAACAATTATATCCAATGGAAATAAACATCATAATGGTCCTTGGTTCATTGGCAAAAAATGCTTATCCCTCTTAACAAATAACTTAAACAGCACTAGACGCTTCCTTCCAAAACTGTAATTACACAACTCCATTATCCTTAACTGAGTTTAAATGGATATAGAGAGGCTACATCTTTCTTGTACATACATTTTTCTTTTGACATAGCACCACTTTCAATAAAATAGGTGTTTGTATGCACACACACTGACAGCAGTGATTTCTTTTTCAAGCTGTCTAAAGTCATCAGACTGAAATCAGCTCTGCAGAGGGAATGCTCCCTGTTCATTTTCTTCCAGTTGTCACAAATCATTCTGAGATCAGGTGAGGCCCCTTTTTGTAGCTTCCTGGGAGCCAATGGAAGACTACACTTGTTTGCTGGGGCAACCGCCTTGAAAGGAAATGTACATTTACTTGATCTGGTTTTGGGGGAACAATAGGTTCAGCATTGAGGCGTTGTATGCACAGTGCACAATATGTTTTGTGTGATTTCACTTAGCTTCAGCCTCGCCCCTTTCTAGATTTGAAGGACCTTAAAATGGTAGTGCATGCACTAGTAACCTCAAGGTTGGACTTCTTCAATGTGCTTTACAGTGGGCTATCTTTGTACCAAGTTCAGAAACTCCAGTTGGTTCAAAATATGGCAGCCAGACTGATTACAGGAACATCTAGCAGTGAGCATATTATACTTATCCTAAAGAATAGGCTATTACACCTATCCTAGTTTCTAGGCAAAGTACAACGTGTTGGTTTTGACCTTTAAGGCCCTATTTCATTTGGGTTGGTTACCTCCAGGATCACCTTCTCACATACAATCTGCCCCAAACACTTAAGTCCTCTGGGGGGCTTCAACCAGCCAGACCCCGACTGGCAGCCATCACCCTTAGGACATTTTCATCGGCCACCCCAAGACTCTGGAATGACCTGCCGGAGGAGCTCTGACAGCTAAATGATTTGCCAGAATTTAAATACTATCTAAAGACCTATCTCTTCCAGCAGGCCTACTCAGCCTGCTTTTAAGTATGAATTTTAAATGTGTGTCTTTTGTTTAATCTCTGTTTTGTGTATTTTAATATGTACTTTATAGAAATACGTTTTAACATGTATCTTTTATAGAAATACATTTTAATATGTGTATTTGTAATATTTTTACAATGATTATATGTCTTAATTATTCTGTAACCCACAAGGAGATGCAGGAAATAATTTATTATTATTATTATTATTATTATTATACTGGAACAACTGTAGCTGTCGTCTGCCATGGGTGCCTCTCATTTATCCACATAATACTGAGTGCAATTCTGCTTAGACTGTTTTGGGCTTGAGCATTGATGTTCAAACCTCATGTAATTTGCAGCCTGGAATTAATCCTGTTTGAACACTAATGCTGTTGGGGAATTGAACAGGTGCAGGTGTCAGGCCAGGCTGAGGAAGGGATTATCTGAGGGGCATCCTTGCAGGCCCTTTGTAGTCCCTCTTCTTCCCCCTATAATCTGATGAGGGGCTAAACCAGTTACTGCTGGCAAGAATATCAACATTTCTCCTGAAAGAGAGAGGGAGAAAGAACAACAGCATCACAATCACTGTCTTTGTGGTGTCATTATTGGAGATTATTGCAGGCGGAAATAAATAATCCTGTTTGCTTTCCCATTGCAGGTTTTCTTTTAAATATAACTATGAGGAAATGGTTCAATCAGGGGATGTTATAAAGGTGATGCATCAGGTGTAGGGCACTTAGACAAACTTTACACTGGTTTCCAGATCTCTCCTTTCCACAACTATTACGTCTGATGCTCACATGGGAAAAACATTTTGTGCACTGCTTCCAGCTGGTATGAGAGAGAATGGATGGGAAGAAACAGATTTTGTATGCTATTTGAGCTGCAGCATTTCCCTCTCATTTCCCTGTGGCCACAAGGTCTAGACTTAGGCCATGCTGAGTGTTAGCCACAACAGTCCATTTGCCTACTCATTTATTCTTTGGAGTGCAAAATACAAAACCTGTTCCCACAGTAGGCATTTCCACTTGTGGCTTACAGTACCTTCCTGCCTTTTTAAGTTACTGATTTTTTTATTACATTCTTTAAAAATAGTAGCTGGGTCAGACCCCTCACTGCTAGCCTCCCACTGTTAGGAAAAAGCTATTTAAGTAGCACATTGCCATTGAAGCTGTTTTGTTGCTGGGAAGAGATATTGACTGGTGGGTCATTCTGGATTCTTTTTATTAATGCTTATTTTTCCATTATTCTGTTTTTTTCCACCCAGAGACTAGGGACCTTCTGCACATGGCTAAAAACCTAAAAGTAACTGGGATAAAGGCTTTGGGGGCCACTAAACAGCGTTTAGCCAAAGTGTGAGTGGAATCGGGTTAACAGCAGAAAAACATGTTTAAAAGGTTTTAACTCGTATTTCTTTTATAGGTCAGTGTTTAAATTAAATAAGTAGACATATAATAGTTATGTTTAACTTTCCACCAGCTGAACGTTCACCTCCAGTTGCCATGACCAATTTAGCTAATTCCACTATTTTAAAGCTTTTTTTTAAAAAAAAAAAACACCCATGCATTTAAAATATATGCTTTTAAAATTCACATACAAATATATGCAAATGTAATCAGCTAACTGATTGAGCAATCAACTTAAACTGTTTGGCATTCCAGCACTTTACTTCCAGCCCCGGGCCCCACAATTTGTCTTTGCAAAAGCCCTTGCCCTGCCTTCTCAAATCTGAACATGCCCACCTTTCCCAGCTACTGGTTGTTGATGTCGGTTAATTATTTTTATAATGTTTTTATTGTTCTGGTTTTCATTGTTTTAATTATATGGTTATTGTTTTATGTTTTTAATTGTGTTTTATGTTTATGTTTTTAATTGTGTAACCCTTGTCAATGTGGGGCTTGGTCCCCATGTAAGCCACCCCGAGTCCCTTTGGGAAGATGGTGACCTCAGATCTATAGCATTCTGAATCAAATTGTTGTTGTACACGGGGATTATTATTATTTTAAACACAACAGGATTAGTACACAGCAAACAAGATCACTATGCTGGTTGCTGTATTGGATCACACGTCGGACACTTCTCAAGTGTCTAGGACTATGTCATGTATTGGCAAATAATGCGTGCAGATCCCAGCAGGGTGGCCTTTTGCAGTTGACAGGTGGAAATTTTGTCAGCACTGATTGTGTTTAAGTGCAGGCCAAGGTCTTTAGGCACTGCACCCAGTATGCCGATCACCACTTGGACCACCTTTACTGGCTTGTGCCAGAGTCTTTACAGTTCGATCTTTAAATCCTCATATTGTGTCAGCTTTTCCAGTTGTTTCTCTATTATTATTATTTTTATTATTATATTATTATTATACACTCATAGAACCAATCGACCAAGTTGAAGTATATGGAAAAGCAACCAACTTTCACTTAATTAAAAAGAAAAAACCCAGCAAGACTTGGTTATGAGGTGGACAATAAAATAACTTGTGATCATTCTCAGGGCTTAGGTAACTGCAGTATTTGGTCACCTGAAGGCATTTTTTTGCAGGCCAGAGTGCATTAAGACAGCCTAGCAACTCCCCATGCTAGTTGTCTGGCCTTTTTAATTCTGTAAGGAGGGCTTTACTTTCACTTGCTACAAATAACAAATCAGAATTAGTTCTTCAATATGTGTGCTATACAACTACTAAAAGAAACTGTAAGAATACCATTTAACTTCGAGAAATGAGAAAGTGACTGACCTTTAAAGTTTTACTTTTGGGCACTAGATTACTGCCAGTGATTACGTTTTGAAAAGTGATTTCCCAGGCTCTACCTCAAAGCAAACATGTACTTTTCTTCATATTTTAGTGAATGGGAAATTTTGATCATTTACATTTTACTGAGGAGGCTGGCTGTTTTGCACTGTATTAGATTAGATGGCTATTATGTGTATACCAGTTGTGCTAGCCTATGAAGATGTATAGATTCCACTGTAGTCTGGAGGATCCCAAATGTCATGGTCAAAACTGAATTGTTTTTAGACACTGTTGCCAGTGCCTGCTAGTTTAGTAAGTAAATAGCCACATGGACATGATGCTACTGTTACCCATATCATCCAACTGTTCAAACTTGGCAAGGACAGTTCCAAATAATCCTTTGTCACTCTACATTATTGGCCAGTTTATCTCCTTTTTCCACTTTCCTTCTTTGCCCTCAGCTTACTTCCATTGCTGCAAACTGAGTTCAAAGTGCAAAAGTGGTTTGCATTCCATTAACTTCACCAAACTAAGAAAACAAATAGGAAGTCTTCAGGGAACGGCCAAGCAGAAGAGAAGCCCTTGTTTTCAACTTCAGTGATTCACAGAGAGCTCTAGTTTCTTCTCGCCTCCCTACTTTTATCTGTTTCCTCTCCACTTTCCCCACCTTGCTCAAATATTAAATAGATTGCCTTACCTTAAGCACACACCTGCCCTAGACACAAACATTCCCAGACAAATGCCCTTCACATCACTCAGCCTGGAATAGTTTTATTCCAATTTCTGCTTCTTAAATTTATATATAAATAGTTGTTTTATTGTTTTATTTTTTGAGTGCCTCAGTCCCCTGACCATTCATTAAAGATTTTGGAGCCTGTTTATTCCTCTACCTATAAATCAGTGAAATAAAATTGCATGTTCTTCTGTTTCTGTCCTTTCTTGCGATCAGGCCCTTAGGCCTCGGCTATTGCTGAGATCAATATAATGTGCTTCAAGTTGGATTTTGTTTGGACAGAGTCTCAGCTGTAGTAGCCTTTATTCAGGGCTAAGGTTAGATACTTGTAAGTTAGGATAAATATAACCCCCGATGAAGCCTAGAGTATGTTTTCCCTACTAAGAGAATTCTCATATATCTATAGAAATAAAAATGTAATGCTCGTTTGTGGGATTAACATAACTCAAAAACCAGTGGACGAATTGCCACCAAATGTGGTCACAAGACACCTACTAACCCAAGGAGTGACCATCACTCAAAAATGATTTTGTCATTTGGGAGTTGTAGTTGCTGGGATTTATAGTTAACCTACAATCCAAGAGCATTCTGAACTCCATCAATGATGGAACTGAAGCAAACGTGGCACACAGGACTCCCATGACTAGAAGGGTTTGGTGGGCATTGACCTTGAGTTTGGGAGTTGTAGTTCACCTACATCCAGAGAGCACCGTGGACTGAAATAATGATGGACCTGGACCAAACTTGGCATGAATATTCCATATGCCCAAATATCAACAGAAAATATTTAAGGCCATCCAGTCCAACTCCCTTCACCAGGGCAAGCCCTCCTGACAAAGAGCCATCCATATATCTATCTATCTATCTATCTATCTATATATATATATATATATATATATACTGTATATCAATCATAGAGATAGTATCATATATTTGAATATATATGATACTATAATTGCCAGACCATTGAGGCCATGCTATTGAAAACACAGCTGTGCTGGGCAGGCCACGTCTCTAGGATGGAGGACCACCGCCTCCCAAAGATACTACTCTATGGTGAACTCGCCATGGGTCAGTGCAAGAGAGGCAACCCAAAAAAGAGATATAAGGACTCCCTGAAACAACAGCTCAGGCTCGGCCAGATTGATCACCAAAAATGGTCCACCCTGGCCTCACATTGGGAGACATGAAGACACACTATCCACAATGCCGCGGGCTCCTTCGAGAAGAAACGCCAAACTGGTCTCGAAGAGAAATGACAATGCAGAAAGAACCGCAACTTGGAAAAAACATCACCACCAAGGAGACTTTCTGTTGTGCTTTCTGCAACCAGACTTGCCTATCTCGGATTGGCCTTTATAGTCAACATGGTGGTAAAAAGTGTGAGATGAGTCCTTCCTAAGAATCTTCATTCACAAAGTAATGCCAGAGAGAGATATCTATCTATCACACACATAGATATAGTATCATATATCTGTGTGTGTGTGTGTGTGTATATATATATATATATATATATATATCACATATATATAGTATCATATATTTGAAAAGCACCCCTAAAGAAGGACAATTATATGTTGCATGTTCCAGAATAGGCAAACTAAACAATCTCCACGTCAACACTGACAAAAAAACAGAAAGAAATACTGTTTACCCACAAACATAAAGAAATTACATATATTAGAAACCAACACTTTCTCATTACTTTATTTTCCAGATCACCAGATTGGGCCACAGCAACACATGGCAGGGGACGGCTAGTCAGTAGATGAATTACATGGGGAAACATGGACAGCCTGAGAATAAAATTCACCTCTTCCATCTCTTGACTCTCACCAATTTTTGCCAATTCATATTAGGAAGGTAAAACACTCAAAAAATGGCTCTTTGGTAGAGCATTTAATGTGTAACCATTGTAACTGTATTGCTGTATAAGTTTGTTATTCCGTCTGTGTAAGTCGCCCAGAGCTCTCCGGTGGAGGGTGACTCATCAAATAATAAATTGAATTGAATTGAAACTAAATCTGTAGAACTAGTCCCACCATTAAGGAGTGAAGTGGCAGTCTCAGGCAACAGATTGTGGATGCTGCAAAATGGTCGTTTCTGTTCTTGGGTTTTTTAAATTTTTTATTTTATTTTGCTTGGGAGAGGTGCTTAGAGGATGCTCTGATCTGTGACTTTGAGTTCCGTGCATATTGACCTGAGTTGAGGGTTTGTTAATACTAGAAAATGTCCTTCATATGGTGTTTGAGGACTTATTAAAAACCTGTAGGGGCTAAGGGAGCTACATTTGCATCCACCTTCCCTAGCCTCATGCCATAAAAGATATCAAAGATGGGATTCTCTTTTTCTATCTCTGCAATACTTCAGGTACTGCCACACCTTAGACCTAAAGGAGAAGGAAGGCTTACAAAATGAAAGGCGTTGAACCTTATTATCTCTTTTTTCAATAAATGAGCTTGAAGGTCAAGCATCTCATACTCCTTATGAACAGATTTCCCCACATATCAAAAGGTACCCTCGTTGACTGGGGAGAGTCCCGATTCTGCTGCAGTGACCCAGTTCAGAACCAAGTCTCCAAGTAGAAAGAAGACTTCCCCTTTGGGTCCACCCTTTCTTCTCTTCTGCCCGCCGGCTGCCCAGTGACATGGAAGGTCTTTCCACGTGTGTCTGGCTTCTTCCTAGTCTGCTGCTTGTTCTGGCCCTGCAGTTCAGAGGCCTTCTCCAGCTGCTTGTGTCCCTTGGGAGATAAAGGAGGAGGGTCCACTTTGATCTGAGGGATGTAGAAAGTATGGGTCTGGCTTTGGTTGGCTTTTGTGTCTTTAGTTGCCTCCTCCAGCTGATGGGCATCAAAGATGGCTTTTGAACCGGGGAGTCGATACTCTGGTTTGTACTGGAATTCAGGCCGGGTTTTACGTAGCTTTACCAGTTGGGCTTTACATTCACGTTCCAGATCACGATCTGAGACAGGCACATCATGAACCTGCCAGAGAGGAAGAAAGCAGCAAGAGGGTCAAATCTGTAATACTGAAAAATTAGGAACTGGGGGCATTGGTGCAAAATAAGAGGTACTTCCAGTAGAACAGTCTGGTAAGTTTCAGTTCTAAGGAAAGAACTCAGTTACAGCCAGCCTTCCAAATTCACTGGGGTTTGGATCTCAGGACTCTTGCAAAAGTGGAAAAAAACACAAATAAAAAATCACCCCAGACTTTGCAATAACTATGATGTCAGGTTGTGAGCAAATAGGAGTGGCTGCCTCTTTGAAGTGCTTAGCAAATTTGTTACAGAGGGTGACCAAGGTCTCCTCGGCTAGCTTCTCTGTCCTTGATCCCAATAGGATTCTCATCATACAGACTAACCCTTCTGGATGGGAAGTTGAGGATGAGCTGGTATTGGCAAATAATATACCTCTCCACCTCACTGCCACATAATGTGCACAAGCCACCCATCCTTTTATTATATCCCACCTTTCTTCCAGGCTGCTTACAAAATTACAGACTACACTTACCCCTTCAGATTTGCAGGTTTCACTTTTGCAGATTTGATTATTCTTGAATTTGATTCATATGTTCTTTCTAGGAATCTCCAGGTCCTCCAGCACAATCTGTGCTCAAACTTTGGTGGAAATTGACCATACAGTCACACCGGGGGACCTAGAGATTCCTAGAAAGACCATATTAATTGCATCTGTAAAAGCCAAACCCACAAATATGGAGGATTGACTGTATCAGAATCAAGGCTGTGTTGCAAAGAAGAAACAGGGAAAGTAGGCACAGCAAACGAAAAGCAGGATGTACAGCTGAAGTGAGCAGAAGATATATAGTAATCTACTGGTAGATCTTGAGATCAGCAAGACTTCTCTGACTCCCAGTGGCCAGAGCTTACTTTTTAAATGCAATTAATTTCAATTACTTCTTGCAGTGTTTGAAAAGTGGCCCATTGCTGTTACTCATTGCAATGCTGTAACTTCGTTCTGTGACCTGCTGTACTGCTCATTACTTGTTGCATCAATCAAGTGAAAGTTTGTGAAAACATGAAAGTAGTTTGCACTCAAGTAACTGTGCGTTACAGGCAGTCAGAAGCAACCAATATATGTGGAGATGGAATTGGGCCAGCTTCCCTTTCAGTCCTTTTTACCTCAGCCATGAATGCATCTTCTTGCAAAAGGTGAGCTGGGATGCTGCGCAGCTTCTCCAGGGTCTCTACTACTCCTGCACATCCACGCAGTTTCTCTGAGGACCCCAGGGCCAAGCGGATTAACAATAGTCCCACGCGAAACATTACCTTGACCCCTGCAGAAGACACATCAGGAACACAGATCAAAGTACGAAAAGACCACAAGACACTGCCTTACACCAGCCATCATATTATATTTCTTTCTAGCCTAATGTTATTGTTTGTTGACTGGTAGGAGCAGCTCTCCAGAGTTGTTATCCAAGTCTTTTAGGTAGAGATGATAGGAAATGTACCTGGAATCTATTGTGTATAAGTAAGACTTGTGTATTTATGATCTGTTCCCACTGAGAAATGATTCCTTTTATGGATAATAACCAAGAAATATTACTTTACAAAATAAGGTAGTTATTTTATTCTGTCCTCCCAAAAGCTTAACACTTATTATTGCAGTCCGGAAAGATAATGTGTGGAATTCTCACCACAACTAATGCGTATGGAGTTCCACCTGATACTTTCAAGAAGCAGCTTGTTACCAATGGAAATAATTACAACTTGTAGTGTGTTGGGTTTCTGCCACCAGACAGATGGGTTCTGGAGTCCTTGTTAGCATCATGACAAAATGTGAACAGCAGTGCAGTAGCACAGAAAGCATTATTTTGTATTAGTGACCTTAGATACTTTTTGCATTAGCTCATCAGCCTGAGATTGGGAACAGATATGAATACTGAAATTGGACTGGGAAAATGAATTTTCCTCCATGATCAACCTGCTTGTTATGGAAACAAGAAAGGGATTGTGCGTGTGCACTTTGTTTCTTTAAATGTATTAGCACTATATATATTGTCTCTTGGACTTGCCCTGGAGACAGCTTATTGCTGTTCAGTGGTCCCATTTAACTGGTAATGGGGAATTTGACCACTGTTACAGTGGGTTCTACCATTGGCTGTGACCCATCAGCAAAAGAACTGGAATGATTCCCTATTATATAACATCTGTTGCATCAGCTACAACCAATAAAACTTACTTTACAGCAATAATGTGTGATGCTGAATGGGAAGATGTGGAATTACATCCAGGTTAATCAAAGAGCAAAAACTGAGTTACATCCTATCTTTAATATGAATTCTTGATATAATGGCTGCTCTAAGGAAGAAGAATTACTGTTTCATTAAATTGCAGAGTTTCTTAAATATCCACTATAATTGTTAATCACTGAGCTATTAGAAGCTTAATGGAAGCCCCCAGAAAATGTAACTCTATTTACTTATTTCAAGTTGTATCCATATGATTTAATGTCAAAAAAGAGTGCTGAAAGCGAAGTTAGGGAACATGTGTCCCTGGGTGTTGTTGCACTGAAACTCTCATCATTCCCCACCATGGTTCTCTTGGCTAGGACCAACACCATCTGGCAGGCCATATGCTCTCCTCCCTTGATCTACAAGAACCTTCCGCTTAGTGTGATTACCCTTTCCGTATAACCCCACCACCCATTCCAATGTCTATTTCTTCCTCATCCTCTTTCCAACAGAAGAGGCTGTTTGGAAAATAACACTCCACCCACAGGAGCCACTTCTTCAAATAAAGGTGCTTTCTTGTTCTATTTGCTTGCTTCCTATCCTCTCATGTCTCCAAAACCATTCCAGTTCCTTCAGGTCTTTACTATTTAATATCTACTGCTGCTGAAGTTGTGACTAGCAATGATTTGTCTTTAGTGCCTGGTGGTATCCTCCTCAATGCAGGCTAAACCTCACCCTCACTGAGAAAGGCATCCCATATCCTGAGGACAATGGGGAAGGGCAGAGTGCGAGTGAAGAGGCAGAGGAACCACTCTGGTAGGTAGAGGAAGGGCTCCACCCCATGCTTCTGCAAGTGCTTGCAGGCCTTGGGGCACAGGCGGCGAAGGAGGGCCACAAACACCTCACTGTCCAGCAGCAGGGCCTCCTGGAGGAGAAGGGAAGAAACAGTTGCAGTAAACAATATGGTCTTTGTACATCCTCAGAGGTAGTCCATCCCCTTTCCATGTCCTTTAGAATGAACAACATAGAGACGCAAGAGGTGAGGCTTCATCCTTTCTCTATGCTTATGAAAAGTTTTTTTTGTTGTTGTGTGCCTTAATGCCATCTCAAATTTATAATGATCCTAAAGCAAACCTATCAGAAAGTTTTCTGGAGCTGGCAGTGTGTGGACCTTGGCGTCCACTAAACCACTTGAATTTCTGCTTTTTCTTGCAGCTGTTTAAAAAGCACACAAGGCCTTGCCTCCCCCATCTCTTGGCTACTCCCATCCCTCTATCATCTGAAATGAAGAGCAGACCACTTACTACAATGAAATCTGAGCCCTGCCACATGCACAATGGAGGACATTCTCACAGTGACACCAGAGGCACTCCAAGTGGCCAGCTTTTGGTCAAGGACATTTGGCATCATCCCAAATTTTTGATTTTCTTTGTGTTTATAAATACATTATAACTGTGCCCAATTAAATGTATTGTTGAAGGCTTTCATGGCCAGAATCATTGGGTTGTTGTAAGTTTTTCAGGCTGTATGGCCATGTTCCAGAAGCATTTTCTCCTGACATTTTGCTTGCATCGATGCAGGCAAAACATCAGGAGAGAATGCTTCCTGTACATGGCCATACAGCCTGAAAAACTTACAACAACTCAGTGTACCCAATTCACTTCTGACAGAGGACTGCTTTAAGGCAGCTTTCCCCAAACTGGACCTTTCCATATGTAGGACTACAACCTTCAGCATTTCCCACAAGCCATCATTGGCCTTCTGGGAGGAGGGTGATGGAAACTGATATGGACATTTGACCTTTCCACACAGCCCTATATCCCAGAATATCAAGGCAGAAACCCCCACATTATCTGAGTGTGGACTCAGGTAACCCTGTTCAAAGATGATATTGTGGGATTTTCTGCCTTGATATTCTGGGATATAGGGCTGTGTGGAAGGGCCCCACACTTCTCATACATCAGTACATTTGTCCCATTACAGCTACCCAGTTTCTGTGCCCAAGGGGGAATTTTCCTCTTCCTCTGAATCTCTTACCATTTTGGGGCTATAGTAGCCAGGAAGGTAGTGCTCACAGATCTGCACCAGACACCAGAAGGCTTGCTGGAAAAGACAAGGTAGGCACGGTCAGTTAAACTTGTAGGCAAATAGGACACAAACTATACAGTACAACCAAGATTATTGTTGGGCAAAGTCTCCCATACGCTGCATCTATTCCAGCAAAATCAAACAACACCTTGTTAAATGGGATATAGACCCCCCCCCCCCCCGCTCCAAACTATTAAGCATAGAATAATTTTTTTTCCAAACACAGATGTGGATTTACACTTTTGATTTTAATTGGGAATTTTAAGTTCAGTTTTCACACTCTGTGGGTCCCAGTGATTGAAAAAGACGAGTCTGGAGACCCACTGAAGTTGCCCTATTGCTTGATTTAGCGTAATCTTACACTGACCGGTAAGAAAGATGAAAACTGGGGTATTGTTTTGGAAAAAGAAGGTATAATAACACCTATAGAGTTCTTGGGAGAAAGGTGTGAGACTCACCTCTGGTGGCATGTGCATAAGTAGCAGGGCACCCAGTGGCCCTTGGGCCTGGCAGTAACCCTCCTGCGGACGATAGACAGTGTAGGCCTTCATCACCTGTAGAAGCCCTTGCTGTCTGCAAATAAGTAAAGGAACAGGATTTTACAGTCTGACCAGAAATAGGCACATCCGTGCCTTAGGCTCCACCATACAACATCAGACAACAGCAATCCTATTTTGTTATTTTCTTGTCCTCTATTTGACCCGAACAAAGTGTGACCTTGCCTCACCAGCAAACATCAGCTCCTTCCTCAGAGTCTTAAAATATTCCAGTTTGTCTTCTTATTTCCTGCTTTGTTTTTTTTTTTTTGGCTTGACCAGAATTGGGTGCATCCCAAATGTCTGCGAGGTTACAATACAAACTACAAACCAGCTGCTTGAAAATTAAGCATCTTAAAAATGTCACAAAAGGCTCTTAATCTTGTGAGTGATATTTCAATATGTATTTTCTATGCTGAAAATTATAAAATAATTACGGCTTTAAGAACACTTAAAACTGAGAATGAGGGATGTGTGCTGCCCTTGTAATTACTTGCTTTGGCTGCGACTCTTTTGCTTTACTGCTGTTCATTTCTCCTTTGGGCTCCAATTCTTTAAAATCTTTTCCAACCCAATTTTTGCTAGATTATTCCAAAATATTTTAATAGCTTGAAAGGGAATGATTTGTACAAAGTATGTGTGTATGTGCCTTGACGTTGTCTGTAAACCTATGGTGACCCCATGAATTTTGTTGGGTTTTCTTGGGCAAAGAAGATTTAGAGGTGGTTTTGTCAGTTCCCTTTATCTGAAATACAGCCTACAGCATCTGGTCTGCACATATATAATTTACATGTATCATTTACATTCACTAGACAGAATTTAGGTCACTCATTTGTTTGTTGTGTCAGGATACGTATCTATACTATTCTGAATACCACTTTGTAAGTTCCCAAAATTTCACAGATTAAACTTGAGCTAAGCAGCTTCAGAGTATAGTCAAGATAGCAAACTTTATTACTAAGGAAGAACACACAGACTAGAAGAGGCTGCAGCAATTTGCTTTTGCCTAAACTGTCTGGGAAGGAGAATATTCTTGCCTGCTCAGTCAATCCAGTGTGAATTACTTTTGTGCTTTGAACTCAGTTTTGCAGCTAATCTAGTAAAATGGGGCAGGGAGCAAGACAGATGGGGCGAAATGGGAGAAGGAGGAAGAGATTGAGAATTGGGACATTTTAAAAGCAGCTGAAAGAGGCGAGATAGCAGAGGATTAAAAAGAACGGGCCCTGTCAACTCCGAAAGTTGAAGGCCATGGACGTTCTTTGCTTGCTGTACTCCTGGCAGTGTATTACCAACCCAGAAGGAACATTTCAGGTGATGCTTGGTTTCCCTTTGGTATCTTACAGTTGCACAAAAGCATGGAAGGATCTGTTCAATGTATTGATCAGAGAAAGATACTAGGACCCTCAATATCCCACAAGGATCATTCTCTGACTGTCACCTCCCATTTTAGTTAAAATATTTTAATTAATTTTCACCTTGATCAAATTAAATCCCAGGACAGAGCAGAATAATAAAAATAACTAATTGTCAAACACTTAGTGCAGGATGAGAAAACAAATAAGCAGTAGATAAAATTTGAAAGAAACCAAGGAATTTGATTAATATGTTTAGATTAGCAAATAATTCTTAACCTAGCACTTAAGTCTTTAAATTAGGCAACATACTTCCATTCCAAAGATGAGATGCTACCACTGAGAAGGGCCTCTCCTAATAAGGTAGGCCCTTTTAAGAGGACTTGAGCAGAAAATGTTGTCATGGAGAGCCTGATATAGGAAGAACTACCAGGTACCCCGGTGGCCCAGTGGATTAAACCACTGAGCTGTTGAACTTGTTGACCAAAAGGCCACAGGTTCAAATCCAACCTAGCGGTTTGAAAACATGCAATTGTGAGTAGATCAATAGGTACCGCCCCGGCGGAAAGGTAACAGCACTCCATTGTTATGCTAGCCACATGACCTTGGAGGTATCTAGGGACAACGCTGGCTCTTCAGCTTAGAAATGTAATTGAGCACCAACCCCCAGAGTCAGACATGAATGGACCTAATGTCAGGGGAAAACCTTTACCTTTACCTACCAGATACAGCGTTTACATTTAGGAAGACCAAGGCAACCATAATTTTTTTAGGAGTGGGGAATTCCTTATCCCAAACCATGTCTTACTGTTAACTTTGTAGAAATAAGAGAGTTGTCACAAAAATTAAGTGGGTTTATATTCCCCCTCTATTCCTTAGAATGCAACTACTGGTGGAGCTGCATGCTACCATGGGACTAAACTGCCAGAGGATTTTCTCCCCAGTCCCTGCCCCAATTTGCTATGGGTGTTTTAGAAAAGCACAACCCTGATGAGGGCAGAGAAAATGTGTGGGCTTTCTGCACATGGCCCTAGTGGTATGATTATTTCCCATGTGCATGGACAGTTCAGTGTCTGAACACCTGTTTTGCGTCAGAGGGGCCAGGCTCAACCTTGGCATCAGCAGTTAAAACTATCAGGTAAAAGAGTGAATGAGATCCTGAGGATCTGCTGCTGTCAGGCAGCTTCCTGTCACTCTATGGTCTAAATCCAGACATAGCACAACTAAGGAGAGACTCCCAATAGAATGGGGTTTACATGCATGTTTCCTTTTCATTCAGCATTGATTCAATGGCTCTGTCCAAACTGGCATTAGCAATCCAATGATTTAGGCCATGGGAAGGAACTGTGTGGCTCTCCAGGTGTGGTTGCACTACACCTCCCACCAGCCCTAACAAACATAGTGAGGATTTTTGGAGATTGCAGTCCAATAACATTTGGAAGGATGTCCAGAAGTGATTTAGTTCTCTTTTCGTATTCAACCAATTTCCTGGATGTGTATCTACTCAGGAATATGATCCATGAAGTTCAAATCATTTTACTCCTGGAGAAGATGGTATCAGATTGTACCCTTAGTAAAGCAATCAAATGCCTTGTTAAAGAACAGCCAAAGAAACAATCTAGAAAACAACCAACCAACCAACCAGTCAAACACGTTTACATGGATCAATGACACATATATTATATATCTGGCATATAATGCAATATTAATATGAGTATTGTATACGTCTATTGTAAAAAGGTGTAAGGATTAAAGTGCCTTGGCTCCCTCTAGAGGAAAAGAAACAAAAAAGGAAACATGTTGTTTATTAGATTGGGTCTGTTGTGTCACTTCCTGTACTTGGCCGACTGGATAGAAAGCGGAAGAAGCAGAAATGCAAACTTTGGCACTTCCAGCAGGTGACCTTCCCCTGCCTCTCTTCAAATGCCAGTACTGTGTATCAAAGGGAAGTAAGTTCAGAGGCTGTGAGAGAAGCCAAAGAGATATTTACACAACTGGTTGATAGAGTTGTACCACAGTTTTTGTTTTGTGTACAAGGTAGAGCAAGCTGTAGGGATATTTATTTTTGTATATAGTTTTAATTTGGGGGGTGGCTTTTCTGCTGCTGTTGTTTTTCACTTCCCAGCTATAGAGTAAAAGCACAAACTAATTCCAATTACCTGCAGTTTTGCTTTCCAAAGTTTGTTTCTGGTGATAAATGATGGTACAAAAATATGAAATGAAAAGTTCCAGAAACAAACAAGTTTTCAACTCTGCCCTGTTCTGAGTAGCATGGTGAAACTTAGCGCCATCCCTCCAGAGACAAGAATAAAGATGGTCCTCCACATTTTCTGGGGTTAGGAGTGCAGGACCCCCTTGAAAGTGGGAAAAATACAACATTTTAAAAACTGCTATTTTTTCTACCCAGTCTTTTCTCTAAGACCCTCTAGGTCAGTGGCTCTCAACCTGTTGGTCCCCAGGTATTTTGGCCTATAACTCACAGAAATCCCAGCCATTTTACCAGCTGTTAGGATTTCTAGGGACCCACAGGTTGAGAACCATTGCTCTAGGTCCTCCAACATGATTATATGGTCACTCTCCACACAAATTGTACTGAAGGAACCATGAATAATCAAATCCACAAAAGTCAAACCCACAAATGTGGAGGGTCAGCTGTGTATTTGCTATCCATACGTTAGTCACATAGATCATGGGTATGTATGCACAGGGAGAAAAACATAGTATATTTAGGGTTTGATACTGTTTGTGGTTTCGGGCCTCTTCTAGAGGTCCCCCACATAAGGGGTTACCATATTTATTTAACTTGTTTCTGCCTGCAGGATTCCTTTGGGGTGCCAACTACACTGCATAAGTGGCATGTTATTCCAGTGACATTCGAGGGTAATTTACTTTCTTCTCCACTTACATCAGAGTGGGCAGCTTCCAGAAGCCTTGGGGCCACATTTATCTTCATAGGATTTCAAAGGGCCACATTTATCTTCACTTCCAAGGTATTTCTCAAAACATGCCCAAGCAGCAAAGGGGGGCTAAGGGGGCTATAACTACACTTACTGGTACATTATTTCTCATTTAAATCCTATTGCATATTGGGATCTAGGGTAGACCCTCTTCCAAGGTATTTGGAGCGGAGGCTCAAAACATGCCCAAGCAGCATATCATACTCTCTAGGATAGTGGTTCACCAACTTTTGCTATCGTGCTCCACACTAGATTGTTGCTTGGATGCATGTTTTCATCTGTGAAATGTTAGACGGTATGGAATACAGGAAAAGTGTGCTTGTGTGTTTGTGTGTTGTTTTCTCTCAGAGGCATAGTGTTTAAACATGGCTATCATGTCCGCGCTCAGCCTTCTTTTCTCTATGCTAAACATACACAGCTCCCTAAGCCATTTGTCAAAGGCTTGGTTTCTGAACCTTTGATCTTTTTGGTCACCCTTCCCTGGACACATTCCTGCTTGTGGCTACCCCAACTTTATCATTTCATTTCAAAGGGCATAGAATGGCAGCAATGTTATATTAAAGATAATGCCTTTCAACATGATCTGCTGGAAGGACTGCTACCCAATTCCAATGACTCCCAAACTCCATGGGAGTCTCTTCAGAAAACAACCTGCCTTTTTCTCCAAGCCCATCAGCCCGTGCTCACCCAGGCCCCTCAGGGGAGAGGAACATCTCATGAAAAGGAAACTGTCGGTGAATGTCCTTTGTGATGGTCTCCACCCACTGAGGATCACCAGGTCCCTCACACAGTTCCTGCAAGAAGAACAACAAACATGATTGAGGTGGCCTATGGAGGAGAGCTGCTGAATCAGAAGAGATTGTACCCATTTCCCCTTCCAATCTACCTCAGTAATAGTACATTTTCATTGGAGTCCCCAGGCCCTTCCACACAGCCATTTAACCCAGAATATCAAGTCAGATAATCCACAACATCTGCTTTGAATTGGGTTATTTGAGTCCACACGACCATATAACCCAGTTCTTGTGTCACAAGAACTCTTTCCTGCATCACAGACCTTTGCATTTGTTTGGTTTCATGCAACATGTTATCATAATTGTTGTGCTAGCCTTTACTGTTGCTGCTGCTTTTAATTTATATGTTTGACTGTCTTGTGCATGCTTCAATATTTGTCTTGGGTTTTAGTTGCATTTTAAAGTTATCTTGGAAGTACTTTACTCTGAAATAGCTATACACAGAGGAATATAAAACAAGGAAGACTACAGTTTTCTTCTGGCCAATATAGTACACAGGCTTCATCTCTTGCATGTTAACTTAGGCAAATTCCTCTGGGTTAAATCAGGCGTATAAACACCCAAATAAGTTTCCATACAATTTTACTGCACAGTATTCTTCAGTAAATGGATGAGCAATTACCATTTTGTGGGCTGGGTGAATGCATTTTCACAGGGCAGTCATGCAACGGTAATGCGAAATATGAAAAACATCAGCTGTAATGGGAACTTCAATTAGGAAGATCATGGTAGCGGACCACAAAATAAAAAACTAAAAGGAATGAAGCTTTATTGGGAAAGTGCTTTGATAAACAGGAGAGACCCAGAAGCTGAAATAACAGCTTGTGTAAATAATATTCAGTGTGTAAAAATATATGAAATGTGACCTCACCTGGTACTTTCCAGGGTTCCTCTCCATTTTGGCTTGCCCTCCACACAACAAAGGCCAACAGCGGGCACGTACAGATGAAGGGATCCCTTTTCGGCACTGCAGTTTTACCTGACACAACAAATCTTATCAACAAAACACTGAACATACATATATTCCCATCACAAAAAGTTTCCCAATGAACACAAAGGATGTCAACATTTGGGCTACAAACAACTGTGATGGCTCCATCTTGTCCCCTATGTCTTTTGAAGTCCACATTAAACCACTGAGCAAAAGTGTTGTCAGTGTGCTGATGGCCCAGTTCTGTTTCTCCATTACATCATTTGAAGCTGTAGAAATGCAGAAGTGGTTTACAGGAACAGTAATAGGCAGGATTAGACCAATAAATGGAAGGCCAGTCCTGACCAGAAAAACAACACAATGTGACCTCAAACTAGGGAAGTGGTATTCAGCTTGTTTTGTGTGGCATTACTCTCTCTGTAAAGTAGGGGCAGGATTTGTTTAGCCCTTCCATTTCACTAGACTGCAAATCCTAGCAACCTGACCTAGCACAGTCAATGGTGTAGAAGGCTAGGAATTGTAGTCCAGCAGCATCTGGGGGGCTCAGGCTTTCCATCCCTGGCCAAACTGGTGAGGTTTACAGTGCAGTGATGCATATATTGCCTTTATGGCCACTGAATACCCATGTGTCATCTATGACACATCCTACTTTTCTTTTAGCTGAGCCATATATGTTAGTTGCACTGCTTTTTTGACAGTGGAGACAATTTGGCCATGATTATAATTGTGCTCCAATTATGCCAAGAAAATCCCAGGATAGCCAGCACTCAACAACAGCAAACTTCATGTTGACACTATTAGAACATGCTGTTACCCAGTTTATATCAAAATACAGTTACTATGCTACTGACTGGGGCAAGCTGCAAAAGTATACTTCTGGAAAGGAGGGAGGGGAGCTATAGGGCTGGTCACTTCCATGTCAGTGGGATGGAAAATCTGTTTCAAGTTTCAGCCTGAACTTTAAAGGAATTGTCCAGAGAGCTGAACCCAATAATCAAAATTGATTCAGCACCTTGGATTGTTCCTTTAAAATTCAGAGTAAAATTCAAAGCAAATTCACTGTCCCACTGGCATGGATGCCATCAGCAGACACAGATGGAAGGGAAGGAGGGAGGATGGGATAGAGGGAAGGATGCGACTAAGCCACAAATTATCACACAAATTAGCTGTCATATAATGCACACTGCAGAACTGCTGGGGTTTTGTGTGTAGAGAGAGAAAGACAGATGGACGTACATAGGTAAAATAAGCTCTTTTTAAAAGCCGTTTTAGAATTATAATGGGATCATAATGTGATCCATGTTTTATGGCTCCAGAGTACAGCAAATTGAGTAGTTATGGAAATAATCTCTGAGCCTTACTGACTTTTCTGTAGCGCCGGGACATGGTTTTCTCCCAGTGAGCTGTCATCTCCAGCCATTTGGTCTCTCGGTGCCGTATGAGCTCGACAGAGACTTGACTTAAGCTGCACATGGGAGAGATAACAACAAGGTTGAAGACTTCTCTTTGGAGACCATCCTTTCCCGTTCTTTCTCTTCCAGGCTACCTTCTTCTAACACTTTGCCAAGTAGGACTCCAGAGTTTGGAAGTGTTTCAAGCAGTGATGTTACTTATGATTTATTTATCAGGTTACAATGTTGCTGATAATGTTACTTTTCAATTGGAAATTGAGCTGATGGCAATTGAGCAGATAGTTTCTTGGACACAGTTATGATGAGCTTGGATGTCTGTGACAATTCTCCCTACATTTTGTGTCTTGGAAAAATTATTTTTTACTATATTTCCCAAAATCCCCAGACAACATGGCCACCAGCCTAATAACAGCAACAACAAATAATTTAATTTTGTACCCTACCTCCATCTCCCCGAATAAACCAATAGCACATAAAACAACAATTTAAAACTCAGAACAACACCCAATAACTTATGGTGACAACTGCCATAAGACATGGTCAAACTGTAAACAAGACAAGGGAATGGGATAGTGCAAATTGTAGTTAAGGAACAAGAGCATGGGATGAAAGTATGGTGCTGTGTCATAATTGTGGACCATTGGGGCTAGACATGCTCAAACACTTGTTTAAACATCCACATCTTCAAATCCCTATGGAATCATAGGCAGGCAATTATCAGAATTATCTTTTTTTAAATCCACGCTTCCAAGTTTTACCCCAGACTCCTTGTCAGACTGCCCTGATCTACTGATAAATGCCCTTTCTCTGTATGCCTTCCTTGTGGGTAGCACTAAAAGGGATGCCTTGGTTGGCTATAGTGCCCCTATTTGCAGGATAACCAAGGAGGCTCATTTGGAACTCACATTGGTCTCATTTAGAGTAAATAAAAAACAGCTCTTATCTCTGAACGTACCACCCTATGATCTTTTACCATCTGGTCTCATTTATTTATTTCATGCATGAATTAATACATTGCTGTATTGTTTGAAAACTTGCAACCTGCCCTGAAAGCAACACTGACTAGGGATGCTGTGTGATTAGTTTAAATACATTGTTTCCTCACTTATTGCTGGGGTTACGTTCCAGGACCTCCCACAATAAGTGAAAAACTGAGACACAGGGATGCTCTAATTATTTTAATATTTATACATTAATTTTAGTAGTTATACACTATTTTAAGTCTTTATAAACTTAAAATAAAGTCAAGGCTGGAGAGAGGACTGAGAAGGGAAAGTGCCTTTGAGAGTGGTGGCGGCAAAACCTGTCAAAACAGCAAAAATACCATGATATATATCAGGGCTGTCCAACTTCTATGGGCCAAAGGGCCGGAATTCCGGTCACTGATCACCTGGGGGGCCGAAGGGTCTGCCTCCGCCCCCGGCTCCGCCCCCTCCCTGGCTCCGCCCCCTCCCCGGCTCCAATTTACTTACAATTGACCTTGAGTTGTGGAGTTGTAGTTCACCTCCATCCAGAGAGCACTGTGGACTCAAATAATGATGGATCTGGACCAAACTTGGCATGAATACTCAATATACCCAAATGGGAACACTGGTGGATTTGGGGGAATGTTTCCTAATACCTTTGAGTTATTTGAGTCCACACTCAAATTGGGACACACCAAAAAAACCCAAACACCTCAATGCCGTCGCAGGGCTTGATGGGGCCTCCTTTCCCAGAGGCAGGTGGAGGAGGCCCAAAGAGCTCCCTCCCTCCCTGAAGGGAAAACAAGCCGCGGGGGCAGGCGCAAAAGAAGCCACGTTGCGCCCTGCACGCGGGGGAAGGCAGCACAACAAGGGGGAGGGGGCGCGGAGGAGGGGGAAGAAGCATCGCCAAGGAAACCGCCGCTGAGGGACCCCCCCCCACCCAACGTCCCACTGTTTTTAGATTGATTGAATCAAGCCAGGCCCTTCCTTACCCATAGTGCGGGAGCCCCGCCACAGGGCCGAAGCACCAATGCCGCCCCTGCCCCCGAAGAGCCCCGCTGGAGCCGAGGCCAAGCTCAGGCCGGGCGCAGCGGCTCTCCCACCCGCAGGGCGGGAAGCGAGGGCCCTCCACAGGAAGAGGACGGAGCCAGGAGGGGCTTTCCCTGCCTCACTCCCCTCCTCCCTCTCTCTGAGGGAATGGGGGCTGGCCTGGAAGCAGCCGCGACGAAGGAGGAGGCGCGCGCCCAGGCCGGCCGCAAATCCCGCGGTACCCGAGATTTCGGCAGCTATCGCGAGATTACGCGGCCACAGACGGGATTTTGACCTCCCTCGAAATCCCATCTGTGGCTGGCGTAATCTCGCGATGCTTGCCTAAACCCGGAAGTAGGTATTTATTTTATTTTATTTTGTATTTTATTAAAACAAGTTAGGGGGCCGGAGGGAAGGGGCTCGGGGGCTGTGTACGGCCCGAGGGCCGCCTGTTGGACAGCCCTGATATATATTTTAAATTAATTTTTTTTAAATCTGCAAAACAGCAAGTCCACAATAAGCGAACCACGAAGTAGCGAGGGAACACTGTACATAGTACAGTTGCAATCCAACAATTTGCGTTCCTAATAAAGTGATTCTAGATCAGGTCTGTAGATTTCACTGTGAAATCTACTAGTTCAAAACAAGTTCAGAGCACAACTTGGAATTGCTTCATTTTGGGTTGCAACTTCCAGAACATTCACCCATTATAGAAAATGTCCATGCAAGCAGAGGCATTTTGTATCTTTGTGCCATAGCCTGCCCACACACCGCTTTTCACTGACTCAGTCCACAATCTCTTTTCTCCAAAGAAACCCAGAACTACATTTCCATAAGAAGCAGGGGCCAAGGCGCCAAGGAATTAAACTACAAGAAATAAGATTCCACCTGAAGATTAGGAAGAACTTCCTGATTGTGAGAGCTGTTCAGCTGTGGAACTCTCTGCCCCAGAGTGTGGTGGAGGCTCCTTCTTTGGAGGCTTTTAAAAAGAGGCTGGATGGCAGTCTGTCAGTGGTGCTTTGAATGTGATTTTCCTGCTTCTTGGCAGGGGGTTGGACTGGATGGCCCAAGAGGTCTCTTCTAACTCTATGATTCTATGGATCACTGTAAACTACAGTTTCTACAATACTTTGGGGAAAGCCTCAAGAGCCATAGTGCAAAACTGGATTTACAACGCGTAGATGTAAACACGATGGGGATCGGTAAGGCTACCTATTAATCTGTTGCGTGTTTCCATGCTATGTAGGCAGAAGAGGCAAGAAAATGTTGTCACTAACCCACGGCAACCACCACCCCTGTTGCTATGGTGCATCTGTTACCATGGACACTGTGAGAGGATGTGGTTGCGTGGGATTGCTGAAACAGGAAGAGTTAGCTAGTAGGTAGGCAAAGGCGCTTTCTGTGAATCTCTCTCCTTCTGTCTTGCACAGCCAAATCTTCATCTTGCGTCCCATTCTCATCTCAGCCTTACCCAGCTTTTGTATCTCTGTTAAGAACTGGGTAATACGAGAACTATGGAAGCAATCTGGCATTTGAATACAAATACACACACACACACACACACACACACACGTATGCTGCTGCAAAAGTTCTTGTATTACACTATATCAAGGGGTTCAAAAAAATCCAAAAGAGTAATATTCCAGTGAGAAAGGGAGGTAGGCTTTTCACAGAATCAGAATGCTCCTCCTTACAGCTACTTGTAATATTAAATGCTATTGTGGCAAGAAAATCTGAATTCTGCCAAGCAATAAATCTTTATCTGTTGCATTTCTGACTTTTGAGCCTATATGTGAAAATGCTTCACTCACTAGTTTTCACTTATTTATTTTATGAACACTAGGACTTGGGAGGGTAACCATGAAGAACTAGATAAGATCTTCAGGTGTGATGAAATATCAGTGAATACCAAAATTCATGACATATTTTGAAGAAATGGTTCTGAGAACAAATCAAGCCTGAGCCTCATTGGGAAAAATAACAATTCATAGTAAAGTGGGGAGTACTAGTAAAAGAGGAAGACCACATTGCAAGTGGATAGACTCGGGGTGTATCTACACTGTTGAATTAATGCAGTTTGTTGCCATTTTAACCACTAAGTCTCAATGGTATGGAGTCATGGGAACTGTAGTTTGATTAGGTATTTAACCTTCTCTTCCAAATAATGCTGGTCCCTCATCAAACTACAAATGCCAGGAATTCATAGCATTGAGCCATGGCTATTAAAGTTGTATCAAACTGCATTAATTCAACAGTGTATATGCACCCTTCGTTAAGTAAGTCCTGAGTTTGCAGGTCTTGTGCAGAGCTAATAATGACAAAGTGTCTTGGGGGGTTCTGATTTGTAGAATTGCCAGTCGAATCCAACTCAACATTTAACAAAAACAAAGGTGTAAAATTAACACAGTCCTAAAGCAATTCCTGGAGCTGAAATGAAGCCTATGGGCTGTGCCACTTTTTTTAAAGCACCCATCTTTGGTAATGTTATCATTATAAAAGCTGCTAGAAAACCTGGCATCTCTGTTAGGGCCCTTCCACACAGTCATATGACCCAGAATATCAAGACAGAAAATCCCACAATATCTGCTTTGATCTGGGTTATCTGAGTCCACACTGCCATATATTCCAGTTCAAAGCAGATAATGTGGGATTTTATTCAGCTGTGTGAAGGCCTTAGAAACATTGCACAAGATCAGGTCCATCATATATCCTGTAATTGTTTTGAGTCCCAATCTCACTATCATTGACCATTTGCTTGCTGGCTAGAGATGATGGATGTCATAGTCTAAATTGTTTGGATGAAACCTCATTATGGACAGTTATTGAAGAACTCTAATGGAAGAACCAACTCTTTCTAAAGTCACTGTCAGTTCCAAAGATGGAAGATAGATGCAACTATACAATCAACCTGCAACAGGGGGAAGGTATTCACTATCGTCTTCCTCCCAAGCATGTCTTGTACACACCCTCCCATCCCAATAGTATTTTGCAATAGAAGCCCATGGGAAACTGAGGGGGGGAAAAGCAATAGAAGCTCTCAGAGCTTGGACTACAACTTTCCAAATCTTGGAAATGCAATCCAAAAAAAAGTTAATTTCCCCAAGTTTCTCTCTTACCCATTTTGGAGACTACTCCCCCCAATAAAGCCAAAGCGATCTGTCTGGCGATAGGGAGGCATCCCATTCAGTTCAGAGTCAGAGCCCAGGGAGCTGGCATCGTCCCGCAAGGAGAAATCAAAAGCATCTGGTAGTCCAGCCACGGCTTGGTTTACATTGTCCTCAGGAAGCTCTGCTGAAAGAGAGGGGTCTGACATCTTCTCCTTCGGAATCGTACTTGTAGATCCTACCACTGCCAGGCCCTTTATTTCATGCCACCTGCTAAGGCCTGGGCATCACCTCTGAGCCGAGCAATACGTTGCACCCATGAATATGGCCCTTGTTGCTGCTGCTGTGACTTGAGTTCCCCACACACTCTGCAAGCGATTTCCTCCCGCAACCATTTCCTGATGCAAGGGACGGTAGTAGTAAAGAAAGCAAAGGGGGTGGGGAGCATGGCATAGTGGAAGAGAGCAGAAAACAGCTCCCTGAAAGGAAAACACAGGATAACTACTCACAATGCTTTCCAGAAGGGGCTGCACACAAGGAGACCCCACCAGATGTTGTCACTGAGTTCACAGGTACTGGGGAAGAATCAACAGGTGCAATCATCTTATTTTATCAGGGCTGGCTGGCTATCGCCGTGCCTTATTCATGGCAATCAGGACAAAGTAAAACGAATGGTTTTTAAAGCAGTTTATGTTCTCTTGGCTTTGCAAAAGTTGCTTATTGCTTTGCCGCCTTCTTTAGGTCTCTTTGTAGATTCAATCAGTTTATTTTATATTTAGACAAAGACTGCTACAGACAGCTATTTTTGGGTCCTTCAAACATCATTTGGCTATTGAGCAGGCATGCATTGTGGGAAATGTAGTTAACAGTAGAGTCTTTTGCAATCTCTACCATTGGGGCCTGGCCTTCCCAAACTACACTTAAGATGGCTGTGATTAGCCACACTATACAACAACAGGGACAAACAGACTCACCATTGAATGTGTAATTCATCACAAAATAAATTAGGTCTGCATAGGTCGCGATACTGGCTTCTTTACGGTGTATGGAGAACTCCTAGATACACCTTGGTTGCGCCGGCCCGGAAGGGTTACATTTCCCACTCCGGGAAGTTGGATATATCTACTTACAGCCCTTGGCACCAGAGGCACTGGGACTTTCCCTTAGAATTGCGGTGCCTGAGATCTGGATAACCCGCATTTCCACGGTACTGCACTGGATACTACAAACTTTCTTCAGCGTGCGGCAACCGCTGTCCTTGTGGAGCAATGCTACTAACTTTGAATGCCGCATCCCCGCCTTGTGGGAAACGCCGCTACTGGGATATCCTGGGTTTTCCCTTTGGATTATACTTTTGTAGAGACCATCTCTTTTTGAAACTGTTTATACATGGATTAGTACAGAACTATTTAGTTCTCGGAGACCATTGAGGACTTGTGCTACTGAGGACTGTAAGTACTCTTTACATGCCCTGGAGAACTCCCCAGAGGAACTGAATGCACCGAACCAGGGTTTGTACTCCTGCACACGGATATTATGTTATAATTGTTATACTAGTTTTGATATGTATTGAGATATTATGATGAATTTATAGACGGACCTATGCAGACCTAATACTTTTATTTTGTGATAGATTACACATTCAGTGGTGAGTCTGTTTGTCCCTGTTGTTGTATAGTGTAGTATCAGCATAGATAGCGCCACGGCTACAGTGTTGTTTCTGTTGTGATTAGCCACACCCACCGCATCTCTTCTGGCAGCGCCGGCAGAAAGAATGAGATTTTTAAAGTTAGACTGCCTTTACCAAAGTTGCTTAATTGTTGTGTAAATTAAAATTACTTTGGGAGACATCTGAACATTACAGAATATTTCCCAAAAAAATTGGTAAGTGGTTCAAATTCGGAATCCCCCCCAAAAAAACCCCTTTCCTGCATGGTTAAAACTCGCTTCAAAAGTGAAACTCATATGTCCATATCCGATTTTTCATGTCATTCTGATTTTTTTTGCTCATGCCTAGTAACTACAATGAATTCACAAACAGCCTATAGTTACATTGGGTAACAAGCAAAGGGGAATTACATTTTTATTCAGCATTCACATTATCCATACACATTCATTCAATCTTCATGCATATATCACCCAAGAAGAACATCTCTTTATGTTCTTATGTTCTTAGATTTCATGCATATTCCCTGAAGTCTGCCAATGCTAAGTTCCAAAATGCAAAAATGCATCCTTTCCTTTTCTCTGAGAAAGAAGCAAGTGACCAGGCTCCTGCCTTCCACTGCAGTTCAGCCACTCCCAAATATGCACAATACTTTTCCGAAACACACTCCTTCCCTTCTAACCTGAGAGGGAGGCAACGACCAGGCTCTGTGTTCCATTGCAGATCTATCACCCTGCAAATACACCATCTCTCGCCTTCCCACGAAGCAGAGCATAGTGGGTGAACAGCACAGCTGTCTGCCACAATTTTTGGAGTGTAATAAGGTCTCTTATATAGCAATATTTCTGCTGATGTTGTTCCAAAGTTGTAAATGAACAATACATGTTTTTCCAGACTGAAACATCCTGGCTCACTCTCAGTTCCTGGACAGATACTGACTCTTCTTAATTGGTGTTCGTAAGCATAAGGGTCCTTGTGTTGACTTCCTTCTTAACCTTGTAAACATTTCTTTAAAAAGTCATTGTCTCTGATAATGTAAACACGTTGTTTCCCCCCAAATTTCAAAATTTAATCTTTGTCAACAATTCTTATCACAGTTTACTATGGCAGGTCAACCATATCAGTTTTCATTAGCAGGCTTTAATTACAGTCCATGAATGTAGTTGTTTCTCAGGCCTCAATGTTTTAGAATTGTGTCTTCAGCCCAATTAGGCCCCATTCATACACCTTTCATACAATTCCATTCCAACCACACATCATATATTTTTTATCCATCACAACCTCACAGCGAACCAGTGTGGAGTTATGGTTTCAGCATTGGACTACAACTCTGGAGAACAGGCTTTGAATCCCTGCTTGGTTATGGAAACCCTATGGGTTCATCTACTCTGTAGAATGAATGTAGTTTGACACCACTTTTACCACTTTTATCAGGAGCCCCCGATGGCAAAACCCTTGTTCTGGCAGGACTGAAGACCGACAGGTCAGAAGTTTGGATCCAGGGAGAGTACGGATGAGCTTCCTCTATGAGTTCCAGCTCCCCATGCGGGGACATGAGACAAGCCTCCCACAAAGATGGTAAAATATTAAAAACATCTGGGCGTCCCCTAGGCCAGTGATTTTCAACCAGTGTGTCACGGAACACTAGTGTGCCGTGAGAGATCATCAGGTATGCCGTGGGAAATTATTTTCAAACTTCATTCATATATAAACTATAAGGCACATCTATCCCTTTAAGAAATGGAACCATAGCACTCTCGCGTCACGTAAGAAGTGACATGAGAGTGATATGGTTGCGCCATCTTGGATTCGCTCAGACGCGGCTAAGTAAACAAAGTTAGAGTTAGTGCTGCAGCTGCGCGTCAATTTGGGATCACAGCAAGACAAGTGAGTGACAGTGATGGAGAAGTTTTTGAGAAGGGAAAATGCAAATGCCGAACAGGATCCTGGCAAAATTATGACACAGATGAAGGTCCTAATATGAGTGGTGGACAAAAGAAAAAAAACCTAAAAACACAGAGAGACTGACAGCTGTTGAGCAAGAGCTTCATATGTGTCTTTCTACCATTCCTGCCAGGATATCTATATCGTGTTCATCGAAACAGGCCCAGGTTTCACACTGAGTGTATAAATACATTTTAAAACATATTATTATTATTATTATTATTACGTCAAACTTGTATACTGCCACTCCCCGGAGGCTCGGAGCGGTTTACAAGAGTTTGAGTCACACACAATAATACATCAATACAACATTAACTATATGTATTACTGTATTAGAGTGTCAATTGGGTTGGTGGTGTGCCCCAGGATTTTGTAAATGTAAAAAATGTGCCGCGGTTCAAAAAAGGTTGAAAATCACTGCCCTAGGCAATGTCCTTGCAGATGTCAGGAGCTTCTCAAGTCACTCCTGACACGAAAAAAACCCGAACAAAATAAAACCCGCCATACCACAATGCTATGGAATTGTAGGAGTTGTAGTTTGGTGAGGCACCAATGTTCTTTGGCATTGTAAAACCACAACTCCTATGATTCCATGACGGGTTTGCCTTATGGCAGTGTTTCTCAACCTGATGGCCAGGACCCCTGGAGGGGGGTCATGAGGGGGTATCAGAGGGGTCTCCAAAGACCATAAGAAAACACAGTATTTTCTGTTGGTAATGGGGGTTCTGTGAGGTAAGTTTGGCCCAATTCTATCATTGGTGGCGTTCAGAATGCTCTTTGATTATAGGTTAACTATACATTCCAGCAACTACAACTTCCAAATGTCCGGGTCTATTTTCCCCTAAATCCACCAGTGTTCACATTTGGACACATTGAGTATTTGTGCCAAGTTTGGTCCAGATCCATCATTGTTTGAATCCACAGTGCTCTCTGGATGTCAATGAACTAGAACTCTCAAACTCAAGGCCAATGTCCACCAAACCCTTCCAGTATTTTCTGTTGGGCATGGGAGTTCTGTGTGCCAAGTTTGGTTCAAGTCCATCATTGGTGGAGTTTGGAATGATGTTTGGTGAAGTATAAATCCCAGCAACTACAACCCCCAAATGACAAAATCAACCCCCCCCCCATGCCACCAGTATTCAAATTTGGGCATATCGAGTATTTGTGCCAAATTTGGTCCAGTGAATGAAAATACACCCTGCATATCAGATATTTACAAGATGATTCAGAACAGTAGCAAAATTACAGTTATGAAGTAGCAATGCAAACAATGTTATGGTTGGGGGTCACGACATGAGGAACCGTATTAGTGGTTCCCAACCTGTGGGCCCCCAGATGTTTTGGCCTTCAACTCCCAGAAATCCTAACAGCTGGTAAACTAGCTGGGATTTCAAGGAGTTGTAGACCAAAACACCAGGCGACCCACTGGTTGAGAAGCACTGAACTGTATTAACCGGTCGGTTGTGGCATTACGAAGGTTGAGAACAACTTATCTACTCTGTAGAAGGAATGCAGTTTGGCACCACTTTAACTGCCATGCCGCAATGCTATGGAATTGTGGGAGTTGTAGTTTGGTGGGGCGCCAACGTTCTTTGGCAGAGGCAGCTGAAGCCCTTGCAAAACCACAACTCCTCTGATCCCATGATGGGTTTGCCTTAGGGTCTCCATCAGCTGAAAATGACTCAAAGGCGCCCTGCAACAACCACATGGTTTCTGAGTGACACACCGAGTGAGTCACCTGCAGCCAGGTGGAAAACACATTCCAAAATGGGGCTGGCAACCTTCTGGCCCGGGGCCAGGTCTGGTGCTGCTCAGCCGGCTGGCCCTTAGGTGTCCCTTACAAGAACTCCTTCACATCCTGTAGAGTAGGGGCGGGCAGGCTTGGTCCCTCCAGGTGTTTTGGACCAACCCCCGCCCTTCCCCACAGGCCCAGGCCCTTTCCTCTCCCCCTCAGCCGCTTAGGGGCCAAGCTTGCCCGTGCCCCTGCTTCCAGGCCGCCGCCTTGTGTTGGGAGGAAGTCGAGAGAGAAGGCTGGCGCAACCGCAGGAAAGCCTTGCTCCCTCCAGCCAGTAGGAGGAGGTGCTTGGCGAGGTAGGAGCAGCAGCAGCGGCGGCGTCACTCCTTTCCACTTCCTCCCTCCCTTCCTCCCTCTCTTCCTTCTTCCCTCGCTTCGGCTGCTCTTGGCGGAGGCTCTTCTTCGGCGAGGAGGAGGAGGAGGAGGAGGAGGCGCGCAGCCAGAGCCCAGCCTTGCCCTTGCCTTCGCCTTCTCCCCGGCCGCTCCCTCCCTCTTTCGCAGGAAACCGGCAGCAAGGAAGGCAGGTAGGCAAGCAAGCAGGCAAGAAGGCCGGCTCCGTCCTCGTCCCGAGGCTCTCCTCTCCCGCCATGTCGGACGGCGAGAAGCTCAACCTGGACTCCATCATCGGGCGCCTCTTGGAAGGTGAGCACTCAGCAAGGCCTCTTGCCTTTCCCCGCCCCCGCCGGCAAGGAAGAGAACAGTCGCGCGGAGGCGGAGGAGGAGTTGCGGGCCGCGGATTCCTCTTCCTCCCCAAGGCCCCCTCTCCACTGGATATTTAATGCGGGTCCAAGCTCGCTTCCCATTGCGGCGGCCGGGGAACAAGCTCCCACCCGCGAGAGAGCAAGGAAGCCTTTCTTCCTGCGCGCCTTTGGGCCTGCCTCTCCTGTAGGAAGCCCATACTTTGGTGCGCGTTCTCTTCTTTCCATTGGGTTGTTCCGTCCTTCCTTCCCCCTTCTTCCTCCTCCTCCTCTTCCTTCCTCTTCCTCCCTCTTCCTTCCTCTCCTTTCCTTCCTCTTCCTCCCTCCCTCTTCCTCCCTCTTCCTTCCTTCCTTCCTTCCTCTCCTCCCTCCCTCTCCCTCCCACTTCCTTCCTCTTCTTTCCTTCCTTCCTCTCCCTCCCTCTCCCTTCCTCTTCCTCCCTCCCTCTTCCTCTTCTTTCCTTCCTTCCCTCCCTCCCTCCTTCCTTCCTCTTTCCCTCCCTTCCTCTTCCCTTCCTTCCTTTTCCTTCCTCTTCCCTTCCTTTCCTTCCTTTCCTTCCCTCCACTTCCTTCCTTCCTTCCTTCCTCCCTTCCTCTTCCTTCTTCCTTCCTTATTTATTTATTTCATTTCGTTTCTAACCCACCCTTCTCTACTCAGGGCGGCTCACAAAGGCAACAGTTCAATGCCACATAGAAGAACAGAACAACAACATATCAAAAAATACAACAAAGCAGATTAAAAACAGTTACATATCAAATCCCCCATAATCCCCGTTCCATATTCGTAGGCTGTCTCTGCCTTCCTCTTCCTGCCTTCCTCCCCCTTCCTTCCTCCCCCCCCCTCCCCATGGCGAGCAATCAAACTGCTTCCAAGGTTTTCCTCCTACGGAGTCAGTCGTCTCTACACTTTCTTCCATCCTGGTTTGAAACGCCACTCAGGACCTCATCACGCTAGAGAATGAATCCACTGTAAATCCGGTTTCTGCCTCTTGCAGAATTTTGGGGTTTGTAGTTCAGGGAAGAGCCTTTAACAGCCACACTCGACTACAAACCCTAGCATTCTGCAGGAGGCAGAAAACGGATTTAAAGTGGATTCATTCTCTAGTGCAGGCCTGGGCAAACTTCGGCCCTCCAGGTGTTTTGGACTTCAACTCCCACAATTCCTTAGAGCAGGGCACTTCGGCCCTCCAGGTGTTTTGGACTTCAACTCCCACAATTCCTAACAGCCGATAGGCTGTTAGGAATTGTGGGAGTTGAAGTCCAAAACACCTGGAGGGCTGAAGTTTGCCCAGGCTTGCTCTAGTGTGATATGTGTAGATGGGGCCCCGGATTGGGGGAGTTTTCCAGGCCAAAAGGGACTCTGTGCGCCATGGCGAAAAGGTCGCCTCATCCTCTTCCAAAAGGGGGAGAAGGGGAGGCAGACATTCCCCTTGTCGCGGTGTCTCTACACTGCAGGGTTAACGCAGTTTGATCCCGCTCTAACTGCCCATGGCTCAATGGTTTGGAATCCTGGGAGTCGTCGCTTGAAAAAGGCCTTTCTCAGCCTTCTCTGCCAGAGAGTGCCTCGCAGCACGACCAATCCCAGGATTCCAGAGCACTGAGCCACTCCAGTTAGCACGGGGTCAAACTGGATTCGTTCCACAATTTAGATCGATGCATCCATGGGGGTGTGGGGAGAGTTTTGAGTGCAGGTGAAGCGTCCTTTAAGACTCCCACCAGAGGGACCTTTAGGCACAGAAATCAGGGGCGGCTTTGGGGGGATTTGGGCGTGGAGGAGGCCCTCTTGATCGCTTGGGGAAACATGGCTCTGGGGAAGAAGGGGCTGCTGCGTGTTACACATATATGGGAATGGGTGTGTCTGCAAACTGGAGTGCATGCGGTTTGGTCCCAGCATAACCAATGCTTTGGAGTGTTAGGAGCCATAGTTTGGCGAGGCGTCAGTCGCCCCCTTTGGCAGAGAATCCCAAAGGCCTGGTGAGATAATAATAATATAATAATAATAATCTTTATTTGTAACCCGCCACCATCTCCCCAAAGGGGTCTCCCCAGGGTTCCATAGCCTTAAGGCGAGCCGGAAGTGGGCGGGGCCACTCTCTCTGTCCTCCGGCCAGGAGACGCTGCCCCCAGCCAAACCCACCCAGGCCATGTTTGCACCCCAGGAGGGCTTCACAAAATGAATGCAAGAGAGGAGGGCGAATAAAATATTCAAGGGTCTGGAGAACAAGACCTATGAGGAGCCGCTTAAAGAGCTGGGCATGTTTCGCCTGAAGAAGAGAGGTCTTGTCACAATGCTGGGACTAGGCCCGGCCCCTTAATTACACACACAGAGACGAGAGTCAATTAACTATTTATTGAGTAATTAAGAACAGGTGAAAAAGATGTAATGTCCAAAAGGTAATGAGAAAAGCAATTAGAATCCAAAGGTCAAAAATGGAGAGTCAATCAAAATGCAAAGGTCCATAAAAACAAAGCAAGGTTCAATTAGGCAAAGTAATCCGTGGAAATAAACAAGGCGATGTCCATGAAAATACAAGGTCCAAGGTAACTCTTGGCAAGGTAGCCAGTCTATGGCTTACAGCAGGGCTGTCCAACTTCTGTCCAACCGGTCCAGGGCCGGAATAGAGGTCACTGATGACCTCGGGGGCCGCTCGGCCCCCCGGGCCCCGCCCCAGCCCAGGCCCCGCCCCTCCTAAAGCCGCTGAAAAAGGGCAGAAGGCGGCGCCACGGGCAGCGCGTCACCGGCCTGGCGTGACGCGCTGCCCTTGGCGCCGCCTACTCCTCCTTTTCGGCGCCCCCCGCCCTTCCTAGGGCGGGGGAGCGGGGGCCGGATCCGGCCCCAGGGCTGCCAGTTGGACAGCCCTGGCTTACAGGAACCAGGTCGCTTCACTCCCTTCAGATTAGAAGTGGCTGACCAACTGAGGAACCGTTCCCACGGAACGTATATTTAATTTCCTCCTTTGTGAGACCAGCGCCGCTCTAGGCTTCATCTCCATTCCTTTCTATTATCTTCAATACTTCGTCTGCGGTCAAAGCTCCTTCCCGGCCCAGCCGCAGCTGTCTCGCTATCTTCCTGAGAAACCTCCTCCCTTTTGGTTTCCATCAGCTCATCCCCCACTGGTTCCCAGATACGCTCTTGGGAACCTCGGCCACCTGGTTTCTCATATGAGTTATCTGAATCGGGGTCAGACTGACCTTCCCCGTAAGCCTCAGGCCAATCATCCTCCCATTGCAAACTGCCTGTAGGAGATGCAAACTCATCGGCCCCATCATCCGCTTCACCTGTATCCCCATCAATCAGGTCCAAAGCAATTGGGACCCCCGGGGCGGCCCCCGGCTGCACTGGAGGCTGGGTTGCTACAGGTCTCAGAGGAAACATGATGAGGGCCGTGTAAAAATATATGAAGGGAAGTCATGAAGAGGAGGGAGCAAGCTTGTTTTCTGCTGCCTTGGAGACTAGGATGTGGAACAATGGCTTCAAACTGCAGGAAAGGAGATTCCACCTGAACATGAGGAAGAGCTTCCTGACCGTGAGAGCTGGTCAGGAAGCTCTTCGGGTCAGGGAGTTCAGCAGTGGAACTCCCTGCCCCAAAGTGTGGTGGAGGCAGGAGATTTTTAAGCAGGGGCTAGGTGGTCGTCTGTTGGGGGTGGTTTGAATGCGATTTTCCTGCTTCCTAGCAAGGGGTTGGACTGGATGGCCCACGAGGTCTCTTCCAACTCTATGATTCTATGATAACAGGAAACCAAAAAATTATGGAGGCTCATAAAAGTGCACAGAGGTAGAAATGTATTTGTTTTTTCGATTGGCATCTTCTCTCATTTTTGTCTCTCCCATGTAGCTAACTACCAGTGTAAAGCATCTTACACTAATAGTTGTAAGATGTAAGGGGGTTGGACTGGACGGCCCATAAGGTCTCTTCCAACTCTATGATTCCAGGACCCTTAAGGGCCATCCAGTTCAAATGTCTTCTGCCTGCAGGAAAAAAACACAATCAAAGCACTCCTGACAGATGGCCATCTATCCAATGCTGAAAAACCCCTAGAGACTGAAACTCCACCACACCCTCAGGAGGCAGCATATTCCACTGTTATCGTCAGGAAGCTCTTCCTGATGTTTATTTAGGTGGAATCCCATATCCTGCAATTTGAATCCATTGTGTCCCAGTCTCTAGAGCCACAGAAAACAAGCCCGGCCCCTCCGTTAATATTTGGCATCCTTTCAAATATCACAAGCCAACAAGTATTTTTCATCAGGTATAATTTCAGCTAATTCTTATAGTGTTGGGGGTTTTTTGCACTGAATTCAGATTTGTGTTTATTTTTTCTCTACCACGTGTAGTTTTTGAGATGAGGTTAATAATGCATTTACACACTGATATCAATTAGATTCTATTGATATCAGTGTGTAAATGCGTTAATTATTCAATTAGCCTCATTGCAAAAACTGTGTCTGATAGAGAAAAAAGAAAAACAGATCTGAATTAAGTGCAAAAAAACGCTATAAGAATGACCTAAGAATACGGTATATCTGATGAAAAATACTTGTTGGCTTGTGTTACACGAATATGATGTGAAATGTGCAGGCTTTACAGTAGTCCACTGTAAAGTAACATTCATCATATTTTTTAAAGTTGACGTGATGGGGAAAAAATAAAGACACATTTAAAATCAACATAAAATTGATGTAAACTATCCTACTCTAATTTCTGATGGTTACGGAAAAAATTCGATTTTGTTGGCTTGTGTATTTAAACATGGCTCCTGTGTCCCCTTGTGTATTGTGTATTTAAACATGGCTCCTGTGTCTCTAAGCCTTTTGTTTTCCAAACTCCTTTCTTGGGATCTCAGTGCTGCAAACAGGCATCATGGCTTTTGCTTCAGAGACACTTGGGGGAGTTGATTTAGCACCAATGCAGTCAAAGTTATCAGTGGTGCAGCTGGGCCTTGTGTGAGTTTGAATCTCTTGGCCAGCTCCCCGTGGGACGGCATTCCCAATAAATATAGATGGGAAGGGCCTTGAGCACCAATGTTTGTCTATGCCTTCAAATCGCTTGGCAACTCTATCAATTTCATAGTTTTCTTAAGCAAGGTATAACTCGGGTGGTTTGGCCAGTTCCTTTGAAATATAGCCTGCAGCACCTGCACAAATACATAAACAAAACTGTTGTGACAATGGGTACATTTACACTGTAGAGGTAATTAATGGTTTGATACCAGTTGAGCTGCCCATGCCTCAGTGCTATGGCATCCTGAGAATGATATTTTTGAAGGTGCAATTCCCAGGGTTCCTCCATAGCATTGGGCCATGGCAGTCAAAGTAGTGGCAAACTGCATTAGTTCTACAGTGTAGATCTACTCTTTCTTAAGCACCTCCTTTGGACTTGGGTCTCTGTTTTTCCCCTTCCCTAATTCTTCTAATATTTGATACCTTTAGTATACTCCGGAATTGAAGTTTTGTCTCTTTTGTAGTAAGTATACGTTTTTGTGCATCCACTTATTGCTGGAGTGGAGAGTGGGCATCAGTTGCACTGCCAGAGTTGTGCTCACCAAAGTTGGTCCAGTTTTGCAGAGGTTCTGTAGCTTTGAATCTGCCAAGGCCTCTGTGAGATACACACACCTTGGTTCAAATTAGGTCATCCTTGAGTACTTCAAGGTGGAGGAAAAACCTCCAAATATGGTTTTGCCAAATTTGTTAGAGCTGTTGCTTTGAGATGACAGGGTAAAAATGGGTTGGAAAAGTTGCTTTGGAGAACTACAGTTCTCAGAAAACCTCAGCCCGCTTTCTTTACTATATCACCATTCCTCACTCCAAGATAGGAAAAAAATATATGTTTTCTCCAAATGGTCATTCTCTGGAGCTGCACATCTATAGTTATTTGTGGGGACATCTACACTGACCATTTAATGCAGTTTCAAACTGGTATTGACAAAAATGGTCTCTCTGTGCATATATGGTTCCGGCCCAGTTTACCTGTCTGAACGTATTCTCCCCTATGAACCATCAAGTGTGTTAAGATTGTCTGGAGAGGCCCTGCTCTCAGTCCCACCACCTTCGCAGGCACGTTTGGTGGGGACGAGAGACAGGGCCTTTTCTGTGGTGGCCCCCCGACTCTGGAATTCCCTCCCAAATGAAATTAGAACTGCCACTTTCCTCCTGACCTTTAGGAAGCTAGTGAAAACTGTGCTGTGGAATGAGGCTTTTGCAGAATGATGGCAGAGATTGGTAATGACTATATTGATCACAATATATGGACTGAATTTAGGGACTGAGTTGAACATGATTTTACCTTGGCAAATGGCTTTTTATGTAATTTATTTTATATCTATCTGGTAATTTTACTGTTGATTTATGATGTTTTAGATTTTTAATGTTAGCATTGAATTCTTGTTGTCTGCCTGCCTGAGTCCCTCTACAGAGGTTGAGAAGATCGGGATATAAAAGTTTTAATTAAATAAATAATAATAAATAGAGTAAATTCTGGAACCCATTTGAGGCCCAGATGGTGATTACACAAACTACAGGGCACTGATGTGTATTAAGGGCTTTACTTGGCATGTTTTTGCCGGCACTTGTTGTGTAGCTGCCACAGTTTGTAGGCTGTAGCTTCAAAGTACATTAAATGTTCGGTGTAGATTGGCTCGGTGTCAGACTATTCCGGAGAGTGGGGAAACTGAGCCATCAGTGAAATCGTGTGTCTCCCCCCCCCCCACCCTGCTCTGTGTATTGATTCAGCTTGTGTCAATAAGCTGCTCTTGATCATGAACATGGCTCAAGGCAGGGAATACTGGAGCAGAGGAGGTCACCTGGTTTTGTTTTTCTCCACGCTTTATTCTGTTGTCTAGTTCAAAAAAAATCCTGCTGTACTGAGTATCTTGAGGGAAGATCTCTAATTAGACCTCTGGAGGGTGCTGGGTTGGCCAGTGGAATGGGTTTTGCCAGTTTCGCCAGGTTGGCCATCTTCCAGATATGCAAAACTATTTGTAAATAGTGGTGGCGGCCAGGGATAACAATAGCTGTACTATTGGCCAATTGATTGGGGGTTTTCTTCTGCCTGTGTCTCTAAACCAGGACTCACTGAATGTTACTAATAACATGCAGTGAAACAGGTTATAAAGCTAAAACATAAACACAAAGAGTAGAATCTTTTAAAAAATGCAGCAACTTCCTCCCTTTCTGCATTTGCCCCCTCGCAGCCACTCAGCGGCTGAAAGGAGGGCAGCAGGGAAAGGACTGGTCTAACCACTTTCAACAGGGGCAGGCATAGGATGGCCCCCCAAATTTTGTTTTTCTGTAGCTCTCATTATCTATCTAGTTTGTCTAGAGATGAAGGGAGATATAGTCCAGCAACATCTTGACTCCTGCCTTAGAAGATACTTTGATATGCAGGACTGTTTGGGAATAATGGATGCTGCAATCTATCATTTTTGGGGGATGCTTAGAGAAGAAAGGCTTTCCGTAATTGTGAACAGGTTTCTGAGTAAATTGGGGTTCATCCTTGCAGCAGACTTGCAGCAGAAAATTTAGTAACACCACTGACTTTCCTTCCTGGCAGTGAATCATATGGATATTACAGCAAAACCTCTGTAAAGTAAACAGCGCACAGATGTAGTGTAACCTTCCATGTGATTAATATTCTCAGAGGTTTCCTCTCTTATGGGAGATGGTCGTGAGTGGGTGAGTTTTGAGGAGCTGGATCTAGTAAAGGTAAACGTTTCCCCCTGACACTAAATCTAGTTGAGTCTGACTCTGGGGGGTGGTGTTCATTTCTGATCCAAAGAGCCGGCGATCTCCATAGACACCTCCTAGGTCATGTGGCTGTCATGACTGCATGGAACATCGTTACTTTCCCGCCAAAGCGGTACCTATTGATCTACTCACATTTGCATGTTTTCAAACTGCTAGATTGGCAGAAGCTGGGGCTAACAATGGGGCTAGATCTACATGTCCTGAAAATAGTGTGATTTGTTTCCATGTCCTGGATTTGTTTCCATGTCCTGTTGTCTTTGAGAAAGTGATAACTTTGGTGAAATGTAGAGGCAAACAACAAATATGTGTGGGGTGTCAGGGGGAAAATATTGTGGAGGACCAGCCATCGGGAGTGATATTTGGACTGTCCACAAGCATGGCTGTGTTTTCCTTTGCAGTACAAGGCTCACGCCCAGGCAAGAATGTACAGCTGACAGAAAATGAGATCCGGGGCCTATGCCTGAAGTCGCGGGAGATCTTCTTGAGCCAGCCCATCTTGTTGGAATTGGAAGCCCCACTCAAGATATGTGGTAAGTGGATGCCTTTTGCCCACCCAGTGCTTGGAATCAAAAGACTGCAGAATCTCCTAGCCAACATGACCGGTGGTTGGAGGAACCATGAAGTTTCTGTCCCAAAGTGGTTGCTTTTTCAAGCTTCTTCTCATTGTACAAAGAAGAAAGGGGTGTGGTACTAAGCATTGCAAACTGTTGACTCTTGTGTCATCTCCACTCCTCATGGCTTTTGCTTCCACCTTCCACAGGTGACATCCACGGCCAATACTATGACCTGCTCCGACTCTTTGAATATGGAGGCTTCCCACCAGAGAGCAACTACCTCTTTCTGGGTGACTATGTGGACCGGGGGAAGCAGTCGCTGGAGACCATCTGCCTGCTCCTGGCCTACAAGATTAAATACCCTGAGAACTTCTTCCTGCTGCGCGGAAACCACGAATGTGCCAGCATCAACCGCATCTATGGCTTCTACGATGAATGTAAGTGCAAACTAGCTCTTTAGGAGAACCATGTTATGACTAACCAGGGCTGAGGGAGTCAGAGCTTTTCACATAGGAGAGAGATGAGCACAGCCCAGAGGGCCACATCAAATGCTCTGGGTGGTTTGCCCATATACACACTTCCCCCTATACTAGGCTTGGGAAGCATGCAGCCCTCCAGTTATTGCTGAACTGCCAGCTGCACTGGCCTAGATATCATATCCAGAGCTGATTGGATGTGGATGTGGGGATGGGAACGGGGCATAACCTTGGCCAGCCAATGTCCAGGGGCTCCATGTGACTTGTAGGTTGTTCATCAAGAGAACATGACAGTCTTGGGTTGGAAAAGGTTATTGTATTTTTCAGTTTTGGGTGACTGAGCATCTGTTATGTTTCCCTGGATTGCCATCCTGTTATTGGCATAGGCAGACATAAGTTAACCCTATGTCAATTTTTGGTCACTGCAGAGCAGCCTGAGCAAACTTTGGCCTTCCAGGTGTTTTGGACTTCAACTCTCACAAGTTGAAGTCCAAAACATCTAGAGGGCCGAGGTTTGCTCAGGCTGCTCTGCAGTTACCAAAAACCGACATAGGCTGTTAGGAATTGTGGGAGTTGAAGTCCAAAACACCGGGAGGGCCGAAGTTTGCCCAGGCCAGCTGTAGAGGTTGGCGATCTTCCCTCTGCAGCAGCCAAAACTCTACAGAGCTGCAGTGGAGAGAAGGAAACATTCACTGAAGTGTTTGCTATTTTCTTGTAGCCAGATGCAAAATGATGACTCAACTTGCTGGGATCTCTGGAGGACTTGAGTAGACTTTAGTGAGTGATATAGTTGCTCAGACAGCCTTGTTAATACTTGTCCCCTTTTCACAGGTAAAAGACGCTATAACATCAAGCTTTGGAAGACCTTCACAGACTGTTTCAACTGTCTGCCTATTGCTGCCATTGTGGATGAGAAGATTTTCTGCTGCCATGGAGGTAAGCCAGCCCAAGAAAAGATGATGGTTATTGGGGTAAGGAGGGGGTGGGTTGGAGAAAAAAGAGTGTAGAGCTACTAATGTGTCCTAGAGCCTGTCCAAATGGCTTACAATCTGTCAAACAAGAAGAGAACAAATGTTGCAAGTAATATTTTGGAGGGCCTAGAGACTCTCTAGATTTTGATTTGATGCCCTTTGTGTGTTGGGGGGCAGTATAAAGTCTTCAAAAAGATAAGATGAAAGAGAATACTATGTATACTAGGGAGGGCATAGTGCAGCCCACAACCCATGTGCCACTCTCTGAACAATTTTAGACCACTGAAATCATTTTAAGTCCGCCATGTTTAAAGCTCTTGTTAAAAATCTTTTTAGACAGGCCTTTGACTGAGTGTAAATTCTGGTCAGATTGAGAACTCAGCGATTGTTTTCACTCCGGCACTTTGGTTTGTTAATAGTAGATAGCCAGTTTTATTTGCAGGTTCTACTGTGTTTTATCAACTTTACAATTTTATCAGATGGGGTTTTATGTGTGTTTATTGTTTTAAATTTATATTGTTGTTTTATAAGTTTATGTATCATTGTTTTATGTGCGGCACTTCAAAGTGCTTTTGTGAGCCCTTCGTGGAGATGGTGGCGGGGTAAAAATAAACTTTATTATTATTATTATTAAACTTATTATAAGTAAAAATGCCCCCTCCCTGGCATTTACTAAAATGCTAACTAGATTATATCCTGAAAGGAAAAAAAGGCCTGCCCTGAGCTCAAAACACTCTGGAGGCCAAAGCCTCCCCATACATTATTATGTTTATTTATATCCTGTTTTTCCTCTCCACAAGGAGACACAAAACTGTAATTCAGAAGGGGATTCTGCAGAAGGGCAGTATCCCTAACCACTTGCAGTGTCTGACTCCTAGGGTCATCTTTTTACAAAAGACTGTTGCAGAGTTCTAGGTCAGTGTGTGGCAGAAGTCACACAGCCCTCCAGATGTCTTTGGACTGTGAAGACAATCATTCTTAGCCAAGCAAGTGGCAAGGGATCATGAAAGGTTCAGTACAGCAGCATGCAGATGACCACACATTTCTAAGTTTACTTTGGTAGTATAGGATAGAGGGCCCACTTAACACATATTGAAAGGAGAGGCAAGTAGACCTCAGTCCTACCTGATTTCCATTGTTTTTATTGTAAAATTGAATAGGTGGAGTCTGGTGCAAACAGTGGCTGTGAGAGGGAGGGGAGCCCATTCACTACTGTAGAACAGACACCCGCTTTACTCAAGAACAGAGATCGGGCACACTTGGCTAAAGCCAGCCAGCCTGGCTGCACTAAGATTGCGTCAGTGGCAGCCAATTAATGTTAGTATTGTGTAGGTCAGGAATAAACGCGGCTGGGCAGAGAAGCAATTAGTACAAGGCCAACCTTTTCAGAGATTTTTCTTTTCCTTGCAGTTTTGAAGGAACAGGAAATCAGGTTCCATTTTACTGCTGGAAATTACTTACCCTGAACTCTAGCCAATAAATTATATGTAGACACGTAAGCCTTTTACTGTTGTCTTGTTGTTGCTATTGTGAACCTTCAAGTTTTTTTTTCTGACTTAAGGCAACCTTAAGGTGAACTTGTCACAGCATTTTCTTGACAAGATTTGCTCAGAGAAGGATTTGCCATGGCCTTCCTCTGAGGCTGAAAGAGAGTGATTTGTTCAAGACCTCCCATTGCTTTTCCATGACTGAACGGGGATTCAAACACTAGTCTTCCAAAGTCCTAGGCCAGCAAACTATCACAACATACAGGCTTTTGCTGTTTTACAGTCTGTTTTATATCCTGCCTTTCAAGGTCCTTGTGATGCTCTCCTTCTTTCCACTTTTCTCAACAATATTGTGAGATAGATCAGACTGTTGATTGCACCCAAGGTCACTGAGCTTCATGGTTGAGTTGAGACATGAACCTTGGAATTCCCAAATCAAAGCCCATTATATCACACAGATTTTCAGTACTCTTTGGAAATGGAGCAAAGGAATAAAACTCTGGGCTACCCGAAAAGATATTGTATGGCTGGGTTGATGGGACACCACTACCGTTCTGCTCCTGCTTGGCAGTCTGATGGTATCTTATCTTCCAGGTCTCTCGCCTGACCTCCAGTCCATGGAACAGATCCGGGACCTATTGTATTTTGTTTTATTGATGTTTCATGAGACATGGATGTACCATTTTAGATGTACCCGACCAGGGTCTGCTCTGTGATCTGCTCTGGTCTGATCCTGATAAAGATGTCCAGGGCTGGGGCGAGAATGACCGTGGGGTCTCATTCACGTTTGGCTCGGAGGTTGTCGCCAAATTTCTCCACAAACATGACCTGGACTTGATCTGTCGAGCGCACCAGGTGAGAGCACTGGAGCAGCTATGGGGACTGGAAAGGCGGCAAAACCACATCTGTGTTGGGAGGGAGGTATCCAGATGTAATGTGTGGCTTGGGGAATTCAGGACTGAAATAGATGTGGAGTTACTCTTTGGGAAGTCTGGTACTATATAAATGCATAATGATTGTTGTCATTGCTGTAAAAGAAATCCCTATACTTTCTTCCTAGTACTGAACGTGGGGCTGGTGGTGTTTGCACAGCAAAGAAAGATTTTTAGTTGTAAAAGCTGAGAGCACGAAAGTATTGATCTTGGAGAATTTATATACTGTACCGTAATAATAAGCTCTGTGGAGAAACTAGAGGGATTGAACAGTGGGCAAGTAGGATCTGCAGAGGGTATGAATGGGTTTATTTGGTGACTTCACTAACAATCCTTCCTCATTCTCCTCTTTCCCCATGTCCGATTGTAGGTCGTAGAAGATGGATACGAGTTTTTTGCCAAAAGGCAGCTGGTGACACTCTTTTCTGCCCCAAACTACTGTGGCGAGTTTGATAATGCCGGTGCAATGATGAGTGTGGATGAGACTCTTATGTGCTCTTTCCAGGTAAAGACTGTTCAGGGTGTCTTTTTGGACATCCCCATATCACCTCTTGTTGTTAGTCCAAGGTGCACTAACAGGTCGGTTTTGGGGTTTCAAGGTCGGTTTTGGGGTTTACTAGCATCCTGAGATCACATTTTAAATAATGTTTAGCCCGGGAGAATACCATCACTCTCCAGAGCTCGCAACCATTCACCCTGTTGTGGTGGGGTGTGTGCCATTTTGTGTTGTTGTTTTTTTTTACCTCTGAGGATCAGATAGCCCTAGCCCATTAACTTACAAGTCACCTGTGCATATATCAGCAGTTCCAGGCCTACTTTCTATACCAGGTCTGTTATAATCAATAAGAAAGATGCCTTTAAAGATTAAGAGAGAGAGAGAGAGAGCACATCCAAGAAAAAATAGTAAACAAGCCACAGTGTCAGTGACCTAGTATCTTGTGTTAGATGCCAAATAGTGCTCAAAAACTTTGCTTTTCGTTCTCCCAAAATCCCATGCTCATTGGCAATGCTGGTTGGAGGACTCTGCGGAATGTCTGGAAACTGAACATGTACATCCCTATTGATATAATAATTGACTTTTTTTTTTTGGAAGAACTGGTTTCAACATCCGTTACCTTTAGAGAATGTTTTACGTTGTATCTTTGTGATGGCTGCTGTATTAAGATTGTGTCCCTGTACACAAGGTGAACAGGGATACTTAAGTAGCCAAGTCCTGGAAAGTTAAAACTATGGTATTTTGCTAAGTGGTTTGTTAATGTTCTTGCAAGGAGAGACCATGCTTGTCTTACTTTCCAGTTTTTGGTCTTCAAAATCCCAAGCCATTGGAGGAGAGATTGGATGTGCAACCTTAAAACGAAATAATTATAATTGTGGTTTTTTAGAAACTGTTCAAACTTTCACAATAATGAACTTCCACTGAACTCTTCATTAGGCTGAAGGCTGGGCAAAAGGGGGAAGGCGGGGTGGAGGCAAAAATTCATATTTCAAAATGGTGCTGCAACTTTTGATCTTAGTGGAAAGCTCTTATTGTAATATAGAGAACTGCCAAATGTATGTTGGGAAGAACATCCTATGAAAGAATCGTTGAGCAAAGTCTACTAAAATGGATTGCCGACTTCACTCTAGCTGTTTTGGGGGTTTGAGAAATGGGGTGAAGAGCTATGATGGACATGTCTTTTCCAACTCCGACCTCCTCATGTTACTAGACAAGATGTGAAACCAAACTGAAGGTGCATTTTGCCAAGGGTCATTATGGTTTTCTGCTCAGTAGAGCTTGTATGAATTACCGTGTTCACTTGGTATAAGTTCTTGCTTTCCCTTCAGCTCTTTCTTGTTAGTAGAGAGAAATCTGGTGCGGAGGAAGCAGGGGTGGAAATTGCCTCCATAGCATAGATTTTCCAAATGCTTCAATTGGGCCTCTGCAATAAGGGCCCTTTTTTGTTTTCTGAAACCAAACCTAAACAAGCCATGTTTAGGTTTGTCCTTATTTCTTATTTGCTTCCTCTGTTTTCCCTTAGTATCTTCAGGAGATTAGAGTCATTATTTACTAAGGCAGCAAAATAGAAGTTCCCAAATTAAATCAGCAGCTTTTTATTGTCGAGGAAGCGGGTGGCCTTTTGCCACCTATATTTATATTGTTTCAGAAACATCCAGATTCCTGTCTTCATGGACTGGACAACCAAAAACTCATGGAATGAGAGGCGAAAGTAGCAAGGAACTGATGTGGGCAAATGCAATTGCATGTAAATAAGCCTGGTTATAACAGGATGGGGATTAAAGCATTAAGCTGATGGCTGTTTTCCAGGTGGCGTAGTCTGGCGCTGAAATGGAGTTGTAGCTTTTGTTCTGGGATATTTTTAAAAAGCTACAATCATGACAAACGGCTTGACTCAGGGCACTGCCACACAGCCATATAATCCAGAATATCAAGGTAGAAAATCCCACAATATCTGCTTGGAACTGGGTTATTTGAGTCCACACTCAGATAATGTGGGATTTTCTGCCTTGGTATTCTCTGATATAGGGCTGTGTAGAATGGCTCTGTGTCCATCCTGCTATATATTCCAGTTCAAAGCAGAAAATGTGGGAATTTTATTCAGCTGTGTGGAAGGGGCCTCAGAGTTTCATCACTGTAAATGTTTTGTTAACCAGATGGTCAGATGGATCTTTTCCCCACAAGGTAGGCAAGAGATGTGTCATCCCTCCCTCCCTCTCTAGTGTCTAATCTTCCCTCTCTTCTTCTCTATTCCCCCAATTCCTCCAAACTTGCAGATCTTGAAACCAGCTGACAAGAACAAGGGCAAATATGGCCAGTTCAGTGGCCTGAACCCAGGAGGGCGCCCGGTCACTCCACCACGCAACTCGGCAAAAGCCAAGAAGTAACTTGCCCTGCCTGTTCCCCTTCCTAGCTGTAGGTGTGGGGCCCAGGCTGTCTTGCGTAGCGATGACACTGTACAGCGGCTGCTTACCTCCCCAGGGCCCAGCCATGTAATTTTTTTTAAATGTCTCAATAAGAATTCAATACCAAAAATTCTGCTCCCCTGGGAATAGGGGATGTCTTTATTTTTGGGGGTATTTTTGATTGACTTTTTTGCCAACTTTGTCCCGATTTGTGCTCCCCTCTCCCCCATGGGGGGTACTACATCTTTTTGAATAAACGTGTAAGATTCTTACATAGCTGCTGCTGTTTCTTGTTTTGGGGAAATACATTGAGGGGAAGGAGATGGTGGGAAATGCTTTCCACGTTGGCAGAGGGAGCAGTTTTCTTTTAAAACTTTTCTTTTAAAACTTTGCTTGTGAGGCAGCAATTTGCAAACTAACTTTCCACAGCTGACCCACAGGTTGTGAACCACTTATCTATACAGTAGAAATCATGTACCGGTAGTTTAAGACCTCTTTGATTGCTGTGGAATCATGGAAGTTGATCTCTCCTGTTCAGTTTGTCAATTTTGTTCATAGAGTTGAAAGAGACCTCAAGAATCACCCAGTCCAATCCCCTTCTGATATGCAGAATAGCCAATCAAAGCACTCCCAAAAGATAGCCATCAATCCTGATTGAAAACCTTCAGAGAAAGATAGTTCACCTCACTCCAAGGCAGTGTATTCCACCATATAACAGCTCATACCATCAAGATGTTCTTCCTAATGTTTGGGGGAATCTCTTTCCCATTGAATCCCTAGCCATTAGCCAAGTTGACTGGACTCAAGGAAGCTGTGATTCCAAAAGCCTCAGAGTCACTATTAGTTCCTCGTTTCTGTTCTAGAGGGTGGGTTGATTTTCCTCAATCCTCTGAGACCAATGCTAAGGCCACTGAAGAGGGAGCATGCTCTTATGCTGACGATAACCCATGTTGTAGTGAGGTCATTTTGGTGCAGCTGGACTGAAAATTACCTTTCAGTCTTAGCACATGGTATTCCTCATAGGGTTACCTAATACCTTTCCCATGCTCTGTAAGCTGTTTAAAGGATCTCTTGTCCATGCCTCCTTTATGTGAATCAGACTGTTGTTGCTTGCTTAAGCTCTGGTTAAATCCCAAGCCATGGCATAGTATCAGCTGCTAATGCGTTTGTTGGAATTAGGTCTAGCATGGAGCCAAGGCAATCCTGTAGCAATGTGAGTGTCTTAAAAACAGAAAGGAAGGCAGGACACAACATGCAGGCAGACACTCTTTCCTAACCTGCACTCTTGGACCCCATCTCCCCTCTGCCTAGCTCTTGACTGAATATGGCTGGTGAGAATTTCAGCCCAGCACAGCAGGAAGGTGCTGAGCTGGGGAAAGCTGCAGTAGGATAAAACTAAATAGCTCCCAAGAACAGATGTGTTGCTAAGGGCAGTGATACCTTTCACAGCACAAGTGTGCAAGTTCCAGGAGTCCTTTTGCCAAAATAAGAATGTCTCTATTTTTGTTGGAAGAGAACCACAGGAATAGTTTGGGCAAGCTGTGTTTTTAAGGCAGGATCTCAGGGCAGAGAACATGTAGCTCTCTAGATCAGTGGTTCTCAAACTGTGGGTCCCCAGATGTTTTCGCCTTCAACTCCTAGAAACCCTAACAGCTGGCAAGCTGGCTGGGATTTCTGGGAGTTGTAGGCCAAAACACCTGGGTGCCCACAGGTTGAGAACCACTGGTCTAGATGGTTTGGGTTATACAGGTCCCATAAGCCAGTGTTGGTTGGTGCTTGTGGAAACTGATGATCACCTCTACTTTGCACTGGAGCCTGTACTTTTTGTCTTTGATGTAGTAACTATTTTTTTCATGTCAGGAGCAACTTGAGAAACTGCAAGTCACTTCTTGTGTGAGAGTATTGGCTGTCTGCAAGGATGTTGCCCAGGAGATGCCCGGATGGTTGAGCTTTTACCATCCTGTGGGAGACTTCTTTCATGTCCCCACATGGGGAGTTGGAGCTGACAGAGGGAGCTCAACCTGCTTTCCCTGGATCTGAACCGCCAACCTGTCGGTCAGCAATCCTGCCGGCCCCAAGGATTTAACCCATTGCGCCCCTATTAACAAAATATCTAGACTATATTCATCTGAACTGTAGCTAGACATTACTGCTAGAAGGAACAGTCTTTCTAAGTATTAGCACAGTTCAAAAAGAACCTTTTTTCAAGCACCTCCATGCTTGTAGTTTAGACACAACTATCATATGGGCAAAAAGAAAGAGTAAGTTTGATTAGGCCTTTCTCACCATCCATGCTTCAGTTCTAATTCATGGGTAGTTTATAACTAATGATAGGTTCAACAATTGAAACTAATTGCTTGGGAAGAGGAAAAATATGGTGGCTCAGAATGCATGGAAAGTGGTGGAGCTTCATAAAAATGGACATCATAGTCAAGAAAGATAGGAACATTTTTATTACAAAATAATATTAGTCAAATAGTCAGTATGCCAAGCCACTGTTTCTTCCTCCTTGGGGTACCTTGTTTGGAGTTATGCTACGTTAGATAATTTACTAATCCTCGTAGAGATATTATGGAGCTGCTGCCCCTCATCTTGTACCTAGAGAAGAGCAGTTGAAATGTAGAAGTCTGTATCCCCATAGTCAAGACACAGACTGATTGCATCATCCCTGGAGGTTTCAGAGGCTGATGCAAGCATTTGGTACATGGCTATGGGTACATAGCCACACTTCTGTGATTCCTTCTACTTTTCAGGTAGAAATGGGGGGGGGGGGGCTGTGTTATGCTGGGGGTGCTTTTGACACGATGGTAGGAGGGAGGAAACATCAACTTCTGGAGATCAAAAGCAGATATAAATTGGCATGAGGTTAACTTACACTACTTTATGCCACAAACTGAATGGCAACCACTGTCTTGACATACATATTTGAATATACTCTCAGTATGGTTCTACTCCAGCATTTTTCTCCATCATACACAAGCTGCTCAGTTAATTTACAAACTGAATTATGAGTAGGGTGAGCTCTTTGGTTTGATTGGGCAACCATCCAGAAGAGAATCCACTGAGCCTGAAACAATTCTCTCTGCTAGAAGGAGAAGTTCAGTTATGTCTCATGGGAAAGGTCGAGGTCTCATGATTCTCCCTCGCTGTCTTCTGCCAGCACCTCTTGGCTGGACCGGGAGTGAGCTAAGGACTGTGATTGGCTCAGGACCGATCCAAAGAACAAGGACCGGAACTGTAAAAGAAACAAAGGCAAAAAATAAAATAAGATCTTGAACCATAGTTGAAAAACTGTTTAAAAAGGCAGAATATATTATTAGTTATTATTTGATGCATAACAAGATTAGTACACAGCAAACAAGATCACTATGCTGGCTTTTGTATTCTATCACATGTCAGACACTTCCCAAGGACTGTGTGATGTATCGGCAAATAATGTGTGCAGATCTGAGCAGGGTGGCCTTTTGCAGTTGACGGTAATTTTGTCAGTGTCAATCGTTTTGAAGTGCAGGCCAAGATCCTTCGGCACTGCACCCAGTGTGCCGATCACCATTGGGACCACCTTTACATTATTATTATTCTACTTTTCTCTCTTGATCAAGATCCAAAGTGGTCCACAACCTTAAAACAATGCAATTTAAAACCTACAAAATATTAATATTACAATAGAATTAAACATACAATTGTTAGAATAAGTTAGTTTACATTACATCAAACAAATAACTAAAAACTGTTATAAAGGATTATTCTGAGATCTTCCTGCAGTAGTCACTGAAACTAGGTGGAGAAAAAAAACCTAAATTAATATACAGAAATGCTTTTAAAATGCAGGTGGTAGTCAGTGTGGGAAGAACTTCAGCATTTTATCCCTGTTCCTCCCAGCTAGTCCAAAACTGACACTGCTTCCCAAATGTATGGTTTCTACCACACCCTTACCATTTTGAAAGCCCAGATTTTGCAACACTTACAGTGAACAAAGCCCAAGCGCTGTCATTTTTTGAATGTGTAATTAATGGCTCTGCTCCAGTGACATTAATAACGACATTTAACCCGAAGCCAGGGAATAACGCAGCCATAAGAGACTGAAATCCAGTTTATTTCAATGGAACTGAAATCCAGCCTATAATTACATCAGAGCAACCAAGGAAGCTTCACTACGAATAGGTACCTACGATGATTTCAGTTATGTACCATCTTGCAATAACCTGCAGATGCACACAGTAAGGGTTTTAACTATTTTAATACTGCTAATATTTAATTCTATTTCAATGCTTGTATATTTTTAGATTTTTAGTTGTAATGGTTTTACCATAAGGCACTCTGAGTCTCTTTAAGAGAGGAAAAGTAGGATAATAATGATAACAATAATAATAATAATATACTGTAAAATTGCATTGTGGCTGCTATATATTCCTGTATTGAAATGAATGCCCATTTTTGCCTAATGTAAGACAGGTATCCTTTAAATCATTTTACACAAACCTACCAGAACTAGAAAACAGCAGATTTGCAGGGCCACATTCTTCACCTTGTGTCTATAGTTTGGCTGTGGCAGCCCTTTAGTACGTACCCTTTTCTGTGGTGGCGTGCCAAGGACAGTATCCTCATGATCACTGTCTGGCTCTTCTGCCTCGGAACTAGTAGGCCCCATAGGGAAGGTGGGGCTGGGAGGTGGTTTTGTCCCTTCAGGGCCACCACATGTTGTTTCCATGGCTATCATGTAGTCATCAATGTCATCACCGGTAAAGTCATATGCAGGGGCAAGGGGCTTCGGAGTGCTGTCAGGAAAGAAACAGCATCAGAACTCTAAAACAGCACCAAGAGGCACTCTTCAAACCAAGGAAAGCTTCCCCTCGAGAAAGGCAAGGTATATTTATCCCTGTTCCTCCCGGAGATCTTGTGGCTGGGCCGCCCGGGAGGGGTAGAGACCCAGTTGCTGACGTTCAATGGCGTGGCTCTTCGCCCGCAACCGTCAGTAAAGAGCCTAGGGGTCCGGCTGGACGCCCAGCTGTCTATGGAGGCGCAGATTGCCTGTGCCTGCAAGATAGCTTTCTACCACCTACGACAGGCAAAACGCCTGGCTCCTTACCTCTCCCGCTGCGACCTGGCCACGGTGATCCAAGCCACGGTCATCTCGAGGCTCGATTACTGTAATGCGCTGTACATTGGCCTACCCTTGTCGGCGATCTGGAAACTCAAACTGGTGCAGAACGCTGCAGCACGTCTGCTCTCAGGAGCATCAAGATCTGCCCACGTGACTCCACTCTTGCGCGAGCTGCACTGGCTTCCTATTGAATTCCGGGTCACCTTCAAGGTGTTAGTTTTAGCTTTCAAGGCCTTCTATGGTTTGGGGCCAGTGTACCTGAGGGAGCGGCTTACCCCTTATGTGCCCAGGAGATCACTGCGCTCAGAGGGGCTCAATCTATTGGATGTGCCGGGCATTAAGGTCTATAGACTTGCTAGCATGCGACAGAGGGCGTTTGCCGTAGCTGCGCCAACCCTGTGGAACACCCTCCCCGAAGAGCCGCGAGCCATCCGGGACTTAATGCCGTTCCGTAGAGCCGTAAAGACCTGGCTATTCAGACAGGCATTTGGTCCATAACCAATGCCGTGTTATCAGCATCCTGTTGTGTCGCTGTCAGCATATTCCTACTGCCATTGCAGTTCTGCTGGAATTTGATTTTAACTGGGGGTTTTATTGCATTTTATGTGGTTATCTGTTTTTAACTCTGTAAACCGCTCTGGGCTCCAAAGAGAGCGGTATATTAAGTCGAATGAATAAATAAATATTTCTATTAAGCAGGCCCTGCTTTCAAAAAGAAATATTTGGCACTCTCTACCTCTCATTCAACATGTAAAACTGCAGTGGCAGAAAAATGGGTCTAACCATGACAGGAAAATGCTTCATTATAACTCTGAGATGCCAAGCAATTTCAAAAGTAACCAAGGTAACCAACTATCATTTGCCAAAACAGCAGCTCAGGACTGCGGAGCGGAAGGGAGATCTGCTTAATAGGCAACAAAAAATCCTATTACAAATTGACACCAGCAGCACAGCTTAAATCCTATTGTACAGGACAAATAGAGACAGCTACCAGGTCTCTTGAACTCCACCCTACTCAATGTTTAAAGGACAGAATTCATGCTTACCATGAGGACATTTGGGAACTGGAGCTCTCTGGTTCTTCAAGGGTAGCCAAGACCAGATGCACCTGGAGGACAGCATCATCCAAGGTAAAGATAGCTGGCCTGCAGAAAGATACTTGATGTGAGGATGGCTATTTATTTATTGTGTCAGAATCCTATAGAAAAAGACACAAACTCAAAAACTTGGCATTATGCTAGATTTCCTTTGTCCAGAAGCTTGCCATTTGGAGTGCCTCTGGTGTCGCTGTAAGGAGGTCCTCCATTGTGCATGTGGTGGGCTCAGACCTTATTGTAGTAAGTAGTCTGTGGTGTGCTCTTCTCCACACTCTGATGTCGTGGATTCCACTTTGCAGTCCCATTTCCTAAGGTTAGCTCTGTATCGTGTGATGCCAGAGTGCAGTCTGTTCAGTGCCTTCCAAGTCACCCAGTCAGTGTGCCCAGGGGGGAGTTCCTCGTCTGGTATCGGCCACTAATTGCAGTTCCAGGTTTTAACCTGCCACTTTTGGACTCTCGCTTGCTGAGGTGTTCTTGTGAGCGTCTCTGTGAATCTTTGGAAGCTGGCTGATATCCAAACAGGATGGGCTGGAAATGTCAATGCCTTGGTCCTTTCATTACAGGCTGCTACTTCCCAATGAATGTCAGGTGGCGCAATACTGGGCAAACAGTATAGTTTCTCCAGTGGTGTGTAGGGCATAGACATCCTGTGATAATGTGGCATGCCTAATTAAGAGCCATGTCCATTGTTTTAACATGGTGAGATGTATTCCAACTGGGCATGTGTACTCAGCAGCGGAGTAGCAAAGCGCAAGGACAGATGTCTTCACTGTGTCTGGTTCGATCCCCAGGTTGTGGCAGTCAGTATTCTTATGATATTATTTCTGGCACTCACTTTTCACTTGATATTTAAGCAGTGGTTCTTGTAAGTCAAAGCACGGTCCAGGGTAACTCCCAGGCATTTTGGTGTGCTGCAATGCTCCCATGGGATTCCTTCCCAGCCGGTAATCCTCAGAGATCAAGATGCTTGTCTGTTCTTAAGATGAAAGGCACATGTCTGCGTTTTAGATGGATTAGGAATCAGCTGGTTTTCCCTGTAACAGGCAGTAAGAGCACCTAGAGCTTTGGAGAGTTCAACCATTTGAAAGCTCCCTGCTTGAGCGGTGATGGCACAATCATCAACATAGATGTCCCTTCTGGCAATGGTTGGTTATTTGTGTAAATGTAAAACATAGATGGAGCAAGCACACTCCCCTGTGGCAGGCTGTTCTTCTGTTTTTGCCATCTGCTTCTCTGACCCTGGAACTCAACAAAAAAACTCCTGTTTTATAGCAGATTTCCTATGAAGCGGGCAAGGTAGTAATCCTTTGTGATATTATAAATTTGTCTCAGGTGACGATTTACAGTATCATACGCTGCAGATAGATCTACAAAGACATCTCCTTTTGAGGATGCTCAAAAGATACGTGTTTAGTGCCTAAGAGGGGCTCCAAAGAAAAATTGGTAGTGGCCGCAAATCTAGGCAGGCATCACATCCTTGGCAGGAAAATGACATAGGAAAGCTGCCTGCAAGCTACCTGTAGGGTAGAGTAACAAACAAAGATGGCTCTTACTAAGAACCTATGAGCACCATATGCTGGATCAGTCCAAAGCACCATCCCTTCTTTTGATTGTGCTTTTCCTGCATGGCAGTGGGTTAGGCTAGATGTGTCTCTTCCATGTGATCTCTTCCAACTCTATTATACTATAATTATATTCTAGCATCCTATTTCCCACTGTGACCAGCCAGATGCCCCTACTTTGCACACAAGCAGGGCATGAGGGCAATACTCCCAGTGTGCTGCTGTGGTGTGTGGAGGCTCTATTAGACACAAGGCAACATACCACTTAGAAGCTTCTCTAGTGAAGGCCTACCTGCCAGGACTGTCAAAGTGGATATTAACGGGAAGATTTGATGACTCCGCAAAACTCAGAAGACCCTGAGAGAGAAGATCAGGGGGGATGGGGAAAAAACAGGTCAGGAATAGTAAAGATACCCACCTTCTCCAGTTAAGGCAAGAAACAGGGAGCATACATACTCTGAATTCCTTGAGACAGAAAGTGACTTGTGCCTCCTGCTTAATGTGGAAGGCCTGAAATTCATCCTCATTTAAGCATAGCTCTGTCACCATTGTCCGGGTTGCCTCTGAGGGAGAGATCAGAGAGAGATTAGAAAATGCTCTCCTGCAGCTGCTTCTTCGTGTGTCTATTTTGCAGGACTGCCAAAAAGAGGAAAGGGAACACGACAAAGCCATTACAGCCTGTGGCCTGCGAAGCAGAAACCTGCATGCCAGGAACTTGCTTCCTCTATCAGGGCTCTTAACATAATCTAAGGAAGTCTCAGTTATCTTGACAAGCTGTAGGGATAAGCTGGGAAGGTAGGAAACTCACCTGTGTCTTCTTCCAAGTAACTGCGCAAGTTCACCTTCCCAGCTGGGCTGGCAACCAGAGTCACCTCAGCCAAAGCCAGTGGGAAATGCACCACAGCATCCACTAATAACCTGAATTGGATGAAGGAGGGATGGGGTGAACAGCGAGGCAAATTTCATGGTTGAAATCCCCAGCTCCCATCTGCACTTACTATTCATTTGTCCCCATTCAATTGCTAAAGACAGCCTGTACAAAGCATCCATTGCTCGCCCCCGTTCCATCTTTCCCCGGCATTATGCCCACGCAGCAGCTTCCCACGCTCATCACTTGACATTAAACCAGTAGTTCAGGAACCTCACTTTGGGGGACGGGGACGGGGGAGAGAGGGAAAATGATCTGTATTTCCTCCTCCCCCTGACAGCCATTGCTTGTGCCATGGATATTAAAGTGTAAAACAATCTGCAAGGTGAAGTGCTGCACATCTGGACTGCAGGAGTCTGTCTTGGGTCCCTTCTCCAGTCAGGTGAAGCCCTCCTGCCTCCACTGCCATTTCTAGCCCCAACCACAGCAAGGTCTCACCTGGGAAGGGCCCGCAGAGCATGGGTGCATTGGCCTGTGTCAAAGTCAGCTTGCAAGGATTCACATTCCTGAAATGGCAAGTCATGGGTCTTGACAATACCTGCAGGGGGAAGGGAATTGCAGCGGGTGAGTGAGTGTATGTGTGTCTCCCTGGGAAACGGCCCTGGGGCAATTTCCATCTCTCCAGAGACTCTGAACCACACAGGGTCAGCTGTAAAGACGGAAAGAGCTGGAGAAGAAGGCAGCAATGTTTTTCTTCTCTCAGAGCCTGAAATGGCCCCTGGTGAGAGTGGGAATGAATTAAGAACCCTTGTATGAAAAAGGATTATTTAATAAGAATTTTTGTTACAGGCAGCTAATACTGATTGTATCCATTTTGTTTAATATTCGCATTTAGTAAGAGTGACTATAGCCCTGCTACTGCATTTCTCTGTATTGCTGGAGACACAATGCTCTTAGAATTCAACCTTGAAAAAGCCCTCTCAGATGCGGAGGGATAATGAGCTTCTTTAGGTTACATGACTCAGAACGGGAGTATTCTAAGTATTCCAGTATTGAAGCAAAACCTTCAAGTACCATGGCCTCTGACTATTCTATCTTCTCACGTGTCTCAGAATCCTCTGCCTTCTCCACCAAGTGAAAAAATAGATGCCTGTTTCAGCTGCAAGCGTGCAGTCAGCCAGTCACATGTGAACAAATTGAGGCGCCTACACAAATTCACACTAGATCATTACTTCCTGTAATTTAAAAGTTTAATGTGACAGTTCAGAATCAGTGGCTATAGATCTTGCAGATGATGGATAATCTATAGCCATTTTCCCAAACTTCCCCTAAACCAGATCTTTCTCCAAGTTGCCAAAATGTATGGATTGGGGGAGCAGGAGAACAATGGCAGAGCAGGGATAATGCACACCCCCACTATCTTCACATGATGCTTGGCTGGCCTTACCATTAGACTGAGTGAAGCAGATGCCTCTGACAAAAGAGCTGTGCAGTAACATAAAAAATCAACAGATAATAATAATAATAATATAATCTTATTTGTGTATCCTGCCTCCATTTCCCTGAAGGGACTCGGGGTGGCTTACATGAAGACTAAGTCCAATATAAACAAGGTTGCAAAGCAATATAATTAAAGAAATATAACAATCAACTATATTAAAAGAATAAAACCAATACAATCGAATACCTCATAAAACATAACCAAGCAGAAAAACAACAACCAATAGCTGAAAAAGCGGACATAGCCAAAGAAAAGTGGGCATGTGCAGATTTGAGACTAATAGGGCAGGACAGGGCTAGTGCAATGTAAACTGTAAGGCCAATGGCTGGGAATAAAGTACTGGAGATGAAGTGGAGTCACACAAGCTTAGGATAGAAATCTCTTTTCCCCATGCAATGCTACAGGATTGAAAACATTTTTAATATCGAGGCAGACAAACATGGCTATGTCCTTGATTGTTTGTTTACTTTATTACTGTTTTAATGAAGGGTCAGAATACAGTTCCGCCTCAAGACTTCAAAATGTCCCACAACAGACTCATATGGAGGAAAAGGAAACCCTTTAATGGGCTTTAAAGAAAAAGAACAATTTGGGATATATTCCATAACCCACAAGGCCTCAAAAATGGTCTGAATTTCAGCAGGATGTGTGAAGTAGTACCATGGCTGTTTTATACATACCAACCCATCCTCACTGTACCTGCAAGGTAAGAAGGAACGCAATCTGCATTTGGGTTCACCAAGAGACCTAGTCCAACGCAGCTGTGGGCTCTCTATGTTGCTTTACTCTTGAAGACTCGGTTAAGGGAACCTTTGCACCGGCAGTTCACAAGTTACAAACATCCGACTTACAAACAACTCACAGTTAAGAGTTGTGAGATAACAGGAAGTGAGATAAATCGACCCCTTGGAAGGGAAATTCACTCCTGGAAGAGTTATCACTGGGAAAAGTTGTCTTCCACTGAAACTTTATCACCAATCCTTATTTCCACAGCAAGCCAAATTTTTCAAAATCCAATTCTCACATGGACAGAAAGTGAGGTGAAATCTTCTGAACAGGGACACAGAGAGCAAAACAAACACCACAGGGGCGTTAACCCTTCCCTATGCTATCCAAAGATAGAGAGATAGCTGGCTGGAGTTACACTTAAAATGTACTTGTTCTGACTTACATACAAATCCAATTTAAGAACAAACCTACAGAACCTATAGTTTTTGTAACTTGGGAACTGCCTGTATTTCCACATTCCCTGTTAAGTCATGTAGTACAGGGCTGATGGGAGTTGTAGGCTGAAGCAACTGGCACACCATATATTTCCCCTCTTGGCTTCAGGGTACAGTGAGGTAAAAGACTTGTGACTCTGACAAACAACCCTCAATAAATTCTCTTTTCCCGTCTCTCTCAGGTTCCTTCAAATTCATTTGGGGCCTCTCTCACTTAATAATGGCCATCTATATTCAGATTTTGATATTCACATTTCGAATGCACCAAAACTGTGCTCAGAACTAAGCCCACACACCCTCAGCCTTCCAGGATTAATCCACTTCCCATTCAGGCCTAGAGCTCACCATATTTGCAGTGGAGCTGCACCCGGAACCGGCTGGCGTGGGAGTTTAGCGAGAGAAGGCACTTCTCCACAGTCTTCTCCAGGGAGGGCAGTGAACGGAAAACAGCCAAGAAAGACTGGAAGGCAGGAGGAATCAACTGTTAATGGACATGTGTTTCTCTCTATAACACACACACACACACAGTGGTAGGTAAATGTTGGGGGCCATGTTGACCATGATGGTCTTCCAAGAACCACAAAGATCTCCCTAAAAAATATGAGCCTCCAAATGGGTTTGCCCTCTGTGACTGGCTTCTGAGTCAATTCCCATTAATAAAAAGGATTCCTGAGCCTAAAACATAGCAAAATTGCTCTCAGGGATGTTTGCGGGGAAGCTTTCTTTTAAAACAATGCAGAGTCCCGAGGGTTACATATGCCCCACAAATGACATCACACTGTAGTTCGAGTGTCAACTTAATTATGTATTTATATTTCTTCACTTTTATATTCTGCATCTCATCCAATAAGCTCAAAACAGCATACAGTACATGGTTTCCACTCCCCTATCCTCCTCTGTCATGTTGAAAGTAACTGATGTCTTCTCTCTGCGGTGCCTTTCATGTTCCTTGAATCGTGTTTGGCAGCTGCGTTTGGTGGTTCCTATGTAGACTTGTCCACAGCTGCATGAAAGGCACTGCAGACTACTTCAACCAGAGAAGTCAGCCATAGCAGAGCACCTGATGAACCAACCTGGACACAGCATAGTATTTGAGAACACAGAAATGCTGGACCATTCTAACAACTATGTCAGGATACACAGAGAAGCCATTGAAATCCACAAGCATGTGGGCAATTTCAGCAGAAAGGAGGAAACCATGAAAATGGACAAAATCTGGCCCCATGTAAGCTGCTGAGTCCCTTTGGGGGTATAAAAATAAATGTATTATTATTACAATATTAGTGTTCCCCCAGGCAGGAAGCAGCCAAGCTTTGAAGCTGCAAGGCTATTCAGTGTTAATCAAAGTGATCAATTGCAACATTCACACTTGCCTCAAGAAGAAACAGTTTTTTCTCCCACCCTGGACATTATTCCACAGATATATAAACCTCACTTGCCTAGTTTCCAACAAACCTCACAACCTCTGATGATGACTGCCATAGATGTGGGTGAAACGTCTGGAGAGAAAGCTTCTGGAACATGGTCATACAGCCCAGAAAACTCACAGCAATGATTCTGGCCATGGAAGTCTTCGTCAACACACTCTAAACTACTGTTTCATAAACTGGAGTCCCCTTAGCTCAATGTTGGGGTCACACAAAATTTGGCAACAGTTAAAGATTTCTGAATGCCACCTATTTATACAAATCTCTTAGCAACAATGTGCAGTGTTTATGGTGGACTGTGCAGAAAATGCTTCAGATGTACTCCACAAACACACAAAAAAGAAATCAATGTGTACAGCAAACGTTTCAAATGTTTATTTATTATCAGAAAATGTTTTGACTATTATACCTGGGTCCACTTAAAGATTTCTTGGGTAGAAGGGGGACATGAGTGGAAAAGGTTTAAGAAGCCCTACTCTAAATCACGAAACCCATACTGGCCTTCTAAACTTGGGAGATAAGAAAGGCAATGGCAAGTGAACATGTGGCTCACTTGCCTTTTGGGAAGGGCCTGGGGCTCGCATGTGTATCTCACCTTCATGTGCACTTTGCACCGGAAAGCCTCTGTATCTGGGTCATATCCTGATTCCGTTGGCTGGTATTTTTGGAAGAAGAGAGGGGCAAAGAGGAAACTCGCATAAGCTGAGCGAGATGCGCTGACTGTGCGCATAGACAGCTGGAATAAAGACAGGAAGGGTCACTAACTTAAGCAGAACCACAGAACAAAAAAGATCATTCCACTTCATCATCTAGCACCCTCACACAGCTTTCCAGCCTCAAGCACAGCTTTCAAATCCTGCTTGGTCGGTGGTAAGTGTCACTAGACCAAACACAGGACAATTGTTAACCAAAAGACATGTCTTTCAGCATGCAAAATATTAACAACTGAAGCATACACCCACACAAGATTTTGACAGGCCCCCAGCCAAGTAAATTGATCATAATGCCAGAAGTGAATCATTGCTGCAAACAAAAGCCTTTAGTTACAACCACAAAGGTAATACATAATCAATATGCTGTTTAGACTCTCATCTTCAGTAGTAAATCTTCCTATTACATCTTGTTGGGTTTTCTTACAAGATGTTACAATGAATTTAAGCAATGTTTCTGCTTCATGTTGCAAATGGGCAGGACTCTTTGACCCCATATAACCATTAACAGTCAACCTGATATACCATAATTCAATTCTGCTATGGAACATCCTCACTTATTCACTTTCCAAAGCTCTCTTACAACGTCCAAGGTTCCTTGTCTTACCCCTTCTTGTTGTGGCTCGACATAGATTTCATCTCCAACACGGGCGAGGGAATGTATTGCTTTCCCTAGGGCTGAACATGGGGCAAAAAGAACATTAAATTGGTATTGAAAAGTTTATTTACTTATTTATTTATTTCAATTTATACCCGCCACTCCCCAAAGGCTCGGGGCGGTTCACACTCGAAAGACATACAAAACACTTTCAAGGTTTAAAACAAATTCAAGAAATTCAGCAACAAAAACAAGGTACAAAATACAAATACAATTTCAGCTACATTATCTTCCTCAGTCGGTACCGAAAGCCTGCCTGAAGGGAAAGGTCTTGCAAGCCCTCCGAAAAGGGAGCAGGTCACGGATGGCTTTAACTTCTTCAGGCAACCCATTCCAGAGATTCAGTGCCACAACTGAAAAGGCCCTGTGTCTGGTGGATGACAGTTTGTAAGTCCGGATGTTAGGGACTTCTAAAAGGTTTTGGTCTTCAGACCGTAGTGATCTCTGACATCTGATAGTGTCTCACATTTCATCCCAACTTAGTCAATCCTTCCTACAGACTATCCAGCACTGCTTTAAGATAAAACCATTATTTTCATTACACTCTCTGATACAAAGTCATCACTTTCCATGGGATACACACATGCCATTCTTAGTCTGTCCCATCAGGGCATTCCCTTTGAGAAATGTAATCTGTCAGGTCATGCCAGGAACAGACCTAGGGTAGAATTAATGCAGTTTGATATCACTTTAAGTATCATGGATCAATGCTATGACTCATAGGAGTTGTCGTTTGCAATGTCTTTAACCTTCTCTGCTAAAGAGTGCTGGTGTCTCACCAAACTACAAATCACAGGATTCCATAGCATTGGGTCATGTCAGTTAAAGTGCATTAATTCTACAGTGTCATAGGTAGAGAGAAGTCTTTGCTTGCTTTTTCTCACTCGCTATGTATTCTCTCTTTCTATATAGTATATAGAAAGGGAGGGAAAGATGAGATCTGCCAAGAATCTGAACTGAACTTGAGGACCTTTACAATTTAGGCAGAGGACCACACGTTGCACAATCCACTCCACTGAATATGAAGGCTGTTTCAGTACACTTCTCATGCACATGTCAAGGTCTCAAAGGTGGAATGGTCTGTACAGCAACCATAATTCCTGCCTTACCTTTCACATTGCCCCCGGTAACTACACACTTCATGCCACAGAACGAAAGCCAGCAAATTCCTCCACACCAGGCAGAAACTGGAGGGAACTAAACATCTGAGAGATTACACTTCACCTCATACTCAGCAACCAATTCCATTTTGTGACCAAAAGGACCCTCTAGGATTCCAAAGTGGATGCTGTGAGAGAGAAAAAATATACAAATTAGCAGATGAATATCTGATCATTATTGTTACATTTCTGAGATTCCTTGAATAACAATAATAAGATCTACTGCTACTTTGGAAAACAAATATATGCCAACAGAGTGACACAAGAAGTTTCTAGGTTGCTGTATGTTTTATGGGTTGTATGGCCATGCTCCAGAAGTATTCTCGCCTGGCGTTTCACCCACATATATGACAGGCATCCTCAGAGATTGTGAGGTTTGCTGGAAACAAGGAAAGTGGGGTTTATATATCTGTGGAATAATGTCCAGGGTGGAAGAACGACCTCTTGTCTGCTTGAGGCAGGTGTCATGGAACATAACAACAACAACAACAACAACACTTTATATTCTGCCCTTCTCACCCCAAATGGGACTTGGGGCGGATCACAGCAGACATACTCAGCAAACATTCAATGCGGCTTTGTATAGACCAGTGATTTTCAACCAGTGTGCCGCGGAACACTAGTGTGCCATGAGAGATCATCAGGTGTGCCGTGGGAAATTATTTTCGAACTTCATTCATATATAAACTATAAGGCGCATCTGTCCCTTTAAGAAATGCACTCTCGCATCACCTAAGAAGTGACGCGAGAGTGCTATGGTCACGCCATCTTGGATTTGCTCAGATGTGGCTAAGTAAACAAAGTTAGAGTTAATGCTGCAGCTGCGCGTCAAGTGACAGTGACAATTTGTGGTCACAGCAAGACAAGCGAGTGACAGTGATGGAGAAGTTTTTGAGAAGGGAAAATGCAAATGCTGGACAAAATTATGACACAGATGAAGGCCCTAATATGAGTGGTGGACAAAAGAAAAAAATAAAGACGGTGAGCTCGAGGCAATACAGCGAAAGCTATCTTTCATTTGGATTCACTTTCACCGGGGATGCGACGGCACCGACTCCGCTGTGCTTGGTGTGTGGTGAGAAGCTGTCCAATAGTGCCATAGTGCCATGCAAGCTTAAACGCCATCTCCAAACGAAACACCCTTCCGTTCAAAAAAAGCCAATGGACTATTTTGTACGCTTACGTACAAACAATGAGAAACAGACAAATTCTTTGAGAAAAACCACAAAGGTAAACAAGAGAGTTCTCAAAGCTAGCTACCTTGTCGCTGATCTTGTAGCTAAACATCCCACACTGTGGCAGAAACATTAATACTGCCAGCTTGTGTGAGTGTATAAATACATTTAAAAACATATTAATTATATGTATTAATGTGTTAGAGTGTCATTTTGTGTCATTTTGGTTGGTGGTGTGCCCCAGGATTTTGTAAATGTAAAAAATGTGCCGCGGCTCAAAAAAGGTTGAAAATCACTGGTATAGACAATACACAGAGAGAATAGCAAGGAGGTGTTGTCGTCTCAGTGTCCAGCTGTTTTTGGTGCCAAGGAAGGTGAGTCCAGCCACAGGGGGTGCTGTTGCTCCATTCTCTATGACGAAGAGCTGTCAGGTCTTCCTCCTACCTTTTTGGTCACCCAGCACTTTCTGATCTTCTTTCTTTATGGCGTCATAAAAGATGGCCATACGGCCCAGAAAACTCACAGCAACCCAGTGATTCCGGCCATGAAAGCCTTTTCACAACACAGTGTTTAAAGTGCTGGACTGAGACTTGGATATTAAGGTTTATTCCCCATTGACACTTAAAAGAGAGTGGATTATTTTGGTTAGTCCAGTAGTTCTCAACCAGAGGGTCCCGAGATGTTTTGGCCTTCAACTCCCAGAAATCCTACAGCTAGTAAACTAGCTGGGATTTCTGGGAGTTGTAGTCCAAAACACCTGGGGACCCACAGGTTGAGAACCATTGGGTTAGTCACTTTCTCAGGATGAGAAGGCAAATGTAGATGTTGCAATTGGCTACCTTAATTAGCATTGAATTGCCTTGCACCTTCACAGCCTAGCTGTTTCCTGCCCGGGGGAATCCTTTGTTGGTGTTAGCTGCCCCTGATTGTTTCATGTCAGGAATTTCCATTTCTTAGGGCCAGCTAACACCTCCCAACAAATGATTCCCCCAGGCAGGAAGCAGCTAGGCTGTGAAGCTGCAAGACAGCAACAAACAAAGGGTCACCTTTGGGTCACCCTTTCTATTGCTCCACTTAATCCTGATACTTTGAATGCTGCATATATACCGATTTGTGCTCCGAGAAAGCCAGTTTTGGCGAAACGGTGTTGTGGCCAATATTCTCTGCATCTGCGAGCCGTCGGCTTGAGCTTTCAAGCCCCACCTTTGGGAGGATTACAGTGCTTCCTCCGCGTCCTTCAGGAGTTTGTTTCCGCTTACCGTCCGCTTCCACAGCTTCCCCGCTTGGGTTCACCGTCAAGATGTGGATTATATGCGTGCCCAGTTTGCCTTGAACTTACTTACCTGAGGTACTTACCTCATCTGGGACTCGACTTATGGACTCGCTATATGCTGGACTCATTGGGACGCTTTGGAAGCACACTCAGAACACGGGCGGTATGACTCTTGTTTATTACATGTGATTTCTACTATCGTGGTTGATATTATATATTTTTGGATATATTCTGCTTACTGGTTGCCTTTGTGCTTTGCAGAGTGACGTTTTGGTTTCTGTGAAGCTGCAAGGCCATTCAATGCTAACCAAGATGGCCAATTGCAACATCCACACCTGCCTCAAGCAGACAAGAGTTCTTTCTCCCTCCCGGGACATTATTCCACAGATATATAAACCCCACTTTCCTAGTTTCCAACAACCTCACAACCTCTGAGGATGCCTGCCATAGATGTGGGCGAAACATCAGGAGAGAATGCTTCTGGAACATGGCCAAGCAGTCCGGAAAAAACACAGCAATCCGGTGATTCCAGCCAAGGAAGCCTTCGACAACACAGGAAGTTTCTAATGTGCTCCATGTCCCTGTACCAAAAAGGGACCCAAACCTAATGGTAGGAGATAGAGGAAATGGTGACCACATTTTCTTGTGTTAGTAGTATCAATGTTGAATATATTGAGAATATTGTGATCAGCTGTGTGTCAAATAAGTGCCCTTGACTTGGCTACCAAATCAAGTACACTTAGAACAGTGTTTCTCAACCAGTGTGCTGGGGCACACTAGTGTGCCGTGAGCGATTATCAGGTGTGCCGTGCGAAATTGGAACCTCCAGGAAGGGGGGGGGGGGCAGTCTAGTGTGTTGAAGTATAAAAACCCTAAGAAACCTACCTCGATAAAGGCACAAAATTACAAACACCCCCCCCCTCCTCCCCACCCATTGTCTACTTGGTCCCTCCCTCTCCATGCATTGGGAAGGCCCGCCTCCCTTTCCCCAAGTAGAGACCTCCTCTTGCCTCCTGGGGGTTCTGTGTGGGAAGTTTGGCCCAGTTTTAATATTGGTGGGGTTCAGAATGCTCTTTGATTGTAGGGGAACTATAAATCCCAGCAACTACAACTCCCAAATGTCAAGGTCTATTTCTCCTGAACTCCATCTGCGTTCATATTTGGGCATATTGAGTATTCATGCCAAGTTTGGTCCTAATCCAACTTTGTTTGAGTCCACAGTGCTCTCTGGATATAGGTGAACTACAACTCCACAACTCAAGGTCAATGCCCACCAAACTCTTATAGCATTTTCTCTTGGTTATGGGAGTTCTGTGTGGGAAGTTTGTGTCTTTCTGCCATTCCTGCCAGGATATCTATGTTGAGTTCATTGAAACAGGCCCAGGTTTCACACTAAGTGTATAAATACATGTAAAGACATATTAACTATATGTATGACTGTGTTAGAGTGTCATTTTGTGTCATTTTGGTTGGTGGTGTGCCCCAGGATTTGGTCAATGTAAAAAAGTGTGCCGCGGCTCAAAAAAGGTTGGGAAACACTGACTTAGAATATAGATTGTGTGATTCAGCTTAGTGAGATTTGTTTACAAATGCTCCCACCCCAAAGCCCTTTGCCTTGAGATAGGAAAGGGAGAGGCTCTTAGCCAGGGGTGGCAGGAGGTAGGCCCAGATATATTGGTGTACAATAGACTCCCGCACACTGAAGGAGGGGAGCACGTGGGAAGCAAACGTGAACCGCCTTCCAGAAAGCGAATCCCAGGCAGGCGAGTCCAGGACTGTTGCCGCCTCCCGGTGTCTCAATTGAGAAGCGCACAAGTTAGAAGCACCCGCCCTCCACAAGGCAACGATCACACCACTTCACGGTTTGGGACTTCGTCTCCCGGAATCCCTTGCCATTGGCCAAAACAGCAGAGGCTTCTGGGAGTTGAAGTCCATAACCCTAGAAGACGAGAGTCTGGGCATCGTTGCCCCTGTGAAAGCGCTGGCTCTTTAAGAGGGATACAGGAAGGTTCCACTGTCTGGTGGGTTGATCTCGGATACTCAGGGAAGCCACCGCTTTAGGAATCCGAACTACCTCCCCTTCACGACAAAAATGGGATCGCCCAGTTCCTGTTTGTCTTACCTCTTTCAGCAGTCAAACAGATACGCCAAAACCGTTCAGTGCTTGGATGTCCCGCCCCGCCGCTCCCATTGGACAAGACTGCACTCCTTCAAAGGTTGTAACGAGTTTCATTGGAGGGCTGCCGTCGACGTGAACCAACAAGGGCAGGAGCTAAGCTTTCATTTCGTCGTTTGCGGGAGAAGCCCCGCCCCACTCCTTCAGCGGGAGAGAGAACGAGCGATTGCGCAGGCGCGAGAGATAGGCGGGAAACGCAGGAGGGGCTCCGTGAGCACGGTTAAGAAGAGTTCAGTTCCCCGTCGTCTCAAATACAGTGTTTCCTCGTTACTTCGCGGCTCGCTTATTGCGGACTCGCTGTTTCGCGGATTTTTAAATAGAGAAATATTAATTTAAAATATATACCATGGTATTTTTGCTGTTTTTGTGGGGTTTTGCTGCCATCGCTCTCCAAGGCACTTTCCCTCCTCAGTCCTCCTTCCCTCCCTCCCTCCAGCCTTGAAGGGCCTTCCCTTCCCTTTATTTTTAAGTTTACAAAGACTTACAATAGCGTATAACTACTAAAATAATGTATAACTATTGAAATAAATAGAGCATCCCCACATCATAGTTTTTCACTTATTGCGGGAGGTCCTGGAACCTAACCCCAGCAATAAGTGAGGGAACACTCAGGGCCGGATTTTGCGGTAAGAAATCTAGGCACGCGCTTGCCACTCACCCCATTTAGGGGCGCATCTTAGTTGTCCCCGAGCCCCCTCCGACTCCCCGCTGCCGCCGGCTGGTCCACACGGCGTCTGCCTCCATGCCGACTCCGAGCATGAGCAGCGTAGCCTGAGGTCCGACAGCCGGAGGAAGGGAGGAGAAGGAAGACAGAGGGAAGGAGGGGCAAGAAAAGGAGCCAGGTCGCCCAAAGTGGCTGGGGCCCGTTCCCACTTCCGCCAGTTGCCTGGGTGATGGCTCCCATGCCTTTTCTGCCGCCACCATGACGTCATGCGCACCATTTTCCCTACCATTTCGGCAGGAACGAGAGGGGGCGTGGCTCCACCCCCGACCATGCCCCCTCTCGTTCCCGCTGAAATGTAGGGAAAATGGCACGTGTGACATCATGGCAGCGGCGGAAAAGGCATGGGAGCCATACATACCTTGTATGGCTCCCATATGGGCCATAGCGGCGGCAGCGCCACGCTGACCGCCGGGCACGCATGCACACCCTCTACAAGGTGGAAGGCGGGAGGACGGAGAGCGAGAGGGCGGAGAGTGAGGGGGCGCCAAAATAAGGTTTGCTTACTATTTTAAATTACCTTAGTCCGGCCCTGGGAACACTGTACATATTGAATTTCCATGTTTTATGGTTTATTGGGCATTAAATCGTTGCCTCTGTAAACCACCCTGAGTCACCTGTGGGCTGAGAATGGCGGTATGCAAATACAGCAAATAAATAAATAAATAAGTTCAAAACACCTGGGGACCCACAGGTTGTGAACCGCTGACCCAAGATAACACCTTTCTAAGAATATTTCGGATGCATCTACAATGCAGAATGAATGCAGTTTGACACCACTTTAACTTTCATGGTTCAATGCTATGGAATCCTACAAGTTGTAGATTAATGAGGCACCAGAACTCATTGACAGAGAAGGCTAAATATCTTGTGAAACTACAACTTCCATAGCATTGAGTCGTGGCAGTTAAAGTGATGAACATTAGGAAGAATTTCCTGACTCTAAGAGCGGTTCAGCAGTGGAACACTCTGCCCTGGAGTGTGGTGGAGGTACCTTCTTTGGAGGCTTTTAAACAGAGGCTGGACAGCCATCTGTCAGGGGTGCTTTGAATGCCGTTTTCCTTCTTGGCAGGGGGTTGGACTGGATGGCCCATGAGATCTCTTCCAACTCTATGATCTCAATCTGAATTATTGTACATTGTAGATCAGTGACTTCCAATCTTTGGGCCTCCAGGTGTTTTGGATTTAAGCCCCCACAGTTCCTAATAGCTGGTAAACTGGCTGGTATTTCTGGGATTGTAGTCCAAAATACCTGGAGGCCCAAAGGTTGGAAACCACTGACGTAGATTCACTGCTAGTTTCTCCAGCTTGACTCTATGGTTAGCTTCTTCCAGAAATTACTTTAGGACCTAAAAATTCCTAGTGAAATATTCTCAAAATCCTTTGGCATGATTGTATGATTCCCTTTTGTCACAAGTTGACTATAGTCGTACTGAAGACTTAAAGATCCCTAGAGATTATATTTTAACCAAATCATCATGTCTGATCAAATCTGCAGAAGTCAAATCCACAAACATGGAGGGTTTACTATATTTCAGTCCCACTTGCAACACCCTCTCACCTCACACTAATTACAATCCGACACTCACTTAAACAAGCACACAACTGACTAGCAACCGAAGCATCCAATTAAGAGAGTTGCAGTGCACAAAACAACCATCATCAACACCTTATTACCCACTCTCCACTGTTTTCCACAAATCTTCATTGGATGGGTAGGTAAGTTTCATTTACCAAAGAGCAGGCAAATAAATTTGTCACAAGTCACAAAGTGACTCATACTGTCGTTTCTGCGAAATCCATAGATCAATGTGTATGAATCATTTCTGCTCACTGTTGGTGGTTTTTGATCAATGTCTTCCTTATGTTCTACTCTGAAATATTTATGTATGTATTTAACACTCTGCCTTTCTGCAAAAACTGACAAGGATAGTTATTGCTATATCAAATAAACAATTGAGTGAAAACCTATTTGAAACCCAATTTATTGCCTACAGGTTGGATCCAAAACCAGCCTTTGGCTGGCCCAGTTGCTCTGTTGATGAAAGGTGCCTTGGAAGGGGTATTTTAAAAATATTTTAAGGTTCATGAATGGAGTGTGAAAGTCGTTTGAAGCAAACGGTTTATTTAACATCTGGGTGGACTTGAGTTTGGTGGTCCAGGGTTCCACACTGGATAAGCAATCGAACCAGTTTTCAGCATTAAGCAAAGGATCTGTTCCAAAATCATATTTGTGCAATATGATTTTTGTACATAATCAGGAACACTGTTTTCTCACCTGAATTGTACAATGTGTTGGATTTCCAGGCAAAGAATACAATAGAACCGCACAGAAGGACCTGGCGATGCCTACAGAACTACTCTCTCTAGGCCTCTAGTGCAATTCCATGATCAACTTCCCATGAACAACATAACAGAAGAATAGATTAGGGTTGCGATCTTGTGAACATTAAGAGCTGTTTGGCAATGGAATATGTTTGTAGAAAAGCATGACTTTTTAGAGATCATAACCTTTTAGAGAAGAGCCAAAAACCTGTTTGAGTGGAATCTTCTCAAGTGGTATACAACCAAATGTGATAATGCAAGGCAATTGACTTCAGTTGCTAGACTGGATGACCTGTTGACTCTGATCCGTTAGGAGATAAAGAATATGCCAGTGCATAAAAATAGCAGTTCTTCAGAAATGTTTTTAGTGCCCAAAATATATATCTACTCTCCTATAAAACAACTTGTTTTATATTATGCACTCAAAAGACAAAATAAAGTAGACTTTGGTAAAAATAACATTTGGTTTAATCACGACCTTCATATATTCAGCATACACAGGTACACAATTTATCAGCCAGTTACAGATATGTTTGAGATAGTTTTGTGCCATCTGGTCAGAACATCTCTCTTATAATAAAACAGCAGGCAAGTCTGCAATCTGAGCAGTCCCAAAGTCTAAAAAGTCTGTGCTTGGCTCAGAATGGATCATGTGGTCTGCAGCCCCTCCCACAACTCCTCAGAAAAAAACAGAACAAGGAAAGAAAGCTGCACATCAGAACATACATACAATATATTAAATAAGCAACAGGTTCATAGATAAACTAATTACTAGGGAGGCTTGAAGAAGGTTGTAATTTCCAACATATGTTGCCTTGGGGTGTGGAATCTCCTTCTCTGAAGGCTTTTAAGCCGAGCTTGGATGCCATTTATCAGGAGCTCTTTGGTGGTGTGTTGCTGCATGGCAGAATGGGGTTGGGCTGGATGGCCCCGGGTGTTCCTGCCATCTCTGATTTTACATCTACCTGGGAATAATTCCTATTGGAAACAATGGTTCTCACATTTGATGAATCTATTATTGTGCTCCTAGCCCTTGCTTTTGTCAGCTTAAATATTGTAGTACTGAGGGACCCCATAGCCATGGCATCAGTGGTTTTATTTATCACTGTCTGACAAAATATGTTCTCTCTAGGCATTTTCTAAGTCCTCCAGCTCAATTCTATGGCATTCTTGGTCTGGGGATCTTTAATTTCAATATACAGTAGTTCACTACTCTCTGTAGTTTTCCAGATCTATGTGAAGTCCAGGAACTTACCCTCTACAGCAGTGTTTTTCAACCTTTTTTGAGCCGTGGCACATTTTTTACATTTACAAAATCCTGGGGCACACCACCAACCAAAATGACACAAAATGACACTCTAACACAGTAATACAAATAGTTAATATGTTTTAAAATGTATACACTCAGTGTGAAACCTGGGCCTGTTTCGATGAACACAACATAGATATCCTGGCAGAAATGGCAGAAAGACACATACAAAGGTCTTGCTCAACAACTGGGAGTTATAGTTCACACGCAATCAAAGAGCATTCTGAACTCCACCAATGATGGAATGGAATCAAACTTCCCACACAGAACTACCATAACCAAGAGAAAATACTATAAGAGTTTGGTGGGCATTGACCTTGAGTTTTGGAGATGTAGTTCATCTCTATCCAGAGAGCACTGTGGAGGGGAGGGAGGAAGACATGGGGCGAGTCTGCGCAGTAGTGCCCACATGGGTCACGTCTTCCTCCCTCCCCCCTCCTGCAGAAGTGGCAGCGTGAGCAAAATGAGGCAAAGCAAGCAGAGCGAGGCTGGGAAGTAGGGAGCTCGAGTGGAGAAGAAAAAGTGTTTGGCAGGAGGGGGAAGAAAGGGTATTGGAGGTTCCAATTTCCCACGGCACACCTCATGATCGCTCACGGCACACTAGTGTGCCACGGCACACTGGTTGGGAAACACTGCTCTACAGATAGAGGCCATACTGTACTAATCAACACTATTTTTGACTGTTTCCTTTACATGACACAGATATTAAAAGAAACCTTCCTTTTCAAAACCTTTCCTGGATTCATAATTATTTTGTCTGACTGTATCCAGGACTGGTCCTGCATACTAAACATGTAAATTTAATTTGCTTCAGCAGTTGTCTGTTTTTTGTTAGCTTTCCTATAATTAAGAGCCATGAAACATAGGAAGAAATGGGGGTGCAAGGAACCTCCTAAAACAAACACGTCTTACATTTAAACAATCTCAAGAGCTGTACTTTGAGGCTTTGCTCAAAATTACCCTCTTTCTGCCTCTTCCTTTTTCACCCCTTCCCCCAAGAAATAGCACTACAGAGACTAGTACCTTAAAAACCATTAAAAATCAAATAGATTTCCTCTCTGGAAATAAAATGTCTTGCCAATACAAGCAGGCATATTTTTGTGAAAACCAGAAGAGGGTATTATTTGACTGTTTTAAACGAGCACCAGGGATTAAACCTGGCACCTGGGTGCTACAAAACATAATTGAAAGGTAAACTTCTGACCTCAATGCATGCATGCAGAATTTAATCAACTGCAGGATATACCATAGCAAAACGAAAGTCGTCAATAAAACCAGTTGCAAAAAAAAATCTGATCCCCTACTGCGTTCTACTTATACATTAGTGGTCTGGTGAAACGACGACTAAGGCCAAGAAAGTGTTTGGAAACTTAGGGTGCACCCACACTGTAGACTTAATGCTGTTTGATACCACTTCAACTGCCATGGTTCAATGCTATGGAATCCTTGGAGTTGTAGTTTGGTGAGGCATCAGCAGTCTTTTAGAAAAGAAGGCTAAAGGCCTCATAAAAATATCAACTCTTTTTTTTGTGTATCAGGACCGACTTGAAAAACTGCAAGTCGCTTCTGGTGTGAGAGAATTGGCCATCTGCAAGGATGGCCAATGTTGCCCAGGGAATGCCCAGATGCTTGCTTATTTATTTATTTATTTATTATTTCTTTACTACACTTTTATTCCGCCCTTTTCAGCCCGAAGGTGACTGGCAATATTAGATGCCGAACACACATAAACACATAATTTAAAACAGGTTAAATCGCATAATAAAATTCATAATAAACAGTTTAAAACTATAAAAATAAATGATTAAAATCAATCAATGTCTTACCATCCTGTGGGAGGCTTCTCTCATGTCCCACCAACTCCCATGATTCCATGGCATTGAACCATGGCAATTAAAATGGTGGTGAACTGCAATAATTCTACCGTGTTGATGCAGCCTTATTTGCTTAGTAATCCTAATGTTCATGCCATCCGTAACCCAAACAAGCCCAAATGACTTGCATTTCTATGGGTTACATAATGGGGCTATAAACCAAAATATTTCCCCTTAAATCCTTATCATGGCTCAGACTTTTAGAATGAACTGGGAACAATCCTGTCCAGAGAAGAGTTTCCCAGCTAGCAGGCTAATTGTTGAGATGCATCTCAGTTAACTAAGTATTGTAAGTGGGCTTACCATATGTCTATTTAAGTGGACTTGTTTTTGTCAGTTACACAATTTTGCAATATCCATATTCAGCAAGTGGTTGCTATAACGTAGTGCACATGGAAGCCAGTGAAACAACTAATGCAAATTTGGAATTATGCACATTGGGACACGGTTGCCAGTACTGTACAAATCTTTGCTGTGATGTATATCTTTGCAGTTCTCTTTGTGGGATCCTTAACCCCTTTTGTTACCTAGCTAAGTACAGGCAGTCCGCACGATACAAACGTCCGACTTACAAATGACTTGTAGTTAAGAACAGAGGTGAGACAACAGAAAGTGAGAGAAATCTACCCCTAGGAAGGGAAATTCATTCCTGGAAGAGTTATCATGGGGAAAAGGTATCTCAACTGTAGCTTTATCGAAAATCCTTCCCCCCCCCCCCACAAAAAGTCCATTTTTTTCAAAATCCAATTATCACAGGCACAGAAAGTGAGGTGAAATCTTATGAACAGGGGCAGAGAGAGCAAAACACACACTACAGGATAATCCAAAGCTGATATATATATATAGATATATATATATATATATATATATATATGTGTGTGTGTGTGTGTGAAGTTACATGTAAAAGTGACCGAACATATACTGACATAGAATTGCGCCCTACTTTTTTAGCAGTACATTTGACCCCTTTTCTACCAGAGGCAGAAGTGATATGAAAAAATAAACATAAGTTCTTATATCACCAAAAAGAGCAGTTCAATATGTTTCAGCGACTTTTTAATAATTCAATCTAAACAATATGTGTGTGGGAAGGCAAACAGTTGGGTTGGGTAAAACTTGTATAAGTAAACAAAAACATTTTGAACCTTTCTGAAACCAATAAAAGGCTTTTTCCAAAATGCAACGTCTGCTGTGCGTTGCCTCTCTATTAACACATAGCACCCACTGTAGCAATCCAAATAAGCCCAGTCTTTGGAGGCTTCTGTTGAAGAACTCATGCTATGAACCCCGAAGAAAAAGGGCTAATCTACACCCTGCTGAGTTGGACGCCACTCTCTCTTTCCACCAGAGTTAATCCATTATGGGCTATACACATTTTGTTTTTAGTAAACTTTTTTGGCAACCTAAAGAGTTAGGGCTTATTAACACGAACTAAAAAAGCAAGCACACCTCATAGGTGCTGCAATTTGGGCACACATCATTCATGGCAAGTCACTTGCAATGTGGTGCTTTGGGCTTCTAGTTCAAGAAACCTTACCTTTTATCCCAAGGTTTCACAGAAAGTCTGGAAATTTTTTGGCCTGTGGTTGTCCCTCTAGGTAGCACTGCTTCACTGTAGAATCAGAGGGAAGAGTCAGTGGTGGACCCAAACAGTTGGTGATTATTCCTGTAAGGAAGTGGTGCTTTCCCAGATTTCTTTTAGAAAGGTCCATGTATGCCGATACATGTATATCAGTATTAACACACACACCTTGTACATGCTATTCACAACAGAGGAGAAAAAAGGTGGAGGAGCCAAGAAGAATATGAAGGACTAGAAATGCAGAACTGCATCCTTATAAAGTGAGTTCACTAGGGGAAAATGTGTGGTCACCTATGCTGTGGCGATCTCACTATGGTGGATGTGACTGGTCATCTGTCAAGAGTACTTTGTGTGCTTCTGCATGGCAGGGGGTTGAACTGGATGGACTTTGTGATCTCTTCCAACTCTATAGTTGTGTGCATATTTGATTCTAGGTATGGCATTAATGGGGACACTGCATGAATAATGCAGACCAGACGACTGCAGTGCCAACTTATTCCCCCATCATTTTGGAAAGTCACAAATCTACTGGAAAATGAAGCTTGGTTTTTAGAGATTTCACCAACCAATGCATGTCTATAGTTGGCATTTTGGTCTCGTAACTCTAGAGCAATAGTTCTCAACTTGTGGGTCCCCAGATGTTTTGGCCTTCAACTATCAGAAATCCTAACAGATGGCAAACTGGCTGGGATTTCTGGGAATTGTAGCCAAAACACCTGGAGACCTACAGGTTGAGAACCACTCCTCTAGTAGCAGTTTCTTCGTGTTGCAAAGCAAGTGGTTTCCCCCCAGCTTTGGATACTTTTTCAAGCAGCCATCATGTTTTTCTCCCAAATTTCAACAAAGTGTAACATCTGCTGTAGAATAGGGACTCAGACAAAAGATTTGCATAGGGTGGGTGGCTGTGTTGAACTCCCATTGTTCCAACAGAAACTGTGTTCCCTGAAAGCTGCTATTTTAGTGCTACTGCAGAGTGGGTGGGAGAAATTGCATTTATAGTACATGAGTGGGGGGAAAGGAGGAATCTTCCACCAGAGAAACGGTGGTGATATGTATGTTCTCTACCAGCTGACATCCCCTAGAGTTACCTCACATGGTATTCTGGAAAGCCCCTCAAACAGATGTGGTCATATAGGAGGCTTTTGGGAGGCGAACTAGCAAAAATTGCCTCCTAGACTTCCACCCATAACATTTTGTTTAGCCACTTTACATATCATCAAAGAGCCCTGTGACCGTTTTTTTTAAATTTTCCAGGTTGAAATTGACTCAAGGACTGGAATTGTTCACTCTAATATAGACTTTAAAATAGGCTGATTCCATGCTTTTGATGCCATCCATCAAGATAACTGGAGAGTAAAGAGAGAAAGGTTGGGGGGGGGGGGTTGTGATCCTATTGCTTCAGAAATCAGAGAGGATATATGCCAGCTCTCCTCTCTGTACATCTTTCAAAAGAAACAGAAACATGGCTGTTTCAAAATCTTATTTGTTGAAAATCACTCTCAACTTTGTATGATTTTTGCTTGTAGTTCCAAAGTAATATTTCTGTTATCACATTTTATATAGTCCCATATAAGTCTCTCTAAGTACAGTTAAAGGAGAACTGAACTGCTGAGCTTGCTGACTGGAAGATTGACGGTTCAAATCTGAGGAACAAGGTGAGCTCCCGCTATTAGTCCCAGCTTCTGCCAACCTAGCAGTTCGGAAAACATGCAAATGTGTGTAATCAATAGGTACCGCTTCTGCGGGAAGGTAACTGCGTTCCATGCAGTCATGCTGGCCACTTGACATTGGAGGTGTCTATGGACAGTGCCAGCTCTTTGGCTTAGAAAATGAGATGAGCACCACCCCACAGAGCAGGACACAACTAGACTTAATGTCAGGGGAAATCTTTACCATTACTTAGATATAAATAGTTTTCCATGAGTTCAGCATTGAGTTGCCTGTAGCTTCTTAGGGCTGGATTTACACTGTCCTATATCCCAGGATCTGACCCTAGATTATTTGATTTGAACTGGATTATATGAATCTACACTGAGATAATCAGGGATGACATCCTGGGATATAGTGCAGTGTAAATATTTCAGGTACAAATTTTGTTTCCCTTCCCTGGCCAGCAGGGGGCACTCTGCACCCATTGCCTTGAAGCTGAGTGTACCCTAAGTACCAATTGGTTTGAATAGATCCAGAAGCCATGAGAGATGTGGTATGATGGGAGAAGCAGGGAATAAGTGCAGAGAAGGGAGAAAGTAGGTGGTATATGCTAGAATGGCATAAATATGATGAAACTGTTTTTAGTAAGAACAATAAGCAATAAATAAAACAGCTACAGTATAGTCTGGAGCCAAAGAACAAGTAGGATTTTACAACTTGGTCGTGCCTCCCTTTTGAACAGTCAACTGAAGGGTGTTCTGGAAGTTGGACTTACCATGATTGGGAACAAGGCTCCATATTTAGCTTGTACTGCATTAATAGAGGCCAGCAAAGATAGAATCATAGAGCTGGAAGAAACTGCAAGGGCCATCCAGCCTAACTCCCTGCCACAATCAAAGCCCTCCTGACACATGGCTATCCAACCTCAGCTTAAAGCTCACTGGAGAACGAGACTCAACCACACTCTGAGGGAGCATAATTTCACTGTTTAATTTGGAAATTCTCTCCAAAACAGTTTGTCTAGTTTCACCCCCCATCACACAATCTTTCCAGCCCTGGATATCACCATCTCTTAACTGTGGAAAATCAGCATAAATCAAAACCAGAAGGGACAACAGGTCATTTCCAAGTCACCTAAAATAAGCCAGAATAGCCCACATCAGGGGAGAAAACTAGCTGCCAGCATCATGGTTCAATGTACACAGACTTTGTTTCTTGTACAAATATATATTTTATATTAAATATTTTTATTTAGGAGGCCATTTTACTTGTAAATGGATCACACCATTTTGAATATATAAAAACACAAATCTATAAAAATGTGAAAAAGTCTCCCAGGCACCATATTACTTGAAAATCATGAACACTGTTGCATTCGAAGGTAAAACACATGCTGATCAGTTAATTAATGTGTCTGTCTATCAAACAAACAGGAGCAATTGTAACAGATGTTAAACGAACATGACAAAACAGTAAAAATGTTAATGAAATAAATAAATACAATTATTGCAGCCAGCTCAGCACAGACTTTGTTGTCATCTGCTTTTCTCAAAGTATCTTTCATTGGATATTAAAATGGCGTATTCATTTCAAAACTGTAGAAGCAGTATTTGTGCTAAAGCTAGAAAAAAATTATCAATTCACACAAACTTTTCAAAAGGTAAAATTTTGAAACCAAAATTATTTCCAAACCATATTTATTATCTAAACAGCTTCAAATAATGTTTACAACAAATAATTTCTCTCCCTATTTTCCTTTTATTTTTTAAAGTAAAGGAATTGGCAATTTCACAAGTAAGGTGTTTTACTTCTAAATAAAGGGAAAATCCTGTAAGATCAGGAAGGGCTCAAAAATGGAAACAGAAGTCTAAGTGGAGTTCCGTCTTTTAATTTAACCTGCATGCTGTTAGACAATATAGCATGCCTATGTCTATGCTCTGTAACAATAGACCATAAATATAAGCTGGATATAAATTAGTCCTTTCGTACTCTTCTTTTCTGTATTGATTTTGATGGCCCATCACCAGATCCTGTACTTTCATCTGCAACTTTCATCTCGTTGTCTTCTGAGACAGATTTCTTGCCTTCTTCTTCATGTCTTCCTTCAGCAGCTTCATTCTCGTCTTCATAATCTTCATCTTCAGCACCTTCTTCATTAGGGTTTTTGTTTGTTTTATTTAAATCTTCATCATTGTCATGCACCTCTTATTCTAGGTGCACAAAAATATTTAAAACATTGGGTATAAAATTCTTAAACTATGTGTATAATGTGTATATGAAACAGCAAATAATTTTATGTTTAGATAGGTATTCCAAAATCTGAAATCCAAAACACTTGTGGTCCCAAATATATCAGACAAGGGCCACACAACCTGTATTACCTTTTAAAAGTTAATGAACCCAGGGTTATGGGAGAGAGATTTCTGGGCCTTCAAATATTTTGGACTTCAGCTCCTCAATGTTTAAGTGAAAATGGCCAACTGTAGGATTGATTATATTAGTTAGTATTGCAGGATCCTTCAGCTTTACTACTACAGATATCCACTGTGTTAAATAGCAATGTAAAGAATATTGAGAAATCTTTTTTTGGCCGAGAAAATGCTTCAACAGATCAAGCCACAAGAAAATGGTTAACTGCTGCAAAATTTCCCACATTTGGGGCTTTTGTGTGGAAAAAACCTCTAATGAGTTGCTGTAAGTTTTTCGGGCTGTATGGCTATGTTCCTGACATTTCACTTGCATCTATGGCAGGCATCCTCAGAGGTTGTGAGGTCTGTTAGAATCTCCAGTGTGCAAACTTCTTGAACTTGGGGCAGAAATGTTTTTGTGCAAATTGACGTTTTTCGCACACACACACACACGCATATCTTGAAGTGCAATTAAATAAATATGTAAATTGCAAAATATCTTGTGGTTTCACCCAGTGGGAGTAAAAAATGAAATTAGTTGTTCCTGGATATGGGAAAGAAAGAATAAGATTTGTTTCCTCATTATGAAATGTCTTTGTTATGTTTTTCTTCTTCTCCATATAGTGCGTCTTCTGATGACAGTGGCTTTGGACCTAAGCAGGAAAATTAAGGCTGGATCTACACTGCCACATAATTGAGTTTCAGGATGCAAATTTAACTGCTTTGAACGGGATTATATGAATCTACACTGCCATGTAATTCAGTTCAATGCAGTTAATCTGCATTCAAAAACGGAATAAATGGCAGTGTAGAGGGGCCTAAGGTGAACACTCCATCTCTAAAATCTAATTAAGTGACTATTGTACCATATCGACATTTCTCATATTGCGTCTGGAAACATGCTGGAAAAAACAGAGAATTAAGAAAAACATGCTGGAAATGATTAAAGTTAACAACACTGAATCTGATCAGCAGGGATAGCTTAATTGATTTGCACGATATGCATGGTATATTTCAACGAATATAGATACAGTATACAGTAACCATAGGAATAGGGGCAACTACTTTTTTTAATTAAAAAAAAGAAAGGTCACTTGGCAGTCTTTACTGTGGATCCCGTCAAAAGTCTGGGAAACCACAACATCAGAAATTCCTACTCGGCTTTTGTTCAAAATCGATTCTGCCAATGACGTCTGTTGAGGTTGCTTAACTTTTCCATTATAGTACTGCCTTGAATTGCTTGTATGGCTGCCCAGTTATAACTGTTAGTGCATGCCCTTTGCAAACACCAAAGTTTCCCTCAGGCTAATTTATAAAGCTGTTTCAGCCATGCTTGTGAGAATGATGGGCATGAGGCATGAAACGCATGTCCTGGATCAAAACAAAACAAACAAAATCTGGTCCTTTCGATGCTTCCATTGAGAAATTCCATTACTTCTGTGCTTTGGAGCAAGAGCTTGCAATTTGGCTGCGGATGGGCTTCGTTTGGGTGTTAGGCAGGAACCTCGCTTTTGTCGGCCTCAGGAAAATCTGCCCACACTTGGCTGGATTGGAAGCCTCCAAAACATTGCAGCTTATGCATGCTTAGCAGAGAGTTTTAAGAACTTGGCAAGAGATGCTGCCAAGTTGTCTGCGCTGAAAGTGTGCCAGCAAATCGGATGAAGTCTGCAGGGAATCGACCGGATTGTGTTCTCTGGCCACCAGGCGGTGCTGCAAAGCCGAGGAGAAAGCAGCTGCTGGTTTGCAGGATTCTTTCTCCTAGGTACAAAGAGTAGAAACAGTACACAGCTGGGGTAGAGGGAACCAGGGGAACTGTTCCGATGGCCATCATAACTTAAAACTGGGAAGCTAGCTTCCAGAAAATACATGTGACTTCTATGCATCCTTTTAGCATCACATTGGGAAGGTCATCATAACCAGACAACATCTCATTGATGTTGTCTGCTTATGATGCCGTTCCCAATGTGATGCTATGGAATTGCTGATTGACCTTAGCTAATATCAAGATCTTAAACCATTATTATAGAGATGATAGACATATGCTCTGCACTGGGTACTCTCAATCAGAGCTTGGGAAACCACTTTTTTGTATGGTACTTCCTTGTATTCCCTGTTAACATGCTGGTTGAACATTCTGGGAGGTGTGGCCCCTAACATTACAGTACTTCCATGCTTTACTCGAAACTCAGGATGTTACCAAACTAGAGTGAAACACTTAACAATGTCTATTGTCACAGTCAGTCAGTCATATTTGAAATCAGAGCAGGTACTGCAAAATATGTTTTTTTCCTCAGTGATCCCATCCCTGCACACATTTACCCTGCAGGCATTTGTTTTTTACACTGTGGAGTTGTGTGGCCTTCTTTCTTCTCGCATCACAATCCAGGAATGGTTTGGCTGCAAATTATGTGCAGTAATTCTAGTTGTTCCCCATCCCCAACTCAATTCACCTTACAAATATGCTGAGGCTAGTCACCAACACAGACAATTACCCACCCTGGCTACGATGGAGGGCTTCATAGTCCTACATATCTGAAGGATGCTAAGTTGGAAGAGACTGCACTACACTATATTTACATCGGTTTCATCAACCTATTAGGCTGGCGTTGTTCAATTGCCTAATGGCATTGGGTGACCAGCATGTTTCGCACTATAGTTTCACACTACAAAATACTTTTGAGATTACCTCTTTATGCAACTGATTTGGTGAATTTGCTGCTGTTTTGGGGGAGGTACACTGTGGGGATGATGATGATGATTCTTAAATTATATTTATGTTTCTCCCGAATGAGACTCAAAGCGGCTTAACATAAAAGCATTAGCACACTGCTTTGTTGTAGGTTTTCTCGAGCTATATGTCCAGGTTCTAGAGTAGGGATCAGGAACCTATGGCTCGGGAACCAGATTTTTTGCCCTTTTCATGATTGTATCTGGCTCTCCAGAGCAGCCCAGGCCTCGGTTTCCCATCACGCAGTGGGGAGGAGTGACGCAAATGCGTCGCAACTGCCGCTTCCGCGCTGCCATCGCCGCTGCTCTTGGGGCCCTGCGCCCTCTTCGTCCTCATCTTCCTCTTCATCCTCCGCCACAGGCCTCGGGGGAGGCGGTGGAGGCGGGCCTGGCACTGGCACTGTGGACCCGGCCTCTCTGCCCCCTGTGGACGCCCAGCTCATCGTCCTCATCATCAGGCAGCTCAAGAGCCGCTGCCTCTTCGACGCCATCCGGAGGGACTGCCTCGCCGACGTCGACACAAAGGTCCGCCTTAGCCTTGCGCCCTCCTCCCCCTTCCTTCTTTTTCTTTCATTCTTTTCCTCCCTCTCTCCCTACCTTCTTTCCTCCCTCCTTGTTCTTTACTTCCTCTTCTGTTCTTTCCTTCTCTCCTTCCTTTTCCCTCCCTCTCTCACCTTCCTTCTTTCCTCCATTCTCCCTCTTCCTTCCTTTCTCACCCTTCACCCTTTCCTTCCTCTTCCTTCTTTTCTCCCCTTCATCCTTTCCTTCTCTCCTTCCTTTCCCTCCCTCTCCCCTTCTTTCCTCCATTCTCCCTCTTCCTTCCTTTCTTTCTCCCCTTTCACTCTTTCCTTCTCTTCTCCTTCCTTTTCCCTCCCTCTTTCCTCCTTTCTCCCTCTTCCTTCCTTTCTTTCTCCCCTTTCACCCTTTCATTCCCCTTCTCCTTCCTTTTCCCTCCCGCTCTCCTTCCTTCTTTCCTCCATTCTCCCCCTTCCTTCCTTCCTTCCTTTCTCCCCTTCACCCTTTCCTTCTCCTTCTTTTTCCCTCTCTCCCTCCCCTTCTTTCCTCCATTCTCCCTCCCTCTCTTCCTCCCTCCCTCTTCTATTCTTTTCCCCCAAGTCTTCTTTTCCTTCTCCTTCCTTTCTTTTCACTTCCCTCTCCCTTCTTTCTTTTCTTCTTTTCCCTTCATTATTTTACTCCCCCCTTCCTTTCCTCTCATCCCATTTCCTTATTTCTTTTCCCGTCTCTCTCCTGCTTTTTTCTTCCTTTTCCATAGTTCGTTCTTTTTTTTCTTTCTTTCTTTCTTTCCCCTTCCTTCAGTCCTCTCTTCCTTCCCAGAGTCCTGAGCATGCCTTTTGCAGAGCCAGGTCTGAAGTGTCCCGTCATTCTGCCGGGGGAACCCTTTTCTCATAGTATGTACGTATATACTCAGATTTAGTTGAATTCAGTCTTAAAATATTTTATATGTATTATAAAGCTCTCAGAAATAAATTTCCAAATATTTTGCTTTTATAGCTCTCCGAGTCAAAAAGGTTCCCGACCCCTGTTCTAGAGGCATTCTTTTCTGACGTTTCGTCTGCATCTATGGCAAACATCCTCAGAGGTTGTGAAGTCTGTTGGAATTAAGAAAATTGGGTATATATATCTGTGGAATGTCCAGGGTGGGACAAAGAACTCTTGAGTGTTGGAGCTAGGTGTGAATGTTTCAACTGGCTACTCTTATTAGCATTTGGTGGCCTGGCAGTTTTTTTGGTGTGGCTTAGTTTTTTGCTGTGGTTTTTTGGTGTGGGAAATTCCTGCACATATCTTGTCAAGAATTTTTTTTGATAGGGTGTTCTCAATTTGTGTGGCGAATTATCCCTAAGAACTTCATGAAAATTGTTCTAAGAGGACTGAAAATCAAGTGGGCAAAGAAAATTAGATCAATAAAGACATTGTTGTGTTCCTTATGAAGTATACAAAACAAATACTAGATAGCAACGTACATTTCTATCAAGTATGTAAGGCAAAGATGAGCCATAAAAATGCTGCAACCTTCAGCATATTCTCATCTTTAACTCTGGATATACTAATCTTATGGTATACAAATAAAAAAGAGAAAAAACTGAGGCAAAATGAATAAGCATTGAAGCTGGTGTTACTATCTCTAGATTTCTTCACTAGAGCTGCTATTTCCTTTTTCTTACAGTTATGGGGTGCATTGGAGCAGCATTACCAGTTCATGGCATTTAAGTGCATTTTTAGGATCTTCCCATATATTTTTAGACATGACCTGTGCAATATAAAAGACGAATTCCAGGTCACCTGTACATTTAATGACAATTTATTTTCCATTTGATGTTCCACTCTTAATTGTAGTTGGGGATTTTTTATTGATCCATTTTGGGGCCATTACATCGGCAGGTTTGAACCTTCCCTCCAAGTCTCTTCTCCCTTGATACTGCACCCTCTCTACCACAGGTGCAAAACACACCCTCCACCGGTGCCAATGAAAATATTCCCACAGACAGGGGTTGGGAAGGGATGTCAGGAAGGAAGCAGCTGCATGAGGTTTAAGCCTTGCTCCCTGCACGCAGCGGCCTCAATCAAGAGCAGCGCCCTAAATGCTTGCTTCAGTGCCATCAGCAATCTGCTTGATTAGATAGGAATCAAGCAGCTCCCAAGGCCATTTCTATCTCTTTGACATATTCCCATCCACCAAAACAAGTAAAGGAGAGGCCATTCTTGAACAAAAGAAGAAAAAGAATTGTCAAAATTCTTGTTTTAAATATCATACAGTCCACCCCCACCTTTAAAGGTTTTTAAATATGTTTCTGGGAATCCAGAAGAAGTGCTGTTCAGCAGTAGAATATGCTGCTGCCTGGGAGTGTGGTGGACCCTTTGGCCTGACTGGGAATTTCTTGAAAGTCAACATAGCTACATCTTGGCCTTTGGAAATGGCATTGCTAGAGTGTTCACTAAGTGTCACTGTTCAATGCATGTTCTAATTCTGCTTCCAGTGAACTGTGGAGAAAACAGTGCTTTCACATCACTAAAAGATTCTGATACTTTAAAAAAACTACGGCTCTCCAGAATATACAAGGGAATTCTTGATTTCCATATTTCTGATAGACCCATGCGGAAAATAATTTCTCAACACCATCTACTAATTTGGCACTCGAATAGATTTTTAAATAGCAAATAGTATGTACTTGAGTGGTCAAGCAGTGAGTTTGTTGCCTAACTCTCACCACATTTAGTGTGCCCAGTTCAAATTACTTTGCATTAGACATGTGCATTGGAGTAAAACTTTTCGTGTCCTGGCCGTTTCATGTCCCAGCTTTCGTTGGGGGTCCTGATCTGTTTTTTTGCAAGCCTCCCAAAATTGGAAAGTTTGTTTTCTGTTATTTTGTTTTGGTGCCCCAAAATCAGACCATTATTTGTGGGGAGGGGCTCCCATCCACTGGCTCCCTTTCCCAGTGTGCTGTTTCTACTCTAGAGTAAGAGGCGCTCGGCTGTAGGCACTGATAGGCACACATGTTTTCTGGGCCTGCCTGCAGACCCCACCACACATGGCCCACCACACTCTCTGAGAGAGTGTGTGTGGCGGGGCATGCAGGAAGGCCTGGAGCACGTTTGCAGCCAAGCTCCGGGCCTGCCTGCATGCCCTGCCACACACACTCTCTTTCCGAGGCAAGTTCAGATGTACTCAAAAGCAGGCTTTCATGTCAAGCATATTTTTGTGTGGGGAGGGAGCTTCCCATTTTATGCTTCCAAAGAAACGGAAGGCACGAAAGATAAACAGTAAGAACAGTAGGAACAAAAGAGAAGCAGTAGAAACAGTAAGAACAAATTCCGCACACATGTCTACTTTGCATTATGATATTAAATATAAATGTATCAAATGGAATTCTGGCAGATTCTTTTTTAAAAAATCAGTTCCTATTGCCCCAAACAGCATGCCACTGGTCATACCAGCTGAGTGAGATGCAGAACTGCAGTTCAAAAAAAAAGTTTCAAAGTTCAGGACTCACAAGCTAGTTTATTTTATTTTATTGGGGGGGGGGGGCTTTACCTGCTTTGGTGAATTGACTCAGGAGTGACTATCTGAAGCTGCTTCATATAAAAGGAGAACATTGATTCAGCCATCTAGCAGTGGCTCTCTAAGGTCTTGATTTTGCCACTTGAAATATATTTATATAGAAATGTCAGATACAGAAGTGGAACTTTTGCCATATGTTCTGCTGCTGTGTTACAGCCTCTAGTGTGGGATTAAACCCATGCCTTTCAGAGAAGCAAAATGCTGCTTGGGATTTGACAGATGACAGCTGTGAGAACCCTTGTTATCACAATTTAACAATAAATAATATTTAAACACCTTTGTTCTGGGGGAAAAAAAATCTTCAGACCTTCAATGATTTGTCAATGCTTGAAGGTAACCTTAACTCTGCCTCTTTATCAATATGACTTAGATATGTGCCTAGGAAAAAGAATGGAGCTGCTGAGGTCAATGATAAGATTTTCACTAGGTTGGAGCTCAGAACAAAAGCTGTCTCTTCACCAAGGTTGCGCTCGGAAGAAAAGGTTTCTGCAAGCTTTCTTCCAAAGTCAGCTTACTCACTGGCATTGACTAATTTATTCCATTCTTTCGAAAGAGGACTGCCCCCCTTTCGTCTCACCTGAGGAGAGATTTTTTAAAAATTTAAACATTTTTGAAGGAGCACTGAATGAGCATTTCATTGCATGAATGCAGAATGAGTCTTTAAGTAATTTAAGAATGGGGAAGTACATAGGGTGTGGAACCTGAAGCCTATATCACCACTGGAACAGGAAGCAAATGCATCCGTTATTTACAGTACAGTGATGAAAATACATCTGGCAGGAGGGGAAAAAAACCCTATAACTGACTCCGGTTTTTTAATGTATCTGTATGTACTTGTTTTTCATTATGCAACCCATGCTAGTTTTCCCACAAATCAACTGACACATCACCTAGTGCCTCTCATATTCATACCAACTGGCTTCTGCAGTTATTGAATGGAAGTGCCTATGCAGTGGTTCTCAACCTGTGGATCCCCAGATGTTTTGGCCTTCAACTCCCAGAAATCCTAACAGTTGGGATTTCTGGGAGTTGTAGGCCACACTTGGGGATCCACAGGTTGAGAACCACTGGATAGCAAATTAAATTGCATTTTGACAATTACTACATAGTTCATATGAAAGACTAGCTCGGTGCCTACTGTATTTTTTTTTGCCCACTCCAATTCATAATGGATACAGAAAAGATTACAGGAGCACAAGGCAACATTTCCTGACCTATTGCTGCCGCTCTAAGTGTCACCCTGCATTCGACGGTCTTCAGATGTGTTCAGAGAAAATTATACACAGTCCTATCTATCTATGCAAATGTGAGTAGATTAATAGGTACCGCCTCGGCGGGAAGGTAAACGGCACTCCATGCACTCATGACGGGTACATGTCTATGGACAACACAGGCTCTTAGGCTTAGAAATGGAGATGAGCACCACCCCCCAGAGCCGGAGATGAAAGAAGAAGCCTTTACATCTGTGTGTCTGTGTTTCATTGTTTCGAAGCATTAAATGTTGCCTTATGTCTTTGTATATGCTGGAATCTGCCCTAAGTCCCCTCAGGGAGACAGGGCAGAATAAAAATTAAGTGTTATTCTTATTATATTATCTCTGCATGCACTTAAAAAAACAGGACAATTTCCTCCCTTATCTAGCAATGAGGAGGCAGTGAGGGAGTCAGGCTGGTCTGAGTAAGAGCAGATGGCCACCAGATGAAAGGCTTAAATACCCTAAAGCAGGGGTGCTCATTAGGTAGCTCGGGAGCTACTAGTAGATCTTCGGCCCTCTTCCAGGTGATCTTTGGGCCTCACCAGCCGGATGGGGCACTCCTGCCATGTGCGCGCACACCCTGGGCACACACGCGCTCCTGCTGCTGGCTTCTGCTCTCGCGGTGCTTCTTTCGCCTGCGGGGCATTGCAGGAAGAAGGAAGCATGAGGCGGGGCCTCTGAAGGGAGCGCCCTGCCTATCTCTCGTCCAGAAGCAGCTGTGCAGCCTCCGTTGCCAGTGAGACAGGCAGGTCAGAGCGCTCCCTCTGGATGCCCCGCCTCATGCTTTCTCCTTCCTGCAATGCCCCGCAGGTGGAAGAAGTACTGTGCGAGCGGAAAACAGCAGCAGGAGCACGTGCGGTGGCAAGAGCGCATGGCGGCGGGAGCACACGGCGGCGGGGGCAGGTAGATCTTTTGGACTTGGTTGCTTTAAGAGTAGCTCGCTTGCTGAAAAAGTGTGAGCACCCCTGCCCTAAAGGCACCAAAGTCCATCTGATCTTGGTAGCTATGCCGGGTCATCCCTAGTTAGTATTTGGATGGAGACCATCAACAAATACCAGGTTCTGTGGGTTATATTTCAGTGGAAGGAACTAGCAAAACCACCACTAAGTATCACTTGCCTACAGAAACCCTTTTATGGATTCACAAGTCAGCAGGTGACTTGACTGAACATATGCACTTACACATATGAGTGATAGGAGGGCGTATCACTCCTGTCCTCCTGTTCAGAGGTTTCTATCCCAGATGAGGTTATAACCAACAACAATGGTTGATATGCACTGGGGAGTGTGGAACAAAGGATGAGGTTGCCAGAGGCAGAACCAAAGCACAAAAGAAGATGAAGCATAAAACATGGAGTATGGTCCTCAACTCCATTCCTTAAAGTTTATAAAGGCCCTTTGTATCTCCTTGCTTATTTGAAGTGGGGGTTTTTTTTCATGTCAGGAGCAACTTGAGAAGCTGCAAGTTGCTTCTGGTGTGAGAAATTAGCTGTCTGCAAGGACATTGCCCAGGGGACGCCCAGATGTTTTACCATCCTTGTGGGAGGCTTCTCTCATGTCCCTGCATGGGGAGTTGGAGCTGATAAGAGGGAGCTCATCTGCACTCTCCCCGGATTTGAACCTGCAACCTGTCCATCTTCAGTCCTGCCGGCACATGAGTTTAACCTACTGTGCCACCGGGGGCTCCATTTGAAGTGTTGAGGTTTAGTTAGGCAATTCCCTACGATGCCCATATTTTTGGGCCATACCTGGTGAGCAATCTAGAGATCTTAGCCTAATTTCAATAGCTTCTTGTGAGAAATGGGCTGAGACTTCTGTATACGAGATGTCTCTTCCCTATCACCATGGTAAGTAAAGGATAAAATGGGAGAGGGCCAAAAGAGTGGCAGAACAAGAGTTAGGCGCACACAGCCCCTGACAGATATTCCTCCTTTCAAAGAATATGGTCTTGACATAAAAAAGATTCCAGAGTCCTGATGTGGGGAATTCCCAGTTTAGAACACAACAACGCTGTGCAAGAACTGCTGCTAATCAAGACATGAATCTTAAGTAGGGCAACCCAAATTAAATGGGCACTTTCATCATTTTAAAGTACACCTCATCAAGATGTTGTGAAGATAAAAGACATGTGTTGATAGAGAGGCTACAAGGGAGGAGTGACGCAGGACGCCCCGGGGCGCGGGATGAGTAATTCTCTAGTCAGTTCAGTATTTAATGATTGCAATAAACAAAGCCCTGGGCAAATAAAATGAATGATGAGAATAACACAGAACAGGGAAGTTAACTCGAATGAAATGCAATATTTCAGACACCCCCCGAGGTCTTTCGCCTCAAATAGCCTTTGGTTAAAAATAAGACAGTCTAAGATAAAAAGACTTCCCTCAATCTGTTTGCTTTGGGTAGAATAAACAAGCAGACAAATGAGTTGTAAATGTAACCGCTTTTTGCATATCCCATAAAAATGATTCATCATATTATCAGTGTTTTCCCCTCATTTTCACCAGTTGCCTAACATTTCCTGCCTTGACTTTTTACCTTCTTAAAACAATCCAAATTGAGTCAACGAAGAAGAGGAACAATTTGCACATATTTTTCATCTGATGACATGTGGTATGATCCACAAAACTGCCTGCTGTCATAAATGTATTATTACTTTTCAAATATCAAAATGCTTTTTGTTCTTGATCTGTTTTTAAATTATAAGCTATCATGAGTTTCAATCATGGGAAAAAGGTAAAATTCTGTATAAATTAAATCATTGCATTTTTGTGACTGACATATGAACATTTTTTCAATTTCGCATGACAAGGGAAATTGATTTTTCAACGATAAAAAGCAAGTAAAATCAACTCAATAAGCACCACTAAATGAATCCCTAGTAAATAATATGTGTTTGAGGTGCATCTGTGTTGTGTTGGTGACAATGAGCAGATGTTTCATCATATTCCATAACTATAATCTACAAAATACTGGTAATTTGAATCTAGGCCCCCTGGTGGCACAGCGAGTTATACCGCTGAGCTGCTGACCGAAAGGTTGGCAGTTCGAATCTGGGGAGTGGGGTGAGTTCCCTCTGTTAGCCCCAGCTTCTGCCAACCTAGCAGCTTGAAAACATGCAAATGTGAATAGATCAATAGGCACTGCTTCAGCAGGATTGTAACAGTGCTTCATGCAGTCTTGCTGGCCACTCAGCCTAGGAGGTGTCTACGGACAACACCAGCTCTTCGGCTTAGAAATGGAAATGAGCACCACTCCCCAGAGTTGGACACGACTAGACTTAACGTCAGGTAAAGGTTTCCTTTACCTTTACTATGTTCCATCTGGGATAGGTCCAAGTATTTTCCTGCCTAAACACTTGGGCTGTACGATTGGAAGCAAGGACTTAAATTAGGAATTTGTGAATATGCTATATAGGCCCTTTCTTTTCATTAAGGTTCTTTCTCCACTGCCTTATCAAATCCAGATTATCTGCTTTGAACTGGATATTGCAGTGTAGACTCACATAATCTAGTTCAATGCAAATAATTTGGATTATCTGCTTTGATGATTTGTATAATATGGTAGTATAGAAGGGGCCTGAGTCTCATGTATTTTAAATAACATCTTATTTATTTATTTATTTCGTATATTTCTATCCCGCCCTTCTCCCAACAAGGGGGACTCAGAGCAGCCTCACATAAGCAGAAGATGCAATAACATAAATACCATAAAATTTCAAATCACAATAAAAGCATTTAAAACATTGTCCAACATCAGTAAATTTAACAATAAATTAACGTGTCAGTAAAATCAAACCAAGCCGGGAGAATCCGTCACAAAACCCATAATAATCTTGTTATTATTGGGTAGACTTTACTTTAAAAAACTTATTTGAGTTCAGTTCACACCTTGATATGAAATGAACAGCATCAAGCAGGATAACTGGTGCATTACTTTTTATCCTGACGTTTTGGTTTTAGACACATCAGGTTGGGTTTGCACAGCCACAGGAATCATGGCTTATTGGGGACAAGCAGTGGATTATAAAGCGTGTGGCTAAGCAAACCAAAAATCTTTCATCTATTTTTCATCATAATATATAAACCCAGCAGAAGATGACTATCTGGGTTCTTTCTCAACAAGCCCATGACAAATCCATGGATTATTACATGAGATTTGTATTTTGTAGTTTTTAACTGTTAAATCGTATGGTTTTTATATAGCTGTTTTTATCATAGTATGATGTGTTTTGTATGTGGGCACTTGTTGCCGCTTGTTCACCACCTCGAGTCGCCTTCGGGCTGAGAGAGGCGATATAGAAGCATAGTAAATAAATAAATAAATAATTTCTTTTATGGCTTTTGGAAGATGAGACAAGCCAAAGTATTGGCTCCTGCTGGGACTGGGTATCACGATGAACAAACCACAAATGTTTCACAACCCAAAATTATTTAGACTTCCAACTTGTGACATTTAAGCAAATCCCAAAAGCAGCTGGGAATAAAAAGTGTTGGAAACACTGCTTGTGTCTGGTTTGCGTAAGGCTTTTGTAGTCTTAAAGAAAACCTCAAATGGGTTAAGGAACAGACTTGTGTTCCCACTTTACCACCAGCAATGCTGGATTAAATTTTAGTCTATGAAACCCATTACATATGCACCCCAGCGAATTAGTGATTCATCATTTTTGTAATTGTGTTTCCTGACTTATTTTATCACAAGACGGGTATTCCCCCCAGTTGGGCAAAAACTGATATTGCTGAAATCTGGAAGAAGTGTGAATATGCCTCACTGTAGACATGAGAGGCAGAAAGATTTACCATAAGAGGTATCACTGAAGCAAAATTCAATGTATCATATGCCATGTGATTTCCTTTCAGTTCTCCCAGTATGTTTTACTATGGATGCAAGGAAAAAATGATCACATCTCACAAATGTGTGAATCCAGATCCATTCATGATTTTGTAATGTCAGCTTTAAAAACCTGTCACATGATTTCTCCAACCCACAGTTTGACAATCCTTGTAGTAAGCGGATGGGAACCAGGTAAGGATGGAGCCTTGAACAGGCAGGCTGTGAACTTGAAAAGAGCAGCTGTGGGAATGATAAGAGAGGCACGGAGAGCGAGCGAGAGATGAGTGAGACATGAGAGGGAATATCTGAGAGGGCAGAGAGCACCAGCCGCTTGTGACAGCATGAGCAAAATTTAAGTCCTGAGAATAGAGCAATCAGGCATCCCTGGGATTCACAGTAAATGGCTAGGATTTCATCTTGATGCCTGTGGGATCTTCCTAGTAGTATCACTAAGAGCCAGAACAGTTTGATTCTCATGTCCCACTGCCCTTATTGAAACCTCTGCCAAAAGAAGGGAAAGGAGACAGCTCGGGAGAACAGCAATGGGAGTGGGGAGAAGAGAGGCTGGGAGGGAGCCCAGCGAAAGGTCGGCAGTGGGAGGCTTGGCTGGGGCTGGCGCCACTGGAGGGTGAGGGAGCGAATCACCCTTCTCTGGTGAGCTCAGCCGCCCACAGCACTTCCTGTGAGCACCAGGGAGGGAGGAAGGGAGAAAGGGAGAAAGAGGGGCAGGGATGAGGATGGCAGAGCCAAGCAGCCTGCCAAGGCTCTGCACACCAAGTGGTGCCCTATGTACCCATGTATTGTTTGTGTGGAATAGCACAGGCTTGTGCCATGAATGCTGCTGGGATAAGACTCAAGCTAGGATTTAACAAGTTACATATGAAAGGCCTACCCACTCCCCTAAATGAGAAGACCAGGGAAGCAACTACTTTAGAGAAAGCTGCTCGTCCTCCTGAAAACCTAGACACTGCATGTATTTTCCATTCACTGTATTTATATCTCCGCTTTCCTACAGTACATGGCTCTCCTCTATCCTGCTTTACCCACACACAAAAACCCCTGTGGTATAGGTCAGGATGAGAGTGACTGGCCAAAGTAAATCAGTGGATACTCTCACCTGGATTGCCCAACTGCAATCCAATCTCTCTAACCACTACAGCACATTGCATGATGTAGTAGACCCTCTGGTCCCCTAGGAATGGGGTGGGGCCTGCTTGCTGGTGCTGTACGCCGAAAGGCTATTTCAAAGGCTGGCACATCTATCTGCCACTTGAGAAATGTTGACACACATTTCTCGGATGCATATTTCTCAAAGTCACCTTGTCTCACACTGAAACTGGAAGATAACATTGAGCAGTCTTGAATGAAGTGATCTATTAAGAATTACAGTAACAAGGCAAAATACATTCCACATGCATGACATACCAACACAGTTCAGGAAAGTGACTGAAGACAAAAATTAAAAGAAAAGAAAGGTCAGCAGGAAGAAACAGAAAGCCATTCAAGATCATATGGCAGCTGCACTTGGAAGCCAACTTTGGACTGATCTTGTGCAGCTGAGCCATTCTAGTCCAATTTTCTGGTCTGTGACCCTTGGAGGGTGGGCGGGAGGGCACAAAGTTTCCAAAAAACAAAACCAAACCAGAAGTGACATGATGTTAAGCAAAGGAGCAACTGACTTCAAATGGGAAGTTCTGCTCTACTCAGGATTGCCAGTTCTTTTATATGGCCGCAAATAAGTATGTTCCGGTGAAGGTGAAGACCACAAGACGGGTCTTTGGGAGGGGAGCACATGCAGCCCCAAGGCTAAACTTTGCCCATTCCACCATATGGTAACAGCAGGATGCTTGGTGGCTGTTTTATGAAACCTAACAAGAGATCGCAACCACTGCCGGCTCTGCCCAGAAGTTGAGTGTGGTCCTCTGCATCACAAGGGGCGTGTTTGCAATGTCAACTCAAACTGAACACAGTTCTTCCTTCTGAAAAGACGCAAAACTGTTTTTCTTCCTTATTCTTGAACATCACAAAAATACTTCTTATTCAAAAAGCTGTGCCTTCCTTCTTCCTTCTTCTTATACACATTTTAAGAAACTGAAGACATAAAGCCCCAGAGAGATCCCATTTAGTGATGTCATGCGAAGGGATCCCAGAATTCCTCCTAGCTATACTTTCATCTCCACTGCTATTAAACCATAATTTCTGTAGTTATGAGGCACCCTGTGAAGGGGGGAAATGTAGGTTTTTCTTCCTAGAGCACTCTCACAAATACACAGAACAAGAATTATAGCCTTCTGCTTCCCATTCATTAAAGTTTTGTCAGTGTGTAAAAAAGAGGCATTCGGAAGCACACCTTTTTCAATCACAAAGCCTGTTTTTTAAAACTGAAATAATTGTTTGCATGAATATGGCCTTAGAAAAATTGGGGCAAAATAATAGGATTATTACAAAAGAAAAAAAAGTTGCAGGAAACACAACACAATAGATTTAAAGAGACATCCCCAAGAGGAGTTAATGTAGACAGATTGCACCTTAAAGCACTTAAGCTGAATGAAACATATACTTCAAATCTGTTATAGTTTTCCAAATTAAATCATCCTCAAACCATTTTGTGACTTGTGGCAATAAAAGCAGGGGCTATCGTTTATTTGGAATTCAATAGTCCAAGGGCACAAACCATGTCAGGGAATACTGGATGTTGGGGATCAACTTTATCAAGTTGGACAGCAATTTGCAAAGCCAAAAATGGTGTCTGGAGTTACAGTATGTGGAACAAATAATCTAACAGTACTCTTTCTTGAACTTTTTCATGCCTCCCAAACCAGTATGTTTACACATATACAACTGCTGGATTGAACTGTCTACACTTCTGAGTGTTTTCCCCCCATGAAGACAAGATCTGAAATTCTATTTCAGATCGTACAAGAAATGCAGGGACATGATATGTATAGCTTTGTCCCTTCCAGTTTTAGAACATTTGAAGCCATTCTATGACAAACAATGCATTTTTCCTGTAAAATCCTGTCCCACAAACAACTCCCCAAATATGTGTCTAGATCTTAGACTCTTAGATTAGCCCCCCCACCACCCTTCAATCCTTTCATTCCAACCTGAAAACATGGATGTTCAGACAAGCCTTTGACCTTGGGTAGGCTGAATAGGCCCATATGAAGCTGACACTTGGCACCTGTGAATTGACAGCAGTTAGTTTTATACTGTTGCTAAAATTGTATTGTTTTGGTGGGGGGGGGGGGGGGTTGTTATAATTTTATGTGACTTGATTTATACTTTTGTACTATTTTTTAAATTAGGTTTTTATTGAAAGTTTTAAATACAAATGAATAAAAGGAAGAAAAATTTTACCGTTTGTATGTTATATGTGCACTCTGGAGTGCTTTGTTAGCTGCTCTGAGTCCCTTCAGGGAGATGGTGGCAGGATATAAATAAAGTTTTATTATTATATTTATTATTGTAAATATTCTTTGAAAATGTGACGGCAATATTTGCTAGTTCCCAAAAAGCCAGGATAATTGGTATGCCAATGAACCAGAAAATAGAAAATCATTCCAGGTATCTTTTTAGATACCAAATTACACACTTTCCCATACTGTCAGGGTCTATCAGTATCCCAGTCTAATCTAATGTTGGAATACAGTGCTGGACTTGAATAACCCAAGTTCAAGTTGATTGACCTTGAGTCAGTCAGTCACCCTCAGCCTGATTTACTTGCTACAGAAGATTATCGTGAAAATAATCCAGGGTGAGTAGATCTATGTACACCACTTTAAGCTCACTGCAAGAGAAGAAAGATAGAAATGTATTAAGTAAATAAATATATATAGTAGATCAACATTTTTCTTTGGGCAAAGCCAATTAGCCCATAAGATCTTAGAAAATTTTCTCAGGTGCCTTTTATTTTTTCATGTCAGGAACAACTTGAGAAACTGCAAGTCGCTTCTAGTGTGAGAGAATTGGCCATCGGCAAGGATGTTGTCCAGGGGGTGCCTGGACGTTCTACCATCCTGTGAGAGGCTTTTCTTATATCCCAGCATGGGAACCTGGAGCTGACAGACGGGAGCTCACCCGCTCCCCAGATTTGAACCACCGATGTTTCCGTCAGCAGTCCGGCCAGTACAAGGGTTTGACCCATTGTGCCACCGGGGCAATTGGCTCATGAATTATATTACTGCCTTAGTAGTTTTTACTTGTACCAGACAGTGCTGCCCCCTGTATACAGTTTGCAATTGGCTCATGCCCAACAAGGACAAAAAAAATCCTAGCAGACCTCAATGGAAAAAGAAAAGAGAAATCTTTGGGACAAGGTGCCATAGCACAATATAGAAAAAATGGCTAGACTACTGCAAAAAGTATGGACTGTTAGATGCAAGTGCAAAACACAATTCTGCACAGTGGTAGAAAAGAGGTTTCTATTAGGGCTTCAGGTAAGATGCTGTTCCTGGAAGAAGCAACACAATCTTAGAAAGGGGAAGGGTCTCTCCTTGTTCTTTGGCTTCTGGAGCTGCCCTCCACAACAGCTGAACCTGGCACCTGAAGACAAGTGAGTTCAGTCATCTGAAGAAAAATAACATGGCCATTTTTGTATTTTGCAATTACGAAACAGGGATACACAACTCCTCTGGAATTTAAATCTCCTAAGGAACGCATGCCTTTTCCTTTATTCAGAACAGCTTTGCCCCACGTTCTGACATTTTGAGATTATGATTCACAAAAACAATAATGACCCTAAAGAAGCACTCTGTCTGTATGAATGTTGCATAAGAACATTGAGCGGAAATTCTGCTCTTTTAGTTTGTATTTCGCAATGACATCTATAGCATGCTCCTTATGCACACTTCTGGGTTCAATTCCTTGTCCATGTTTGGTTTAAGGGGATTCATACTCTGAGGCACTGCCAATGCACTTTAGGGGAAGATATGCTAGTATGTACTAAAAAACAAGCATTTTCCCCTAATACTTTTGTGAATTTTCCTGTGTTTTAGCATATACAGGTTAAGTGTCTCTTATCTGAAATGCTTGGGAGCAGAAGTGTTGTGCATTTTCCCTCCCTCCAGCCTTGAAAGGCCTTCCTTTCCTTCCCTTTATTTTAAGTTTATAAAAACTTAAAATAGTGTACAACTACTAAAAATATAAATATTAAAATAGAGCATCCCTACATCGTGGTTTATCACTTATTGCGGGAGGTCCTGGAATGTAACCCCCACAATAAGTGAGGGAACACTGCATATGATATCAGACTGAGCATCCTTTATGCCTTCATATTGTTGCCGTATTTGTTTTATAGGATGCTCGCAACCACAAGAGCTGTCACTTGCTTTATTGCATTTGTAGTCATATCGGATAAAGCAAACATCACACATTTTTCACAACATAATGGATTTCTCACATTCAGTGTACTTTTATTTTTAAAAAGGAAAATCTGATAGTATCACGGGTCTTTCATATTCAGATATTTCCAAGCATACCTTTATTTAAAAAGAGAAAAACCCTCTACACTGTTGTCTCTGTTAGCAAAGCGATTCATCTCCTCTTTAGGCCAGGCACCAAAAATTCATTGCTCAGGATATGACTCTGGATCCAAAATTACCCCCACCCTATGCCCTCAAAAGCCCAGCTCAGCTGATTTTGCTTTTCCTTGCAACCGTCTCCAAAAACAGCATGAAAGCGGAATTAGAAAGCCTAGGGCCCGAAAAGGTCTGTGTATTTGATTAACACAAAAAGTTGTGTCTAGAAAAAGAGAAATGAAAGACTGAATTTGTTATAAACATATAGAGTTCCTGATACTTACCATAGCATTATTTATTCTGTACGTAAGTTACACCTCAGTTCCCTTCAGCCAAGACTAAGATATATAAATCTTCATTCACAGTAACAAATAAAAGGAACATGGAACAACTGAGAACAAATAGTTAGTTTGAATTAAAAATAGAAAAGTCCATCTTATGGCTAGTTCAGTTTAAAAACACTTTACTAGATTTTAAACGCCGAGTTCTTCAAACTCAAGACTGCATTTGAGATGAATTTGGAATGCTACCTTTTGGAGGCACAAGGCACTGGGTTTTTTTGAAAGAGAAAAAACGCTAAAATTAGTTGTGTCTGTGAGTGCCTTTGTTTTTACACAAAGCATTACACGAAAGCCTTCAAGGGGAAAAAGGAATATGTTTCCCCCATTCCTTCCTCCCTAAAGTTCAAAGACCTATAATAGTTTTTCCATGTAAATAACGGGTCAGGTTTTAACAAAGAAAAAAACCATATATATTCACAAATGCAATTAATTTTGGATGAAGTAATTTGATTTCCTTGTACAGTATATAATGCTTCTCTTCCTTGCTTTCCTCGTTTGCAAAATATGTAAATATTTAGTAATATGAATAAACAGGGTCTGGAGGGTTTCCCCCCACTTTTGCCATATACCTGACATGCCAGCTTTAATAACATTGAATGGTTTATTTTAAATTGGAAGTTTATTTCCAAAGTCCTCGTCTAGTTAGAAAGACTCCCATCAGCAAAGTCAGTCCCAATCAGAGGAGAATAATTGAAAACAAAAAATTCCTTCACTATTGAAATTAGAAGAGAGCATTTTTCTCAGAAAACTTTTTTTACAAGATGGTAAGAGAAAGAAAGAAAACGCACTTCAACAATGCTCAAAACTTGAGTTAAAAGGCACTTTTACACAGACCCCAAACCATTCAAAAACTGAAGTGCACAAGATCATAAAACTAACTCAGGATCTACTTCAATGGGTGTCTGAACCATGGATCTAAACGATGTAACTTGTTAATTGAAGAACTCAGATTTGGGAAAGGACTGTGATTTTCTGCAAATTTAGCTGAACTCAAGCAAGATTAACGTGGGCACAATATCCACACTAAAGGGGACATACGTCTATGTCCAAACAATTGCTCAGAATGCAATGGCAGTACAGGAAGCTGGGCTAAATTTATTAGAATTGTATTTTCAATAAATAGTACACATATAATAACTTGAGTCCGCATTTTAAAAATCTCCCATACTAGATATATTTGCAAGGCAGAGTGGCATTAAAAAAGAAAGAAAATTTCCTCTGGATCCAACCTGATTTGTTATTTTATTCTGTCACACCACTCTGCCTAAACTCTTTCGCAACCTCCCATGCTTTCCTTATCAGAGTCCCTTTTCGGTGAGCGCATCCAGCGTCGCAGGGGATGTTGCCCCAATAATGTTGGAGAGCAGAGTGCTGAGTCACAAGCCTTGTGTGGAAATAGGACGGGGAAAGTCTTTTGCTGATTAATGCATTACAATCACAGATATTCTTACACACACAAAGGACAGAAGAACATTGGGATGAATGAAACCAATGTGAATGAATTTCCTTTTTTTTGTCTTTTCTCTCCCTGGGGGTGGAGGAACAGACAAAGAATCACCCCTCCCCTCAATGCCCTTGACTGGCTGTGAAGCAAACAATTGGCACTCACTCCTACATCAGCCTTTCATGACATCTGTCGCCTGGAGGGTTAGTCACCTGCCGGTGACTAAAGGCCACTCCACTTGTGAGAATGGGACAAGCATCTGACAACAGCCCACCAGTAGGCCATTGTGTTTTGTTTCCTGTGAGAGAGCACTGGGGAAAGTGGCTGTGCCCTAGGTACCTGGCGCATGCATGGGATGGCTTGGGAGGTGGAAGCTCTCCTCCACAGCCCAGGCCAGAATGCTGGGCCAAGGAATTCTCAGACAGGAAAAAGTAAGAGACACTTAGGACGGGAAGCATGGGGAAAGGCAAAAGGAGTGGAGAAAGGGAATGGGTCAGTTTCTGCTTCCTTCTATCCCCACCCCTTTCCTTCCCACCCCCACTCTCATTTTCTCCCTCCACCTCCCCTTTCCAAATCTGGCATTTCAGCCTGAGACAGGGTGGTTTTGCACACTCACCTCGCCTTGTCTCTTTGTAGGGGAGAGGAGCCAATCTGCAGTACCTCCCCTTCCCCTGTGCCCCCCACACACCCTCCCACCCTCTGGGACTGGGCTTTGCTTTGTGGTTAAAGCTTTACACGTCAGAAAGGAGGGGGGCTCAAAGAAGAGGAGAAGGTTGCACAAATATCCCTCACCAAATTAAAACACACACACACACACACAAAACCAAACCCACAACCAAACCCTAGTGAGTGGGATTGGCAAATGGGATTATTAATCCTGGCCCAGAATAAAGGAGGCAGCAGATTCCATGCAGACCCCTTGCCGAAAGGACGCACTCAGGCACACACCTACCTTCCAGGGCTGCAACCGACTGGGGCTTTAACCAGATGGAGTTCAGAGCAGGTAGGCGCCCTTGGTACCCTTCACCAGCCTCCTTCAGGACCCCAATGGTTCCTCCAACATTTGCTGGAAGCCCCCTTTTAAAAAGAAAATGCCACTAGCAACTCTTGGCAGCATCCAAAGATCTAGAGAGGAGGGTGGGTGGGGGAGGAGGGGGTGGGGTATGGTGGGCTGGTATTTCCTCCTTTGGAAAATGCTTTGACAAAAAAACAACCCCCCAAAAAGTTTTCTTCTCCCCCCCCCCCTTTTAAGAGAAAAACTTACTTTTAGCTCTTTTACCTTTCTCTTACCCCTCCCAGGCCTGAAGTTTGGAAATCTGAAGTGGGGTATGTTGGGGTGGGTGGCAATATTTGAGGGGGGGGGGGGGGGCAGAGAGAAAAATGAATGAGCCTTGCTCTTGTATACTATTGCATCAAATACATTCTTGAAAGCAACCTGGTTCTGCTTAACACTTGATTTTTTTTAAAAGAAAGGCAGTCGCTTCGAGAGAGGGTGTATGCGCTTTTTCCTTTCCTTTTTTTATATTCTTACATTCCTGGACACCAATCAAAAGAGCAAATCACGGGAGGTGGAAGAGAGAGAGAGAGAGAGAGAGAGAGAGAGAGAGAGAGCAAGAGAGAGCGTGGTGAAAACTTTGCGCACATACCAAAAAAAGAAAGAAAAGAAAAAAGTACAGACAGCTTTTCCCACCTAACACCCAGCAAACACAAACCAAAACAAATAGTCAAAAGGGAGAGATAGAAAAAGAGAGAGAGAGAGAAGAACGGAACTGAACGGAACCTAGGGCAGAGCCAGCTGGGGAGAAAGGCAATTTTTCACTCCGCACTGGGGATCTGCAGCGATTATTCGGGGAAAACCGTTTGCCTGCTATCCCACAACGTCGCCCCCAGCCCACACTCTGAGTCTACTATGCTATGTGTTGCTGGGGGGAGTCCAGGTAAGGGCTCGCATCTTGTTCACTTTGGAGGAAGGGGGGATGGGGCGGGGGTCCCGCCAAGCGCCTTGTCTTCCCCCCACCCTCTAAACCGCTGCTGATTCTAATTTGATTTGATTAAAACGTCTGTCTGGCTTTGGGACTGATTTAAGACTTTCCCTCTGCAACCCCCCCCCCTTCCCCCTCTTTTTCATGCATGTTTGTGATTATGGGGAGGGAGGGGGGTAATAGCCTCTGCTTAGCAAGGGAATGACATCCAAAACTGACAGAGGAAAATCATGGTCACCAGGATTTGAGACAAGGGCTTAGGAAGGGGTGTTTCCTCCACTTTCCACCACTTGAGTGAAGTGCTGTCCCAATACCAAGAGAAAGTATGTTTAGTTCTTAAAATAAGAAAAGGAGAACTTGTTTGTTTGTTTTTAAACAAAGAACAGGAGAAGGAAAAGGCGTGGGATGCTGGGGCGGGCGGGCTGGAGGGGGATCCTGAAACAAGTTTCTGGCCAAACTAAGAAAAGACCTTCTCTGGGGTGGATGGAAGTGGCGGAAGGGGGGAGCGTGGAACAAAACCCTAGGAACAGTTCCGAGCCTGCTTAAGTAATGTGAGGGTGTTTCTCTCTGTGTGTGTATTTTGTTAATCCTTAGAGTTTTAGCATTTGCATCCTGCTTAGCAAAACTTTTCTTGTTGCTACTCCGAGAAGGCTGGAAGGGGGTTGCGATTACTTGGTGTGAGAATGCTTTCTCCTGCAGGGTGTAATTTTTATAAGCAATGGGGGTTTTGTGTTCTGCAGACAACACCCCAGTCTTTCTGGAAGAGGGATTGTGTTTAAAATAAAATAAAATAAATGTAAAAACAAGCCTTAAAAGGTCAAAAGTGGTTTGTTTCCTGGACTGACTCTTTTGACAATCAGGCTGTTTGGGAAAAGGGGAGCCTCTTGCTCCCACAGAGCCAGCTCTTTAAAAAGAAAGAACAAACAAACAAAGGGATAGAAAAACAACACAAAAAAAATTTCGGTTATTTCCCCTCCATTCTGGATGCAGAGCAAAGGAGGCAGAGCAGAGAAAGTGGAAGTGGGAATATGCCGGAAAAACATGAGGCCAGGGCGATCGATTCTCTTAATTCCTCAAGGACTAAAAAGACATAGCCAGAACTTGATCTTTCGGGTCTCAAGAACCTAAATTCTCACTACTAGGTCTGATGGGGAAAGATGCTCCCTATTGGCCTGGGGCTTTGCACAGCCAGTCTGTCCTGCTCCTCGGCTGAAGCATTCAGAGAAAGTGAGGAAAGAAGGGAAAGAGGGAGGGTGAATAGGAACACAATTGATAAATGCAGATAGTTCAATCACCCTACAGCTGCAGCTGATAGTGTGGGGCCAAATATTGTTAGGGGCTCTTCATCAGTGCAGCCCTAATGATGATGATGATGATCATCATCTTTATTTATATCCTGCCACCATCTCCCAAAAGGGACTCGGGGCAGCTTACAAAGCACCATGTTATAGTGCCATACAACACATAAATACATCAGAAGTGTATGAGAGAAGATGAGCATGGTCAGGCCTCTAATCTTTAACAAAAAATGTCTTGCAGACTCTGGGTAGATTTTGAGCATCAAAGAAGAAATGCTACACAGAAGAAGCTGTACAGAACAGTATCATAGATTGATGTGGCTATGATTGGTACACTGGGAAATGACATATGTTTTATAAAGAACATCATTTCTTTAGCTGTACATATACTGGAGCCTCCTTTACTCTGACCGGCATTAATGATCCCATTTGCCTGTCCCACTCGCTAGTGTTTGGTGCTCACTAGTGAATGTATAGAGGCAAGTGCTCCATGAAAGGCAAGGACCATAGAAGAAACCTATAGTTGTAGAGTTTTTAACTTTGGCAACCAGTTTGTTCTGGTTTGCTAGCTTAATAATTTGCTGAAGAGCAAAATGTAACGCAAAAGAGATGTGAGAGTCTTTCCTCCAAAGAGACATGGACTACCATGACAAAATTCAATGTCTGGAGAAAAAAGCTTGGAAAAGTTAAAAAAATTTACTTAGAATTCCCAGTTACATTTGTAGCCAGTTCTAATGTAGATGAAGTTAAGATGTCAGGGCTAATATAAATGCAAGGATAACAGGTGCTTGGGGATGGCAGAGTCCTGTTAAAAGGGGTTTTTTTCCCAAAAGAGAAGGTAGGACTACTCCAGGAAGCCTTTTCATGTATGCAAGAGAGTCATGGATACTGAGACACACCAGGAATAGAAGAACTTTGTTCCTCTGAATTCCCGCAGTCCCTTATTGCTGCCCTTACTGAGTAGTAAGGGCAGCAATACATCTCCAGGTCAAAACATCTGGAGAAGAAGGTCCTCCAGGAAAGACTCTTGGCATGTGACCTAATACTACATCCTCCTTGTGTTCAGACAAATCATTTATGTGCATCCACATGCATGCGGATATGTTCATCTTTCCTTATAAATGCCCCTTGTGAAAAAAGACAGGATGAGGAGTTTTTATGCTTGGTTTATTAGACCACCACTTATTTAGTAAAAAACCCATGATGGGATCCATTTTAAATTGACATTCTTCCTAATACATAGCAATGGAAAGGCCACATATTCTTGTTTTCTCTTCTTCCAATTTCCCTGAACCCACTTTTCAGTGACTGGGTAGATAGATAGATAGATAGATAGATAGAGGTGTGTGTGAGCACAAATACATCCCTTTCAGTGAGTGGTAACCCAGTCAGGCAGCCCAAATGTCAGACAGCTATTGCCTCAGTGACAGAAGCTGGAAAGTAGGGAAAGATGGATAATTGTTGGATGGTAAAGCCATATGACCTGCTCTGTACAATCTAGGCCAGTGGTTCCCAACCTGTTGTCCATGGACCACCAGTGGTCCGCAAGGACTAAAATATGGTCTGCGGCCTCACCATTACTACACTGTTGCAACGAGAGTGACTGGTCTCGCAAAACCCTCTTATAGTGCCAAAGCTTATTAAATATTTTCTTTCTGTGGGTGATCAGAGGGTGACTTCTGGATGGCATATGTTCTGTATCAGAAACTAGAGCTGATGTGGTCTATCCAATGCAATGTTCTGAAATCAGCACCACAAATAACCAAACCAAATTTAAAGTTGACCAAAAACTGATTCGTAACACTTTTGGTACTAATGTTAGAGAGTGGTCCCTGGTCAAGTGGTCCCTTGTCAAAAAAAAAAGGTTGGGAACCACTGATCTATGTTAAGCTACTGCAACTTCAGTTTGCAGGTGGATTCTGTTGCATTATCACTGCAAAAGGTTCAATTGCCAGAATTATTTGCACAGAATACACAGAATAGCAAAGGAGAATGCCATCCTGACTTTTGCTTCAGGTCAAAGAATATTTCAGTCCAGCAATCCAGGTCAAGTATGACCCTGAAGACAGAATATGTACTGAATCAGGCCTTTTGCCAAGAGTTGCATGTGTTTCACTGCACTTTCATCGAGTTTATATATGGTATACGAAAGAAGGAGAGAGAATATAAACCAAAAGTGGATGGGCAGTAATTTGCACTACCTATACTGTAAATTTATGCACTCACCATGTGTTTACATGCTTGCATGCCAGTACACACAGACATACACAACTTTCCATAGAAGTTGCCATACAATTCTATGGAGAAGCTTACATCCTGATACTAATGAACATCTACAATACAGGATTCTGGGACTCTGAGCAGCCTGGAAATTAAAACCTCAGCCCTCTGAGAAGGCATTCTTGCAAATGCGCAGACATCCTCCACGGGATGGACAGTGGAGCTTGCAGAACTAGGAAGCAAGTCTGAGCCCCAGTTCGGCGGAATGATTTATTCGCCTCCCATGGTACTAGCAAACCCCTACATTTACCATTCATCCTGGGGAAATGCCGTTAGTAGTGTCTACATGGCAGCAATCTTCTTCAGTTTATTTTTGATCTAAGTTAGACCACATTGCTGTTTTTAGTCTGACTTTGAACTGATGGGGCAAACCACATGCAAGTGTATAATCAGAATAAGAGTTTGCCTATTGGGTCTCTCAAATGAAATCCAATACTATTTAGGGATGAATTAGAAAAAAAGAAAGAAAATCCCTCACATGTGTACTTTTCCAGGACATGTTTATATTTATACTTCTGTAAGAGGTCACATACATATTCAAAGGTATTGTCAAATAATTCATTTGTAATGTGCTCATCTGTATTTGAAATACCGCCTTATTTGTGTATGTCCCTCTGTATTAACTTTGCATTTGCCTCTCAACTTCTGGTGATCCCATGAATTTCATAGGTTTTTCATAGGCAAGGAATACTCAGAACTGGTTTTGCCAGTATCTTCTCTGAGATATAGCCCACCTAGTATTCTCCCATCCAAGCACTAATCAGGGCTTAACTTCTGATGCCTTTTGGTTCTTTATCTCGGCTTTATACAGTACCATACTGTAAAAGTCTATTCTGAAGTAACTTGACTTCAGTGGGATGTACTCTTAGGTCAGTGTTTCCCAACCGGTGGTCCATTGACCACCAGTGGTCCGCAAGAACGAAAATATGGTCCGTGGCCTCACCATTACTACACCGTTGCCTCAAAACCACACTGCAACAAGAGCGACTGGTCTCGCGAAACCCTATTATAGTACCGAGGTAATGGGGATGTCGGAAGAAGAGGGGCTGGCTATCCATGAAAGATTACTACTACTACATCAGCTCTAACCCATCAAATAGAGTTGATGGGGTTTATCCACTGTAATTTTCTGAATCAGCACCCCAAATAACCAAATCAAATCTAAAACTGACCAAAAACGGATTTGTAACTCTTTTGGTACTAATGTTGGAGAGTGGTCCCTGGTCTAAGTGGTCCCTGGTCAAGTGGTCCCTGGTCAAAAAAGGTTGGAACCCATTATCTTAGGCAAATGTTGCCTTCTTTTCATTATGTTGTGAAAAGGAGAGTGGGGTATCTGGATTTTTGTCCAACTGCCAAATTATATGAGGGCACCTGCTGAATTCCCTAGCCCTTGCTCACTCCTCAAATACTGAATGTTGGAAGTAGTCACAGCAAAGACCTCTGGGCTCTTGCATAATGATAAAATTGAAGGGTTGGGGTCTGACTTGCAGAAAGCACATCAACAGCAAATATTCTATACCAAGATACTCAGCTCCCAGACCTCCTGGGACTGCTCAAATACTTAGCATCTGCCTCATCTAGCCTTGATGGGGAACACACGGCCTTTGCCCTGTCCCACACTCCAGTCTGGAAAGAACTCTGTAGTGGTGCATATGTAGAAATGGGGTGGGGTGGGGGCATTTCCCACAGAAAACAACAAAAACATGCATTAACACAACCCCTGATATGCCTGCCTCTTGATGTGGGACTAAAGCTGGGACTGAGCCAAAATGTAGACCACATGTACAAGGGAAAAATACCAAAAACTAGGGGGAGGGGCTGAGAAGAAACAAATTGTGATCTTTTCAATCCCAAATTTAACGAGGATGAAAAAGTGATGACCTAGTCTCAGCGAATGTCATGCGTCTCAATACAGAGGAAGAAATGGGGCTGAGATGCACTTTCTGCTGTCCTTGAGAAATATTAATTCCCAATTAGGGCACATTGCAAGTAGCACGGTTACAGGTCTTTTTTTCGTACACAAGAGAATAGGGTTAACGACAGCTTTTCGGTCTCAACAGGTAGACTGCCTGCTGTCCGGTTTCTTGTACTCCCTTACATCTATGCATGTGTACATACTTTTCCATGTGTATGCCCTTTCTCTACAGATGCTCCTCATTAAGCTTGCTGCTGGTTTAAGTTTGTTGATCCTAAGCCTGCAGCCAGGAAATTAAAGAGAGGAAAGGAAAAGTTATAGGAATGGTTTGAAGATTCTATGTTACTGTGACAAGATAGTAAATATGGAATGAGAGTGGAACAAATGAGCCACGAACAGGACAGCTTGAGAGAGACTTAATTTTTAGGGGCACATACCAGTCACTATTTCCATCACTCCTAGTTCAGTCTTGTAGCACAGGAATGATCTTGTTCTCTTCTTAGGGGCTCCTCTCTTTTCCAAGCAGTGGTTTGAAAACTGGAAATTTAGTTTGCCAGGGTTTAGAATTTGGTATCTGCATAGCTATCTGCTGGGCCATTGCCTGTAAAATCTGAAAGAAAGAACTAACACTTAACGTATGGAATAACTCCTTGTATCTCACAACTTTTGAAAACAAATTTCCTCTGCTTTCATATGAAACTCTGGGCAAAATGTTTACCACATGGTTTGAATTTATGCAGGGCTGCCAGGGGCCTGAGAGAATTGTTTCATGGATGAGGGTTGACATACAACTGGGAGTACCCTGGGAAGTGGAAAATGCCTTCTTCTCCTTCTCCCCACCAGGGCCTCCCCATTCAGAGCTGCCATGTTATTTCTCTGCAAGTCACAATTTGGATTGCACAGACCCCACACGACATTTGGATCGCATTGACCCTGTCAGTTGTGCAGACAGGCAGGTGATCAGCATGAGCAAAAAAACTGAGTTTTACACTCAGGGAAACAACTCCATATATTAGAGGCAATCGGATGTTATCTTATTCCCATGAGGGGACATGAGAGAAGCCTCCCACAGGATGGTAAAACATCTGAACGTCCCCTGAGCAACTTACTTGCAGATAGCCAATTTTCTCGCAACAGAAGCGACTTGCAGTTTTTCAAGTCGCTCTTGACATGAACAAAAAAATCCCAAAATCGGCAGATTGTGGCCTTTTAGATGCTGTTGGAATACAGCTCCCATCATCCATGGCTATCACAGATATGGTGAGCCTATGACTAAAAGGCAGTCTGGGAGACATCTCAAAACAACCTCCTGCTGCCAAGGCAGTGATGGCCATTTCAGGTCCTTCCAGACAGGCCCTATATCCCAGGATCTGATCCCAGGTTTTCTGTTTCTCCCAGATGATCTGGCAGTGTGGACTTGTATAATCCAGTTTAAAGCAGAAAACCTTGGATGAGATCCTGGTATGTAGGGCCTGTGTGGAAGGACCCTGTGCATTAGAATTTCAAATCAGAAATTCTGTCTGCATAAGGAAATATTTCTCTTTTGTATGTCAAAACTATAGATTTGCTATGTTGAAATACTCTGCACAGCTAGCTACTTCATATTACAAGTATAGAAATGAAAATTCTTTATATTTAAAAAAATGTTCCAGGGAATGCCATAGCTGTATCCTACAGAATCCTTAGATATACACTTCAAAGAAGTACTTAAGGATTCCCTGCTAGAGAACTATAGCGTCACCATTTAGGGGAGTATGCTAGAACTCTGCAGTAAAGAGAGCTATCAATAAATCACAGATCCCTGGATAAAGTTGAATGTAGTTATGTCTGTTAAAAAGGTCTAAGACAGCTATACACTCTGTATTACAGATACATCCATACTGATTTTTTTTCCATGTCAGGAGCAACTTGAGAACTGTAAGTTGCTTCTGATGTGAAATAATTGGCCGTCTGCAAGGATGTTGCCCAGGGATGCCCGGATGTTTTACCATCTTGTGGGAGGCTTCTGTCATGTCCCTGCATGGGAAGCTGGAGCTGACAGGCAGGAACTCAGCCTGCTCCCTGGATTTGAACTGCTGACCTTTTGGTCCGCAGTCCTGCCAGCACAAGGGTTTAACCCATTACGCCACCAGGGGCTCCTATCCCTTACTGATAGAAATGGTATGCCAATAAGAAAACTACTGGTTACTGTGAACATTTCCCTTAGGTTGCAAAGCAGGGAGCAATCTATGTCTCCTTTAGACACTTTCCTCAGATGTCTCAGCTACTTAGTTACCATGCTAATTGCAGTCCAGGTATGCAGACAAGCCATATAAACAAAAAATCAAAAGAGGAACAGGTAGCATATGATAATTGATGGATGATGGAAGTGCTTGTTTTCCTCAGGAAGTTATTAAAGGAGCATTTCCAAAACAAAACAAGATCTATGAAAAAGTAATGTATAGCCCACAAAGAAAATAGGAATAAACCAAGGTTAGGACAAAAAAACAGACAATATGAACATTTCAAAGACAGAGACCAGCAGATCTGACAAACATAGGCAAGGTTGTTGGGATGATGGGTCTTAAAAGCATAGGTGGGAAAGATCACCCCCTCTCTCCTAGCCTTCAGAAGGAAAGTAAAAATCAGGCTTTCAGAGAATAGTGTAGTGCAATAACAGATTTGGAATATGTGCAATTACTATGGAACATCTTTGGACTACAATTATGAATGATGTGATTTGTATTGAATGTAATGTTTTTAAACCTTTAAAATGCTTAATATGTAATCATTTGATTTTGATTTTAATGTTACTGGAATTGTATGTGTTTTAAAGCATTGGAAAATTGCCTATATGTAAGCTGTTTTGAGTCCCCTTCAGGGTAGAGAAAGGCAGGATATAAATAGGGTAAATAAATAAATAAGTAAATAATAAAAACATACTTCACGGGCAGTAAAACCAAGACTGTAAGTGGACATTTAGGTGCATCTATACTATAGAATTAATGCAGTCTGACACTACTTTAACTGATGTGGCTCAATGCTATGGAACCATGGGAGCTGTAGTTTTACAAAGTTTTAGGCTTTTTATGCCAAAGCGTGCTGATGCTTCCCCAAATTACAACTCTCAAGATTCTATAATATTGAGCCATAGCAGTTAACATGGTGTCAAATCAAACTACATTTATTATACAGTGTAGCTGCATCCTTAGTCACTTAGGATTTAGCTTGACATCTCCAGAAAAGGTAAGGCAAAAATCATCATGATGGAGCGTTGTGTGGTTTCCAGGCTGTATGGCCATGCAGCATTTTCTCCTGAAATTTCGCCTGCATCTGTGGCTGGCATCTTCAGAGAATCAGCGTCAGGAGAAAATGACATTGGAACATGAACATACAGTCTGGAAAACAGACAACACCCCAGTGATTCTGGCCATGAAAGCCTTTGACAATACATTGAGACGTCATGATATTTGCCCTGATAATATTTAGTAAGTGAAACTTAATTCTGCCCATACTGAATTTCAGGTTATTAAGAGGATAGGTCATGATGCCTGGATATAAAGCTAAAAGTGAATGACTTACTCAGGTGGGAAAGTATCTCAATCCTGTAGTGCAGAAGCACCAAATATGGGGTTCTAATAACCCTGATACAAAGTAAATGGAAAGAACTACAAAATGCTCAAGAGGTGATAACAATGGAGCAAGAGGAGAAAACAGATGTTCAAGAAATAGGAACCAGTGGTACTGTCCAAGGGAACGAAGGGCAGATAATTGTTTCCAAGCTCAGTTCAGAAAGAAGGGCTGGAGGAATCACATCAACTGCTCTATGCAAAATTTCAGGATGTAGTCTGTAAAAGCCACAAGCAAACAAGGAATGTGAGTCAAGTCCCGCTGATGCTAGGTAGGCTTCATTTTCTTAAGGCTTTATATGAAGCAGGTATGAGGAAATTGCGGGCTTCTAGAAGTTGAATTGAATTTCTCATCATCCCCTACTACTGACTGTACGGATTAGGACTGCAGTCTTTGCAGTGAGAGAAAGAACTCGTGTCTGTTTGAGGCAAGAAGCAGCCAGACCTTGAAACTGCAAGGCCATTAAATGCTAATCAAGGTAGCCAATTGCAACATTCACACTTGCCTCAAGCAGACAAGAGTTCTTTCTCTCACCCAGGACATTCCACAGATATAGAACCCCAACTTTTCTAGTTTCCAACAGACCACACAACCTCTGAGGATACCTGCCATAGATGCAGGTGAAATGTCAGGTGAGAATGCTTTTGGAACATGGCCATACAGCCCAGAAAACTAAAAGCAACCCAGTATCTGGAATGCCACAAATTCTCCAGACCTAGCTTTTTATCTACAGTTTATGAATCTTATATGCAGAGTGCTCGCTATCATCACAGATTGGGCCTCAACACTTTTTCCAGCCTCCTCACAGCTAATCCACAACAACTGTTATTCTCTCAATATGGCAGTTCCTGCCCAGGCTTGAGTGATTTCTCATCTAGTTTCTACCAAACGCAGTGGGAGTGCTGCTGGATGAAAGTATCCCAAGTGGATTTCCATCCTCAGTTTGTTCAAATTACTTTGATGGATTGTCATCCCAGAATCCCCTAGTCAGCATTACCAGGCTGGTTGAAGGATTCTGGGAGTACCTGTCCAACAGTGAGCTTTCTAAGCTCTGCCTTTGTGCTCCGACTGAATGTCCTACCTACTGTGCTAGTCCTGCATACTTTTGCCCACAAGGCTCAGTCTAGAGGACCTTCAGCGTTGTCTTACAAATCTAAAGACTCTCAGGAATCTAAAGACACTCACAAATCTAAAGACTCTCACATAGATTAAACAAATGACTCACAAACCGCATGTTATTCTCTATCAGAGGAGCTTCAAATCTGAAGGGGATCTACCTGCCCTATCTGCCTATCAATGCTTTGATTTTTTTTCCACCACGGAGGAATCCGCTTATATATAAAAAAGTTCAGAGCATCAGGAATCAATCTGCCTTAAGCTTGCAGTGTAAGATGGGTAGCCATCTCACAGCATGATCACAGTTGTGTGCCTTCAAATAGTTTCTGACTTATAGAGATCTTAAGGAAGACATATTACAGAGGGTTTTTTTGTCGGAATTTGTTCAGAGAGGATTTGCCTTTGCCTCCTTCTGAGGCTGAGAGAATGTGACCTGCCCAAGGCCAGCCAGTGGGCTTTCATGGCCAAGAGAGGATTTGAACCCTGATCTCCCAGTGTTTTAATCTCAAACTCACAGCTGCCACATCACAGTGGCTCTCTCAAAACAGTGTACATCTGGAAAAAAACAAAAAGCAACACAGCAATTTTAGTGCCAATATATCCTATATCCCTCTAAGAAAATCATTCCAGGGGTTTTACCTTCTCTTTCTTTTGCTGGCTGTAACTTTCACAGCTGGATGCTTGAATGTGGTTAAGTGCTCTTCATGCCTGGCCAAGATATGACTTTGTGGGTCCTGTTCTTACATGTCTCAATTACCAGATGGGCACTGGTAGTTACGCTTAGTAATCCCCATTCTACGTAGTATTAATATACATTGGCTTCTTTTTGGAATCCCATTGTCTGCTGCAATTTCTTCTCAATAGGACTTCCACCCCTCCCCCTTTGGAGCTTTGAAATGTTTGGGCTTTCCTATTGCTCTGCCTCCTAGCCTTGACACTCTCATATGCTCACGTCACCCTGCGGTTTCCAACTAAGCCGGTCAGATTTAGTTTCAGCAGAGCTCAGCTCAATGTTTATTTCAGCTCCACTTGCTCCTGTGTTTAACTGTAGGGAACACACCTAGAGAACTTCGCAGGAAGAAAGCCTCTATTGTCAACCCAACACAACCACCAGTATCTTGCCAGCTGCAATTTTGGGGTGACACCAGTCTATCTGACTACATGTTTACTCTAAGTAAACCTCACAGAATGCCACATAACTTACTCCCAAATAAGAGTTCATAGGAGGGATGGCTAACAAATCTGTTACTGAAATCTCAACAAGTTCAAAAATGCCTGGAAATTCTCCAAAGCTTTCCAGTTCCCAGACTGCATAAAGTCTACATAAAATCTCTTACTCCCTGGAGGGAGTCCTGATTGCTCAGTGGTACTGAATCCAGACTGGCACTGCCAGACAACCATTGTCCCCTCCTGTTCAGTTCATCACGGCACCCAATGAACGCAACATGGGATGTGCCAGTCGCCTGTTGCCTGGAGTGGTGACAGCCAGGGCACCAGAGCAATGTGGGAGTAAGGCACAAGTGGGGGGAATCACTATCTTCTTTCCTCCCTCTCTTCTCCAATGGCCTCATCACTCTGGCCAATGTCACACCAGTTCAGTTGATAAGCAACCAATCCAACCCATTGATGCTGCAAAAAGGGGAATGAGAGGAGACAATGAGCCCCTGAGCTTCCTGAGCCTGGAGAACATAGGATGGCTGTGTAAGCAGTTGCAACCAGTTCCATCTTGAAATTGGCCTAACTGTTTCCATATGCCCAAAATAACATTTTGTTCTGGATTCTGTGGATTAATGCCGGTCAAGGCCGTGTTAAGCAGCTTTGGCCTGTGTTAACCCAGATCAGCTCCTTATGTTGTTTAGCCACCACAGAACTGATTCACTGGCCCTTCAGACTCAGGCTGTATCCCAGGATCTTATCCCAGATTATTTGATTTGAACTGGATTATATGAGTCTACACTGCCATATAATCTGGGATACGAAGATAATCTGGGATCAGATCTTGGGATATAGGGCAGTGTGGAAGGGGCCTAAGTGGTCCATGTAGATATGCCCTGAATAGAGTGACAAAAAGCAAGAAGTTAGTACAACCTATAAATTCATAAAGAAAAACTGAACTCTACTCTCTCTGCCTTTTGAATGCCTTGGCAGAAAAAAAGAGGTAGCTGTAGCCAGGGATAGCTGTCGCCTGGGTGGCGCTGGCACTTTCCCTTCTCTGAGGAACAACCCTAAACTTATTGACTGATTATATTAAAATCCATAACTATGGCTCAAAAACCTGTCCTTGACTTATACATGAGGTCGACTTATACATGAGTATATATGGTATGTCTCTATAAAATCTGGCAGCAACTAACACCTCACCACATGCAGCAATCGAAATAAAGCATTTCTTTATAGTGTTTCAACACTTCCCTTCTTCGCTGCATGCCTGAGGTCTTTCCACTGATACTGTTGCTTTCCTGGACTAGAAATTTATCATATGTCACCCTGCAGGAAGCTTCTTGTTATACTAAGACTATAGGGCTAAGCTCCTCCAGTTGATGCAAGGATGCAATCTTACGCATATTTACCAAGCGCGAAGTCTCATTGAGTACCATGGGGTTGCCTCCTGAGTAAATGTGCAGTCCCCAAATTATGAACAAGATAGGTTACGTAGGTTTCTTCTTAAGCTGAATGTGTATGTAAGTTGGAGCATGTACATTTTTAAAGTGTAACTCCAGTGACAGACAGACAGACAGACAGACAGATAGCTTTGGATAGCATAGGGAAGGGTTAACACACCCCTGTAGTGTTTGTTTTGCTATCTGTGCCACTGTTCAGAAGATTTCACTTCACTTTCTGTCCCTATGATAATTGGATTTTGAAAAATGTGGCTTGTTGTGGAAAAAAAGGATTGGTGAAAAAGCTTCAGTTGAGACACCTTTCCCCATGATAACACTTTCAGGAGTGATTTCCCTTTCTAGGGGTAGATTTCTCTCACTTCCTGTTGTCTCACCCCTGTTCTTAACTATGAGTTGTTTGTAAGTCAGACATTTGCAACTCGGGGACTGCCTGTACCACCAAACTCAGCAGATCTTATATCTGAGCCAGCATTTTATTTATTTATTTAAAAAATTTTGTACCCTGACCTTCTCACCTCCATGGAGGAACTCAGACTGGCTTACAGCAAAATTCATTGCTATACAAATTTAAAACATCTTAAAACAGTATATAAAATACATAAATACATAAAAACCACATTGCCATTAAAACCACATTCAACTCGGTCTATAAAAGTGGTCACCCATTTCAGATTGAAATCTATCTCAGTTTATTCTGGGAAGGCCTCATTCCACATCCAAGTCTTCACCCACCTCCTGAAGGACAACAGGGAGGGGGCAGATCTAACATCGCTTGGGAGGGAGTTCCACAGCCGAGGGGTGACCACAGAGAAGGCCCTGTCTCTCGTCCCCACCAGACACGCTTGCGAAGTTGGCGAGATCGAGAGCAGGGCCTCTCCGGAGGATCTTAATGTCCTTGATGGTTCATAGGGGAGAATTCGTTCGGACAAGTAAACTGGGCCAGAACCATATAGGGTTCTGTAGGTTAAAACCAGCACTTTGAATTGTGCTCGGAAACTAATTGGCAGCCAGTGGAGCTGGCGCAACCAGGAAGTTGTATGCTCCCTGTACCCCGCTCCTGTTAGTAACCTGGCTGCTAAGTCTTGGACTACTTGCAGTTTCCGAGCAGTTTTCAGAGGCAACCCCACGTAGAGAGCGTTGCAGTAGTCTATTCGAGATGTAACCAGAGCATGGACTACCGTGGCCAAGTCAGACTTCCCAAGGTATGGGCACAGCTGGTGCACAAGCTTTAAGTGTGCAAAAGCTCTCCCGGCCACCGCATGCACTAACTTGGCCTGCAAAGCATATTTCCATTCCAGATCCCAAGAATACACATACACTACCTCCCTGTGTGCTTTGTAAGATTCAGGAAGTGATGTTCTTGTAATCTCAGGTATTTACTATCCCGAACCGAAATCCTTTTAGCCTAAATCTGGAAGAAGGGGAGTGAAAGGTGCAGAGTTTGGCACTTTTAGTGTTGAGTTGGAACTGCCAAAACTCTTGGCTTGCACTCAAATCTGAAATTATTTTTGCATTGTGCAGTCTAGACATGATCTCCTCAACTGTTCTCCTGGGGCACTATGCAGACTCGGTGGCCACATTCACAACTTTCGGGCCTAGGCACACACTCCACTTGCTTGCTTTTTATTAGGCTCCTGGTCGAAAAGCGCCTCATTTTATCATTTGGTCTGGTGCCACTTCTGCCTCTTGCAGTTAAGAAAGAAAACTTTATGTAGTGTCCGCATTTTCTGTGGCACACTGGGAACAATATTAGGACTGTGTTTTTATAGCCTTAGTACATCCCAGTTCACTAAACAGCCCATCAAATTTTCTGCCAATGTCTTTTGCATACAACTCTGTAGGCAAGTGGAGCGCACAGCTAAGAGATTTCAAGAGGGAATTTGTGCACCTAATGTCTGTGTTATGTGACATCTACTTGATTCCTTCTCCACCCAGGAACCGAGGTCTCCAATCCTATCTTTTATATTGGCTGAGTTTTCCTTCACCCCAACACCATGTGTTAATTTTTTTTCGTGTCAGGAGCGACTTGAAAAACTGCAAGTCGCTTCTGGTGTGAGAATTGACTGCCCACAAGGACATTGCCCAGGGAATGCCTGAATGTATGTTTTGCCATCCTTGTGGGAGACTTCTCTCATGTCCCTGTATGGGGAGCTGGAGCTGACAGAGAGAGCTCCACCCGCTCTCCCCAGATTCAAACTGGCACAAAGGCTCAACCCATTGTGTCACTGGGGCTCCTATGTGTCCTATGCCCCTTGCCATGATTTCACCTCCCCTTTGCACTAATCAGTCCTTATTGATGCCTGTGAGGCATCAATAACCATTCAATAACCATTCTCTGGTTGTCCATTTGGTACTGGTGTAATCTGTTCAGGTTTACAGGTAGCTTGAAAATTCCCTGGCAGTACTTCCCTGGCAGTAAGTCAACAGTTTACAGTAAACCTGATTAAGAGTAAGTTCTTAACATGACAAGGAATGGTTAAAATTACTTTGGAAAACCCAGTAATTTTTTTAAAAAAAAACTAAAGCAGCAGCAATAGCACATGTTTGGTTATGTCTCCACTTGTAAACAGCTGGAAGTTCCTCCGTGGGCCATATAACCTACCAGGAATCTTCCCTCCATCTAGGAATCTCCTTCCGTGCCTCATTCAGTTTCACACTTTTTCTGTTCCCTGTCACTCCCTACTTCACCCTACACTCCTCTCTCCTGGTGCGATGCTGCTTACCTCAGAATGGAAAAATCCTTACAAAGCACAGCCACTGTCTGGTTAATTTCATTGTCCACTTTTTTGCACGGCCTTGACTCTGTCATTATTGATGCAAACAAGTCTGCTGGCTGCTCAGGGCTCCCCAGTGTCATCAACAGACTCCTCCATTTGCTCAGCCTGCATTGAGCCGAAGGGAACAAACAGATGTAAGGACAAGTAGGGTATGTAACCAAGAAAGATGTCACTCTAGCCCACCCAGACCCTCTTTACTAAAGGCATAGGGGACTTGAGTTCAAATCATAGGTCAGCCAACGACTCAATAGATAACTAAGAAAAAAAACCCCTCCTGTGTCAGATCTGTAAAATGGGAGTAATAATGGTCCATTTCTCAGGAAGTTTAGAAAGTGAGATAGGCAGTAATTATAAATGGGTATACCTCTCTAAAAATGGTCTTGGCTTTCTGTCAAATTTCACATCCCAAATAAGATGTCACATTATTTACTGCAGGTTAATAAAGACACAATGTTCCACTAAGGCAGGCCTTTTCACGTGATAAAATCAGGACAGATTTAAGACTTTGGCTTAGTGAGTGAAACTTTAAGTATTGAGCTATACTGTAATGATGTTAAAAAGAAACATTGATCTATGTTACTACCACTTGAAACTTTTGAAATGAGGCAGGAGGATGTTAACTTGTTGGCATCCCGAGATGGAGCCATTTATCATCTGGCTGAATGGTTGAAAGGCTCACAGTTGTAGAAAGCCCAATACTACACCATGCATAACTAGCTATAGTTCTGTGCTTCCTCTGCAAACGTAGTATATTAAAAACATATTTTATATCGAGCATAGAATATAAGGACAATGCCTAGATATCAACTGTTTTCTTGTGGTATTACCATGATATTAATCTAATGTCAGTTTTTTTTAAATCAGCTCTCTTTCTCTCATCTCTCAAGAGAACCAGGTGAAGCATGCATTGATTTATCCATCTATTGACTATGCACTAGTTCTGAAACTATTTATTAAGACCTAAGGATTTTCCATCAAATCACAATTACACTTTTTTCGTGTCAGGAGCGACTTGTGGAACTGCAAGTTGCTTCTAGTTTGAGAGAATTGGCCATCTGCAAAGAATTTGCCCAGGGGACGCCCAGATATTTTACCATCCTGTGGGAGGCTTGTCTCATGTCCCCGCATAAGAAGCTGGGCCTAACAGATGGGAGCTCACCCTGCTCCCCGGATTTGAACCTTTCAATCAGCAGTCCTGCCAGCACAATGGTTTAACCCATGGTGCCACCAGTGTTCCTAATTACACACTGAAAATAGGGGGTAGGAAGAGTACCATTGAAATTCCTCAACTAATTTGACTTTGCTCAGAAATATAGTTAAAGGCTATGAACAATCCATATTATATATTTAAGAATGCATCCCAAGCATTAAAAATTCCTTCTCAAACTTACTTCTGCTACACCTGAAATCTTAATACAGCTCTGATGTATCCTTGCCCCATGCATATAATTGATTCCCTTTTACACTTTACTGTGTTCTTTCCTCTTTTCCCCAGCTTTCACTTGTCCACTAATTATTTTGCCTTGAACTCTGCTAACAATTTTCCCTTTCCTGTGCTCCAATACTTCAATCATATCTAAAACCAAAAAGGTGATCACCTTAAGATAATTTTTGTTTGTCGCTTTCCCATCTATGGTTTCCAAACATTTTTAAAATGCATACACTTGAAAATGTCTAGGGATTTTGGCGGACCCTGAAGTAACTTTAAAAAAAGTATGTTCAGTCATATTTTAATAACTATAGTCTTGCTTTGGTAATGGAACGAACATGCTTGTTTCTGTGTGCCATTCATCAGCTTTAGCCTCGGGTCAGGTTCAGCAAAATCACCTTTAACTTTAACTGGTACATTTTAGGGGGAAATGAGTTGACTGTCCAAGCAATATATCATGAAAATAATAGGCCCTTGGCTAGGGTCTTGTTCATTAATTAGTTCATGTTCAAAATGGCCTCAATCTCTGTTGTCAGAAAAAATAAATTAAGTGCAGGGCCAAGTACAGATATTCTCCCCTTACTGTGCATCCATTTCATAGACCACCTGAAGTTTGAAACCGGCCCCCTGCAAGCAATACAAAATTGAAAACATGGAAGGAATGTGTGGATGGGCAAACTAGCCTCCCCCACTGCTTTACTGCCATGTTGACCAGGAAGGTCCCAAGAGAATATATGAATATGAATATTATGTTCAACATGGTCAGTTCATGGTGTGAGCAGGTTCAGATTGCATAGGGCTTTTGATCATACTTTGGAAAAGGTGGTAATCTTGGTAAAAGGGGAGGCCGTAGGAAAAGAGGGAGACCACAATACAGATGGATTGATTAAATCAAAGAAGCCACAGCCCTGAGTTTGCAAAACCTGAGCAGGGCAGCTGATGTCAGGTTCTTGGAGGGCTCCCAGCGGAGTCACCACAATCTGCAAAATAATAACAGAGAGACCCCACTCTCAGTCCCGCCTCCTTCACAGGTGTGACTGGCAGGAATGAGAGGCAGGGCCTTTTCAGTGGTGGCCCCTGGGCTGTGGAAAGTGCTGATACTAGATCAACCCCTTCCCTCCTTACCTTCAGAAAGAGGCTGAAAATTTGGCTTTGTGACCAAGCCTTTGGCAAATAACACTGTGCAATAGATGGACTTGGATTTATGTATAATGATTACTGGAATGGCCTACCTACGACTGCGGATAATTTGGTTTTACAGCTGGAATTGCAATGCTCTTAATCTAATTTACATTTTAATTGAAATGTTTATTTAATTGTATATTGCATGTATATTGTTTTTAAGGCATTGAATTATTGCTTATGCTGTCAGCTGGCTTGAGAATCCCTTGGGGTCGAGAGAAGTGGGATATTAATATAGTAAATAAATAAATAATAAAAACAATATTAGGTTAACCCCTATTGTTCTGGGGCACTCTTCCTTGGATGATGGTTTCCTCCATATGTTTTAGACTACAAACCTCATCATTTGTATCCATTTCTGATAAGAGATGCTATAAAAATCACTGGAAGGCACAGAGCTGGGCAAGTTCCCGGTCATATAGATGTCATTACCCTGATGTGTCTCTATACAAAAATACTTGGGAAAGTATTTGTGTGTGTGTGAGTGTGTGGTCTTCCTTCTCAAATGAATATAGAGCAGGCACAATCAAACTTAGACTATCCAGGTGTTTTGGACTACAACTCCCACAAATCCTAATAGCATCAGGCTCCTTCCTTTTCTCCCTCAGCCGCTTAAAGGAAGGGGCCTGAGGCTGTTAGGAATTGTGGGAGTTGTAGTCCAAAACACCTGGGGGCCCCAAGGTTGCCCAGGCCTGCTAAAGGCTCTTCCCTCAATATCTTCCTGCAGGAAAAACAAAATACACTAACAAGTGCAATCGATTGTATCTAAAGCAGGACACTGCCCATCACTGAAATGTATGCCAAATAAAACACAGCCTTTCTACTCCCTCACTGGCCCCATCTACACGGCCATATAATGCAGTTAACTGTATCTAAGTGCATGATATGAGCCTACGCTGGGCATATCATGCATTTCCAACGGGCAGCGTAGATGGGGCCATGGTTTCGACCCATTTTCCTGCCTCAAGTGTTAGAGAAGGAAAGGCACGCCTCCGCTGGGGTCCAGTCCCCAAACCTTCTTCTTAATGGTCGCAAACCCCTTCGGTCGGCCTCGAAGGCTGGCCTCCTTCAGGGCCCCTGCTTCCCGAGCCCTGCCTCTTTGGAGGCTCCAAAGGCGGGAAGCGCCCGCTTTCCCCTCCGCTCCTGGCCCGCCACGCCCTGGGGCCTCAGGCCAGATCTTGCGGGCTCAGGCCGAAGGGAGAGGGCGCGGCCAGCAAGCCAAGCCACCCCAAAAGAAGGGGGCGCCCCTCGAAGCAGCGCCCTCCGCCCCCCCCCCCCCCAGCTCCCTTTCAGTCTTGGCCTTTTCCTCAGAGGGTTTTGCGGGACTTTCGACTTTTAAAAGAAAGCATAGCAAATCTCCTGGCGCTTTGGTATGAAAGAAATGCTTCTGAGTTAAGGGAACAATCAAACTGACTCATTTCCTTTTTCTTCCCCCTTTTTCTCTTTCTCCCTCCCTCCCTCCCTCCCTTTCCTTGCTTCCTTTTCCTCCCTCCCTTCCCTCCCTTCTTTTCCTTTCTCCCTCCCTCCCTCCTTTTCCTTCTTTCATTGCTTCCTGCTTTCCTTTTCTTTCTTTCATCCTTTTCCTTCCTTCTCCTTCATTCCCTCCTTTCTTTTCTGTCTTCCTTTCCTTCCTTTTCCTCCCACCTACCGTTTCCTTTCTCCTTTCTTTCCTTCTTTCTCCCTTTCTTTCCTTTCTTCCTGTTCCTTCCACCTCTTCTTTTCCTTCCTTCATCCCTCCCTCCTTTCTTTCTTTCATTCCTTCCTGCTTTCCTTTTCTTTCCTTCCACCCTTTTCCTTCTCCTCACTCTCTCCCTTCTTTTCTTTCTGTCATTCATTCCTCCCTTTTCCTCCCTTCCCCACCTTTTCCTTCCTTCTTTTTTTTCTCCCTCTCATCTTTCCTTTCCTTTTCCTTCATTCCCTCCCTTCTTTTCCTTCCTTTCTCCCTCCTTTTGCTTCTTTCATTCTTTCCTGCTTTCCTTTTCTTTCTTCCATCCTTTTCCTTCACCTTCACTCCCTCCCTTCTTTTCTTTGTCTTTCCTTCCTTTTCCTCCCACCTTTTTCTTTCCCCCACCTTTTCCTTCCTTCTTTTTCTTTCTCCCTCCTTTCCTTTCCTTTCTCTCTTTTCCTTCATTCCCTCCCTTCTTTTCCTTCCTTGCACCCTCCCTCCTTTTGCTTCTTTCTTTCCTTCTTGCTTTCCTTTTTGTTCCTTACATCCTTTTCCTTTCTTCGCCTTCACTCCCTCCCTTCTTATCTTTCTTTCTATCTTTCCTTCCTTCCTTTTTCCTTCCTCCCACCTTTTCCTACTGGCTGTTAGGAATTGTGGGAGCTAAAGTCCAAGACACCAGGAGGGACAAAGTTTACCCATGCCTGCTACTTGAGAGTAAAACTTATTGAATTCAGTAGGATTTGCCTTTCAAATAATATTCAACTCTTTAAATGTGCAAGTCCATTGACTAAATAATAATAACCTGTGATCTGCCTCTCCTTACGACTTGTGGTGGGGGACTGCAGTTAAAACATATAGATAAAACAAACCTATATAAAATACATAGAGCAAAGTTTAAAGCACATTTAAAATCATGCAACCCAATAAAGTATCAATTTAAAAGGCATAGTTTAAAATTCGCTGGATAGGCATGCCGGAAGAGTAGGCCCCACCAAACACAGTTGCTTCCAATATATTCCAAGTCAATGTATATATAAGGTATCATACATGGCTTTTTGTATGTGTGTTTCTAGCAACTGTAAAGTGAACGCTTTTTTTAAAAAAAACAACCCCTCCCTGCATTGTTTATATTTGCATTTTTTACATTTCAGTATAGCTCTTTTCCTTCTAACCCAAGTTGACATTATGCAGAGCATTCCAATGCCTGTTTACTCAGAAGGAACCTGAGAGCTTTTGAGGATACAAAATCACACCATGCGAGGCAAAGACCCATAAGCCTTTCATTAAGCGGCCGTTGGGCTCTGGTCCTATGGTTACACTTTTTGGAAATAGGTGTATCCAGATCTGGAACTTTTCAGGAAGGTTGGCTCACAAAGGATGGGCTCAGTGACTGGTTGGATTTTCTATTTAGGCATACCTCCTTTAGTAAAAGTGTTGGTCTTTTTGCTTCACTCTCAGGGGGTTTAAGTTTTTTAGGAGCACCGGAATCTAGAAAAAGGTGCAGAATTTGCAAGTAAGGCAGAGATATTTTTATAGGCAGGTCATAGCAGGCATTGGCGAAATGTATACAGAGGAAAAAAGGATAGAAAATGAATTCCAGTGCTCTCTCCTCATATTTTCTTGATACCAGAAGCCCTTTTGTGCACTGTTTTGTACTGTCCCTATCTGACATAATAATAATAAATAATAATATTAATAATAATAAACTTTATTTGTATCCCACCCTATTTCTCCAATAGGAACTCACAATGTTAACTACATACATACAGTGGCAAACATTTAATGCCAATAAGGTGCAACCAACAAATAATAAGACTACCACAAATTAAATAATAACACATTAAACCTCGACATCAGACAATAATGAAACATTACAGAAAATTAGACAGCACACAACTAAAGATTGCATTTTAACTGAGCTATTAAAACCAGATTTGGACAAAATTAAGATTAATCAACTTTTAAAACATTAGCATTTGAAAAGATTTTAAACCAGAGTAGCAGCCATTGCTATGTTCCAATCCATTTTGTTTATGCCGAATATGTAGGGAGAGATGTCTAGCTAGCCCAGTGGTTCCCAATCCATGGTCCGTGGACCACCAGTGATCCGCAAGAACTAAAATATAGTTCACAACCTCACTGTTACTACACCGTCGCAACAAGAGCAACTGATCTTGTGAAACCCTCTTATAGTGCTGAGTCTTATTAACTATGTATCAGAAACTAAAGCTGATGTGGCCAATCCAATGCAATTTCCTGAATCAGCACCCCAAATAACCAAATTGAATCTAAAGTTGACCAAAAACTGATTTCTAACCCTTTTGGTAATAATGTTGGAGTGTGGTCCCTAGTTAAAATGGTCCCTGGTCAAGTGGTCCCTGGTCAAAAAAAGATTGGGAACCACTGAGCTAGACCTATGCTGCTTCTCTAATGTGTTTTCTCTTGTAAGAACAAAATTTCCCTATTACAGTATCTACAGATTTCACCTATTCACGCTCCCAAAAATATCCTCCCTGAGGGCCTCTTAAGATCCTCCGATGCAATTCTGTGATATGCTTCCAGCCCAAGTACTATAATGAAAATACAGGCTTCACTATTATCTACGGTTTCAGCTACCACAGGGGGTCTTGGAACATATCCCCCATGTACTGTGCTTTGCCATGGGAGGCCATGCATCTTCTGTCATATCTGAACATTGTTTTCTCAAGTGTCCCCATTTTAGAAGCCAACTGAGGAAGAGAAGGTCTTTGTTATGATTTCTCCCTTGGCATTAGATGTATGCACTCACTCCACCAAGCACAGAAACCTAAAGGGAGCTTTGTAACCCACCTAATCTGAGATTGTATTGCTTATTTTATTTTGTTCAGGGTAAACACCAGCCCACACACCCTTTCCTTTTTTTCTGCAAAGAGCCTTTTTTTCCAGAATTGTAGATATTTTGTTGCTGTCCATTTGATCCACTTCAATGTCCCAGTTTCCTTCTTAAGGGGATGCTCCCATACCTGAACACAAATACTTTCAAATTAACAGACAACTGTCCAAGTTTTTATATTAAGCTTTGAGAATGTAAGAAGAGTCCTGTTGGGTAATATGATATCAAGCATCTCTTTCCTAACAGCAGCCAGCCAAATGCTTTGAGGAAAATCAAAAGAGCAATATGAAGACACCCACCCCATTTTACCCCAGTGTGCCCCCTCAACTGGCACTCATACATTGCAACAGAAGAAAGGAATTCTTGGAAGTTTCAGCTGAGCCACAGAGAGAGAAAATGTAGGTGGAATATAAATAATGCATATTTGACTGAGAAAATGGATCTGGGAAGACCAACATGTACTGTTAATTGCTTTCCTGGCCCTCTCGAGCTCGACTTACATGTTTCTCGGTGTGTCAATGCAGAGGCAGAATCATAGATGGAATCAGAAAAGACCAGACATTCCCAAATTTTGGTCCTGTTCCTTCTTGTTTTACTTTTTAGGTCCATACATGTTTCATTTATCTCAGAATATTTCCTGCCAACTCATGGTATGACCAAAGACTTTTTATATCAACTTCCCGAGTTGGTTTATTTTAATTCAGTATAAAGTCGGAAAGGACAGGGTCAACAATCTGGCACTCTTAAGACTGCTGGCTAAGTTTGAAGGATTTGACTAGAACTTGAAGGGAGAAATTATCTTCCCAGATGTGGATTTGCAGCAAGTCAGGATGATGAACAGTTGTTGGCTTGAGGTCCATGATAGGAACCCCCAATTCTGGGAAGTGATGGGATTTCCTCTAACACCCCCCCCCCACTCACTTCCATTATGTACACTTACATGCACATACCATTACACATCCAGATAGATGTCAGTGGATGGAAATGTGTTGGAATCAGACGTGACCTTTCCTTGTGTTGGGAACAGACACTTTCCTGGCGGTCTCTGACGTCAGGAGCCTCTGTGGTTTCTTGCAAGGCCAGAAAGGTCACTGCAGTGTTCTGGCTGGTTCTCTCTCTTCCCTGCAAGGATTCCCCTCCAATGACCAGCGTCTTTGCATGAATCATCACTCTATATGGCTTTGGACATCTCTTTCCCTAGTCTTGCAACATCTCCTAACCCTGATTTTTAAAAGTTAATTCTTCCCTTGCAGCTTGCAAATTACCTAGGGCGAGTAGTGTCAATGACAAATAGAGGTTACTTTTGCCAATGAGCTTCCCATTTTCTTGGCTGCTTCCCATGGGATATCTGTCTCTCCTGAAACCAAGCCACCTCCTGCTTTTTTAGAACAAAGATTTGATGGGGCTGGGGGCAGTACTATCAGCCCCGCCCTGCATCAGGGTCTGTTTAGTCTGTGGCGGCATAATAACCCTCCTTCTTTAGCACCACTGTAAACATCTGTCAGGGTCAATCTGTCCCAGGGTCTTGCCAGGCACAGCTTCTTTGTCCCCATCCCCCATCCTCCATCTCTCTCTCTCTCTCTCTCTCTCTCTCTCTCTCTCTCTCTCCTGGTCCCCCCCCCCCCTCGCCTCCTTTCTTATGCCCCACCTTGGACAAAAAGTTACAAGGACCCATTGACTCAGGAATACAGTAAGCAAATAGGGCTTATGCCTCCTCCCCTCTGTTCCTTTCCAGGTTGTCACAGCAGACTTATATGTGCCCTCCAACCACTGAGAAATTGACATGAATATATTCTTTTTATGTGAGCCAGTGATTCATACTGTTGTAATGAGTAATCAAAGTTATTGAGTGAATGAAGTCTTAACCCCTCCCCTGTCAAGTTTTTTTTAAAAAAATCTGGCTGTAAAATATTTTGGCATAGGCAATACCTTTTCATTTTGCCTAATACAAGCTCTGTGTAACTGAAAAGTTTGCATACTCCTGCAAGGATAGAAAAAAGTATCATCTTACCCACTTTGTAAGAACAAAATAAGCAATTTCCTACAACCCTCAAAGCAGATGTTTGCATTTGGGTATCACAAATCCCAGGCACATTTTTCATAAATTTCCCTTCCAAATAATAGGTTTAAAAATTGATATTTATTAATATACTCATATGTGATATTCTTAAAAATAGAAGGCACCATTTGCAATCAAACAGGTGCTGTTGAATGCTCTTTTTGTGACATATGATTGAAAAAAGTAAGCTTAAAACTTATTTGCAGTGGGATACAACTTGCTAGAAAAAAGAGATCTGATCACATACAGTGCACATGACATGTGGCTTTTACTTCCCTCACAGTGACTTAATTGCAACAAGAGAGTTAACATGCCAAGTACCTGGATTTAGGAGGAAAGATTTCCTAGCAGAAGGTGCAGGATTTTCAGATGGTCCAGGACCCCCCACATTTATAGTTTTAGAAAGAATAAAGCACCAGTTTCTCCAAGACTGGTCTGTAAAGGCTTATATTATAATCTGAAGCATTGGTATCCTGCCTGATCATAATAACTAAAATCAGAATGTAACTGGGGGCTGTAGGTTCTGTTGTAGAATTACCAACACAAAATTTAAAAAGTAGAGAAAGCCAATCTGTTGCTCTTAAAACCCTGGAACAGTGGGCAGCTCCCTTTCTAGGGACCATAGGGCCCTTCAACACAGCCCTATATCCCAGGATATCAAGGCAGAAAATCCCACAATATCTGCTTTGAACTGGGTTTTCTGAGTCCACACTCAGATAATGTGGGATTTTCTGCCTTGATATTCTGAGAAATAGGGCTGTGTGGAAGGACCCTTGGACACTGCAGGAGAAATGTCAGGAGAAAATGCTTCAGGAACATGGCCATGCAGCCTGGAAGATTTGCAGCAACCCACTGACACGGTTGGCTTATAGATGAAAAAGGGAGGGGAGATTCAGCAAAGTTATTAGCATCTGTAATCCTAGGGACAGGTTTGCAGGAATTGTGGGGCATAAGTAGAACTATTTACAGGGAGCTAAGGATTAGAATAGCAGGATGAGGGTGGAATCACAGTATGGAGTCAGTACTATTTTTAAGGGAAGCCCTGAACTGGAATAGAAATTGGACAGCAAGTTGGGATTGAAGCTCATTTTCAGAGGCAGGAAGAGGTGTGTGTGTGTGTTTGTGTGTGTGTGTGGGCAGGGGTAACACTCAGTCCTAGAGGAAAGAGATGGCCTGTTTCCCTTGCTGGAACATTAATAGTCAATGACTTCAAGCAGCCAAACATCCTTGTGATGTCCAGTGAGGCGGCTGCTTACAGACCATATAAAGGATTGTTTCCCAACTTGTTACAGAGTGAGAGAAAGCTGTTCTGGACTGAGCTTGAGTCGCCCAGCAGGGTCAGGTCACACAATGCCTGCTGTGCCGGGGAACGGAGCCCAAGACAAGCACAGGCCTGGCAGGCAGAGCAGAAGCTCGATGCAGCACCCCCAAGTATGGGATGCCAGGGAACCAATCAGACCGTTTATTTAATCTCCCGCTGCATTTCTTGGAATACATAATGGGGATAAATGGCCAGGGAACCAAGAAATATACCCCTAAAGCACTTTCAGAGCCTTTATCATTCATCATCAAAAGCTAAGAACACAGAGCTGGCTTATGCAGCTCCTGCAGAGATAGCTTACTCCTTTGTGGATGCAGAGTGAAAATCTCCTTGATAAGACTCCCAGCCTGGTGCATCAGTATTAACAATAATTTGCTTGCCAATTGGCTTTTCATCTTTGTCTTGCACTCCATTTTCAGGAGTCTTAGCAGAGAGAGCAAGGCTGTAAAATGGAAATTGCTTGAAAGTTCTGTTTGCCTCAGAATCGGACTGACCTGTTGCTGTATGATTTCAAATCATTTTAGACTTACGGTGACCCTGAGGTCATGGTGGGGTGTTTTTTTTGGCAGAATTTGTTCAGAAGGGGCCTTATCTTCCTCCTAGGCTGAGAAAATGTGATTTCCCCAAGGTTACCCAGTAGGTTTTCAGATGAGATTCAAATCCTGATCTTCTAGTGTCCAGTGCTCAAACCAGTGCTGGCTCTTGTCTGACCTGTATTCTCCCACAATACTAAATGTTGCAAAATGTTTAGGCTAAAGCAGTGGTTCCGAAACTGTGGGCTGCAGCTCACTGGTGAGCCAAGAGACCTAAAATAAGGTCCACAAATCTAGATTACTAAAAGTGGTTTCCTGTGGGTGATCAGATGGTGACTACTGGATTGCATATGTTGTATATCATAAACTAGAGCTGATGTGGTCTATCCAATGCAATTTTCTGAAACAGCACCCTAATAGAATTTTCTACTTCACACCCCTAAATAAATGTATGTTGAGTTGAAGGCAACAAATTTAAGTCACAAAGGTTACCATGTAAACAGAGAATAAAATGAATGACATAGAGGTATAGATGGCTATTACCCAAATCATAGAGGCCGTGGCTTCTCTAGTCTTTTGCCCAGCTAAGATTTCTGTGCAATACAAACAATCCATGCTTTCGTCTGAACAATTGAAGTTGTTCAGATGACCCCTACATACTGTATATTTCTGATTCTTGTGGAACATGTCTTTGGTTCACCCACAGTTTGGAAAACTCCAATTGTTTAGTACAGTTCCGATAATCTTTTAGCCAGTATTTAAAGAGAGAATAAGAAGCAGCATCACATAAAGAGGAAAAAGTATTATATGGGTTTCTATGAACATACGAAGGTGATGGAGGTAAGACCATACCATTTATTTATTTATTTATTTAGGGGTGTGAAGTAGAAAATTCTATTAGGTGACTAGATCTGGAAACAGTTTTTAGACATTGCAAGTTGATCACAACAGCACAAGTAGAGATGGGATAAGACAAAAGTAGGGTAATAAAAATACTTCATCACACTAGAGCAGTGTTTTTCAACCTTTTTTGAGCCGTGGCACATTTTTTACATTTACAAAATCCTGGGGCACACCACCAACCAAAATGACACAAAATGACACTCTAACACAGTAATACAAATAGTTTATATGTTTTAAAATGTATTTATACACTCAGTGTGAAACCTGGGCCTGTTTTGATGAACACAACATAGATATCCTGGCAGGAATGGCAGAAAGACTCACACAAAGGTCTTGCTCAACAACTGGGAGTTATAGTTCACACGCAATCAAAGAGCATTCTGAACTCCACCAATGATGGAATGGAATCAAACTTCCCACACAGAACTACCATAACCAAGAGAAAATACTATAAGAGTTTGGTGGGCATTGACCTTGAGTTTTGGAAATGTAGTTCACCTCTATCCAGAGAACACTGTGGAGGGGAGGGAGGAAGACATGGGGCGAGTCTGCGCAGTAGTGCCCACATGGGTCACGTCTTCCTCCCTCCCCCCTCCTGCAGAAGTGTCAGCGTGAGCAAAATGAGGCAAACAAGCAGAGCGAGGCTGGGAAGTAGGGAGCTCGAGTGGAGAAGAATAGGTGTTTGGCAGGAGGGGGAAGAAAGGGTATTGGAGGTTCCAATTTCCCACGGCACACCTCATGATCGCTCACGGCACACTAGTGTGCCACGGCACACTGGTTGGGAAACACTGCACTAGAGAATGAATCCACTTTAAATCTGGTTTCTGCCTCCTGCAGAATCCTGGGGTTTGTAGTTTAGGGAGGCTGTTAAAGGCTCCTCCCTAAACTACAAATCCCAAAATTCTTCAGGAGGCAGAAACCGGATTTAAAGTGGATTCATTCTCTGGTGTGATGAGGCTAGGCAAATGAATGTAGATTCAGCTAATCAGAACAGTTTCTGCCCTCAAGCTTTCAACTCAAAACATGACACAAAAGGAAAGGGAACAGGGAAGGAGAAGGAAAAGTGCAAACTGAGGTGCCAATACTTGGCGTTTCATAGTTGTTCTTATAATAACCAACGAAAATAGAAATACTTTGTGGATATAACAAGCCTAAAGAAAGCAGGACTCTCAGTAATGTTTCTGGAAGTGACCCTGTTTTCCATTGCTTGCCTGCAGTTTCTCTCTTGTGCACAATTTTACACACAGACGTCTTATGAGTCCACCCTTATTAACCTATCTGCCAATACTACACTGTAGTATGCATGCAATTTATGAAACTATTTATTTATTGTGTCCCAGTCTTCAACAATTTCCCAGGAGACTGGGAAACATTCAAAACACAATTTTTTTAAAAATTTGCAAATCGAAACATAGAGCAATCTACTCAAGGCAGTAAAGGGAGTTGTAAGCAGTATAGAAACATCAAACCCTGCCAAGATAAAAATGATCAAATGAAATGGAAAAGCCTGAGAAAATATGGTATTTGCCCAAGGCCAAAACAACACCAGGTTGGATGCCAGGTAAGCCTATCTGCGGACAGCATTCCTGAATTTGGATACTGTCACTTAAAGGACATATGAGGCATGTAATACAGAGAGCCAGAAATATGTAGCCAATTGAGTTGTGAAGTATGGGTACATCTACACCAGGGGTGCTCACACGTTTTCAGCATGTGAGCTACTTATAAAACAACCAAGTCAAAATGATCTACCTACCCACTACTCAGAGAGCCATAAAAGCAAAATATTTGGAAATTTATTTCAGTGAGAGCCATATAATATATTTTAAGACTGAATTCAATTAATGTGAGTATAATAAGCCCCAGAATTTATTCATAATAATAATGATGATAATATTCATTCAGCCTCTGCTACTACTACTACTAATAATAGTAACAACAACAACAGGTTCCTAGAGTAGAAGGAGACCTCCAAGGTCCATTCAGTCCAACCTCCTTCTGCCATAAGGGAAAAACACAATCAAAGCATTCCTCACAGATGGCCATTCAGCTTCTGATAATAATAATAATAATAATAATAATAATGGGTTCCTAGAATAGGAGGAGACCTCCAAGGGCCATCATGACTACAGCTGATGGGATTTGTGATTCAGTAACATCTATAAGACTGTAGGTTGTTCTGTTTAGCCAGGATAGCAAGGTTTGAATTTAGACACAAGGCTTGTGGATATGATGTCTGACTTTAAAATGTCCTTTAACCTTTCCCCAGCCTCAGAATGACAAGTGCTATTGGGTTGTAATTCCCCTTATTCCAAGTCTGCATGGTAGATAATCAAAAGTGTTGGGAGTTGTCTTTCAGTGGCAAGCACATTAAGTATGAGAACACTGGAATTATATATATCAAGCTTATATTTTACAAATATTGAAGAGACATACATTAAATTTGAAAATGCATCGAGTACAAGTCACTATATATCCATTGTTCAACACATAGTAAACAATAAATGTCTTTCAGTAACATTTGGGGACCCAAATTAGGTAAACACCGAAGAGCACTGATCACTCTCTTGGCATTACTTCGCGAACGAAGATTCTTAGGAAGGACTCATCTCATGCTTTTTACAAGCGCATTAATGACTAAAAAGGCCAATCTGAGATAGGCAAGTTCGGTTGCAGAAAGCACAGCAGAAAGTCTCCTTGGGTGATGTTTCCAAGTTGCGGTTTTTTCTGCGTTGTCGTTTCTCTTCAAGACCTGTTCGAAAGAGGCCACAGCATTGTGGATAGTGCATCTCCATGCCTCCCGATGTGAGGCCAGGGTGGACCATGGTTGGTGTTCAATCTGGCCGAGCCTGAGATATTGTTTCAGGAAGTTCTTATATCTCTTTTTTGGGGCGCCTCTCTTGCACTGACCCGTGGCAAGTTCACCATAGAGTAGTATCTTTGGGAGGCGGTGGTCCTCCATCCTACAGATGTGGCTTGCCCAGCGCAGCTGTGTTTTCAATAGCATGGCCTCAATGCTGGTGATCCCTGCTTGCTCAAGGACAGCAACATTCGTCACATAATCGGTCCAGTGTATATTTAGAATTGTGCAAAGACAGCACTGATGAAAGCGTTCGAGAAGTCATAGGTGTTGGCGATAGGTGACCCATGTTTCAGACCCATAAAGGAGAATAGACAGTATGATAGCTCTGTACACACTGATTTTGGTGCTTTGCCTCAGGTGCTTGTTGCTGCAGACTCTTTTGTGAAGCCTTCCAAATGCACTATATGCCTTTGCTAATCTGTGATCTATCTCTTTATCAATCTTGGCGTCTGAAGAGATTATGCTTCCCAGGGAGGTGAACTGCTGAACAAACTTAAACACAGATTTGCCTATGCTGACGTGGGGATGATGGTGTTCTTCCTGTGGTGTGGGCTGGTAGAGAACTTCCATTTTCTTCAGGCTGACTTCCAGCCCAAACAGCTCTGCAGCTGTTGCAAAGCAGGATGTTGGGCGCTGCAGAGCTGCTTCTGTATGAGCGACAAGGGCAGTATCGTCAGCAAAAAGCACCTCATGGACTAAATAGTTAGAGTCTTAGTGCGAACCCGTCTTCTTCGAGGTCTGCCTTAGCCCTTTGGAGCATCATGCTGAAGAAGATTGTAAATAGGGTTGGTGCAAGAACACAACCTTGTTTCACTACATTAGTTATTAGAAAGGGCTCTGAGAGAGCATCGCCGTATCTGACTTGACCATGCTGGCCCTCGTGTAACAGGATAATCATTTTGAGGAATTTGGGGGGACATCATAGACGTTCAAGGATCTACCACAGACCTTTTCTGCTCAATGTGTCGAAGATTTTGGTGAGCTCGACAAATGTTACATAGAGTCCTTTGTTCTGCTCTCTAAATTTATCTTGCAGTTGTCTAAGGGGAAATACCATATCTGTGGTGCTCCTATTAGCTCTGAAGCCGCATTGGCTTTCAGGGAGAGGTTCTCCTGCAATAGCAGGAACTAATCTGTTCAGGAGTATCCTTGCAAGGATTTTTCCAGCAATGGAGAGCAGTGTTATACCTCGATAGTTTGAATAATAGGATTTTGTTCCTTTATTTCTTATATAGGGTGATGATAACTGCATCTCGGAGATCTGATGGCAGTTCACCTTTTTCCCAGCAACACACAAGGAGCTCATGGAATTTAGTATGAAGTACATGACCTCCCTGTTTCCAAGCTTCAGGTGGGATTTCATCGATCCCGGCTGCCTTGCCATTTTTCATTTGCTGTATGGCCTCAAGGGTCTCTTCCAGAGTGGGAGCTGTGTCCAGTTCATTTTTCATTGGTTGTTGTATCATTTGATCACTATGATATATATACAGTGTGTGTGTGTGTGTGTGTGTGTGTGTGTGTATATATATATATATATATATATATATATATATATTTGTCCCTCTGTATCCAGGGATTCTCTGTCCATGGATTCAATGGCCCTTTAAAGGCAAAACACAAGCCTGATGTTGCCCTCAATGAAAATAAATTTGACACCCATGGCTTAAAGTAAAAGATTTCCTAAGGTTCGGAATAGTAGAAGCAAATGGTGCAGTAGTTTGTGTGCTGAACCAAGACTCCAGGAACCAGAGGTTCAAATACCTCTTCTGTGGTGGTATTGCTAGAAGAGTATTTTTTCATTTGAGTGTATTTTGTAGCCAATATTGATCCAATCGAAGTTGTTCTTCTGCTTTATGGTTCAATTCCCACTTACACTGTATGGCTGCTACTTTTCTTTATTCTGCTAGTTATCAGTTTGCAGGCATTCTGAAACATCCAAAGTGGGACTTCTTTCCCACCAGCCTGCTCCAGGTTTCTACTTTTCCCAGTGAAGTTTAGACGAGGGGGGTGGGTGGGGGTCAGGCACCCCATTGCTTCCCAGATGTTGAAGGCAACACACCAACAAATCTGGAGTTTGTTCACAACTCCTACATTGCTTCCAACCTCGTGTGATGCCGTTGCAAGTTCCTGTTGCTTGATGGCGTCCTAACAAATGGATATCCCTTTGCGACCTGCCATGTGTGAGTCACCAGCACTTAAAAGAGTGATTCTCCTCACAGGGAGATCCATCAGAAGCACCCCATTTTGTCTAGGAACTGGATTTATTCGAGGATTCATATTTTTGTAGTCAGTTTGACATCTTCAAACCCTTTTCAGTTTTTTGGTGTTCATTTAGGTTTTATTCTGTCTTTCTCCCAACATAGGGACTAACAATAAATGTGACATGTAAACAAAAACAATGTAAATGCATTAAGATATGAATATGGTAGACTCTCAGTTAAGTGCCCCCCCCTTTTAAAATCATGTTCGAAGCAACTTGAGAAACTGCAAGTCCTTTCTGGTGTGAGAGAATTGGCCATCTGCAGAGAGGTTGCCCAGGGGATGCTCGAATATATTACCCTCCTGTGAGAGGCTTCTTCATGTTCTTGCATAGGAAGCTGGAGCTGACAGACAGGAGCGCACCCTGTCTCGCGAATCTGATCCGCCAACCTTCAGGTCAGCAGTTCAGCCAGCACAAGGGTTTAACCATTGTGCAACCATGGCACTTATGGGATTGGTAGATGCCAGGTAAATTATGATGATGCTGTTTATTTATACCTCGCTTTCTCTCACCTGAAAGAGACGCTCACCGGCTTATAATAAAAGTACAACCACATAAATTAAAACAGAATTAAACATAACAGTATTAAACATTCACAGTTAAAATCAGTTAAAGCTACCAAACAGCCTGGTCCACAAATCTATCCACAAAAGCACTTTGTAGTTTCTTGATAGTTATGATCAGACATGTAGCCGGGGGGAGGTTGAGCGGCTTCAGCCCCCCCTCCCAAATTCTTAGGGTGGTCCGCGGGAAGGCCTTACTGGTACATTATTTAAATTGTTATTCATGTCATGATCTGATCACCATGCTCAATATATCCCCTATGCATGGGGGTATTGGGATAATGATACAAAAGGTTTGGTAGGGTAGACCCTCTCTCACTCAGACTCAGCCCCTCCCCCCCCCAATCAAAATCCTGGCTACAGTACTGGTTATGATTGAAAATAGGCCTAACCAATACTACTGTATATCCCATTATATGCTATACCATAAACTCTGAATTGACTAGATATTAATATTGAAATGCACAAATTAAAAGCAAATAAATACAAACTTAACATTACACGGTTCTACTGCAGTATAAATTTATATTCAAATTTTTATTTCTGTGAATAAGAGCTGAGGTGGTGCAATGGATCAAATGCTTGTGCCGGCTGAACCACTGACCTGAAGGTTGGCCGTTCGAATCTGCGAGATAGGGTGAGCTCCTGCCTGTCAGCTCCAGCTTTCCATGTGGGGACGTGAGAGAAGCCTCTCACAGGATGATAACACATCCGGGCGTCTCCTGGGCAACGTCCTTGCAGATGGCCAATTCTCTCACAACAGTGCATTTGAGTCTCCTAAGGGCTGAGAAGGGCGGTATATAAATATATTAAATAAATAAATAAATAAATAAATAAATAAACAGAAGCGACTTGCAGCTTCTAAAGTCACTTCTAACATGACAAAAATATTCTGTAAATACAGCATTATTTAATTTTTTGCCGGTTGCTTGAAAGTTCTGGTTAACTGAGAGACTTCTGTGTTTATTGTTATCCTGCTTTTCTCTTCATATAGGGACTAGCAATAAATATGAAACAATGCACATCAAAAACTATGTAAATGGATTAAAATAGTATACAACTTCTTTAAAAAAACACCCCATAAACCCTTGGTGTTATTGTACATAAAAATATTAAAAGACAAAAAAAACTGCACAGCTGGCCCCAAAAGCCTATTAGGAAGCAATAATGATAGGATCCGAAATGTGGATTTTGTTTTGAAAGGCGACGAGGAAAGTGCTTGTGCTTGGCCAGGGCGTCAAAAGGAAGTCGGTGGGTGGGATGGTGCGCGCGGTGCGTGCTTGTGCGGGGATCTCTCTGCGAGGCGGATCCTGCCCCCAGCGCGCGCCCCCTCCCCTCCCTCTCCTCTCCTCTCCAGGCCGGGCTCTTAAAGGGACGTCGCGGCGCCTCCGCCGGCCAAGTGACCCAGGTGAAGGAACATGTGACACCTGCTTTAATGGGCTGCCGGCTTCCTCCGCTGAACCGGGGCCAGCTGCACTCCGGCCCCGGGCCAAGTCAACAGGGAGGGGGTCGTTGAGAGGCAGGCGGGCGGGCGGGCCGGCCGAGGGGAGGGCGGAGGAGGGGGAGATGGGGAGGGGGCCAACGCGAGCCCCCACTCCTTCGCCCCAGCCTCCTCGCTGACGGGACCTGCTCTTCCCATTATGGGCTACCCAGAGAAGCGGGGAACCCGACCCTCCTCCAAACCCCTCTTTTTTACCCCTCACTCGCCGAATCCACGGCTTTATGACGTCAGTACTCTCCTGGCCAATCGACTCTCTGAAAGAGCCGTCGGATATTTGCATGATGCCCTCTGACTGGCTGCGTGGCAGACAGCGGTGGGCAAAGCAGCCCCATAGAGATCCCACAACATCTATTAAGCCAGTGGACTCCTCAACCTGTGAGTTCCCAAATGTTTTGGCCTTCAACTCCCAGAAATCCTAACAGCTGGTTACCTGGCTGGGATTTCTGGGGGCCTTTCCACACAGCCCTGTATCCCAGAATACCAAGGCAGAAAATCCCACAATATCTGCTTTGATCTGGGTTGTCCGAGGGCCCTTCCACACAGCCCTGTATCCCAGAATATCAAGGCAGAAAACCCCACGAGATCTGCTTTGATCTGGGTTATCTGAGTCCACACTCAGGGCCCTTCCACACAGCCCTATATCTCAGAATATCAAGGCAGGAAATCCCACATTATCTGAGTGTGGACTCAGATAACCCAGTTCAAAGCGGATATTGTGGGATTTCCCACCTTGATACTCTGGGATATAGGGCTGTGTAGAAGGGCCCTGGGATAATGTGGGATTGTCTGCCTTGATATTCTGGGATATAGGGCTGTGTGGAAGGGTGCTGGGAGTTGTAGGCCAAAACGCCTGGGGACCCACAGGTTGAGAACCACTGTATTAAGCTAAAATGCATAGATCAGAGTCAAGAGAAGGCATACATTGTTATATACAGGCAGCCCCTGAGTTACAGACATCCGGCTTACAAATGACTACTAGTTAAGAACAGGGGTGAGCGCCTTTCCACAGAGCCATATAACCCAGAATATCAAGGAAGAAAATCTCACAATATCTGCTTTGAACTGGGTTATCTGAGACCACACTGCCATATATTCCAACTCAAATCAGATAATGTGGAATTTTATTCAGTTGTGTGGAAGAGGTCTGGGTGTTTATTCATTCAGGTTAGTTTGGCTTATGACAGTAGTTTTAAAAGCTATTCGATGTGGCAGGCTAATAAGTATCCCTTTCCCCCATTTGCCAGGGACTGGCACCATATTTCTGCCTGTGATGGTTACCCCCCCCCCCCCCCCGCTCTGGCTGGACCACATGTCCAAACATCTGGCTTCTGTTACTGACCTTCCCCTTCCCCTCTATGGAAAACTTGCCAAGTCCTCACAGAAGAGCACCAGTCCATGGGACATCAGTTTGATTACCACTCACTTAGTATACAGGTGGAGTCGTGGTGGTGCAGTGTGTTAAACCCTTGTGCCGGTTGGACTGCTGACCTGAAGATCAGTGGTTTGAATCCGCAGGACAGGGTGAGCTCCCATCTGTCAGCCACAGTTTCTCATGCGAGGACATGAGTGAAGCCTCCTATAGGATGGTAATACATCTGGGCATTCCCTGGGCAACGTATCTGCAGATGGCCAATTCTCTCACACCAGAAGGGAATTGCAGTTTCTCAAGTCGCTTCTGACACGATAAAAAGTATACAGTTGCCAATTTGTAAAAGAAGTAGTAGTAGTAGTCCTGTATCTGTCACAGTAGCTTGACAAATACATTAGGCAATTTCTAGAAAAGTAGCCATATGAACTTGTTGCAGCACCCTGGTAGTATTGTGATAACTTAAAAACAAAACCATATATTGTGGTGTATACTTAAGTGGATGCAATCTACTTTACCCAATTCGTAATAAAAATGATGGGAAATATATTTCTCTGTTAAATACCTACATGTTAAAATAATAGTAAATTATTTTAAGAAAGTTTAAAAAAACCTGTCTCTCTATCTAGGAGAAAAGCACTATTTCTATGGAAAGACTTGTGAAATCATATTTTCTAGCAATTGGTTAGTGTGTGCCTTCAATGAATTCTGATTTTTGATGACCTTACGGCAAACCTGTCACCGAGTTTTCTTTGCAAGATTTATTCAGAGGGAGTTTGCTTCTGAATAAGGCTGAAAGTGTGTGACTTCCCAAAATCCACTCAGAGGGTTTCCTGACCAAACTGGGAAATTTATTAAATGATAAACCCACTAGCTAACATTTCACAGCCCCTCAAAGTAATATTCCCAAGCTTTGGGCACCAAGTTTCATTTTCCTATCGACACTGAATACAGCCAAAAAAAACAACAAACCAACCAAGTGGGTTTTTATTTGGTCACTCAGAAACCCCATGTTAGATAGGGTTAGATGGGATGAATGAGTAGAAGCATTTAAGCCATGCATCTGCATCACTATAGTTTTACTCAAAAGCAGATTTCTATGACTCTTATTTCAGAGCTGCTTCTTCTGAGAGATTGGGGGGGGGGGGGAATTGTTCATTTCCATATATCAATTTATTTGCAAACATGGGATTTTATTGTCACCTATTACCTGACACTAAGATTGAGCAAAAGCTGTAATCATCATGTTCTGAGCAAGTTGACCATGTTGTATTCCAGGACTTGTATCATAATATATTGAAGTCTAATCTCAGGCATGGATGTGAAAATAGTTTTCAGTTGGTGCTCTGTACTTAACTGGATTTTATGCAGAGGGAGAAATCCATGGTGGAAACCAAGCCAAGTAGGAATTACAGTTGTTTGCTCATTTGGATTCGTTGAACAATTGGATGGATGCATCTTACACAATTTTTCAACTCAATGACGGTTCATTTGGCTACTGCAAAAATCACATTAATTTAGCACTGGACAGGGTTGTGCATATGTTTATAGGTTTACGGTTGATGTTCTATATGAGCTATGGCTCTCAACCCACTACTAGGATTTCTTCTATAGCTCAGTGGCAGGGATCTAAATTTTAGAAGCAAAGGAGATTGAATTTGATCACGACTGCTACCATGATAGGTTCCAGATGTTTGCTGTTTTATGAACATATAGACTTAAGTCACTTTCCATACCAGTGCAGTTGAATGTCTTAGGAGGAGGACAGCTAGCTGTTCAAACCAGGACCCTTTCTCGTGGTTGCCTCTAGCAATTGATGAAATACTAGAGTTGTAGATTGGCTTCTTATATACTACAGTATATAAGAACTCAGTCTTTACCCTATATAATACATAGACTATTTTTGGTTGATTTGTTACTGGAAAGATACCATTAATTCAAAGTGCTGGCTTGAGCCTATAAAGCTCTAAACAGTTTTGGCCCAGCGTACCTGTCCAAGCATATCTTCTCCTATGGACCACCTAGGAGATTAAGATAATTGGGGGAGGGCCTGCTGTTGGTCCTGCCACCTGCACAGGCACATCTGGTGGGAAGGATGGACAGGGCCTTCTCAGTGGTGGCCCCTTGGCTGTGGAACTCCCTCCCCAGTGATATTAGCGCAGCTCCCTTGCTCCTGACCTTCAGACGGAAAGTGAAAACCTGGCTGTGGGGTCAGATTAACTACAGTGAAGAAATAACTACAAAATATGTGCATTTTTTTTAAACAGCCCCGGATTACGATTGTGGATGGCGTGATTTTAATAGTGATTATAATGTATATATGTTTTAATGTGCATTTAACTTAAATTTTTTATGTCAGGAGCAACTTGAGAAACTGCAAGTTGCTTCTGGTGTGAGAAAATTGGCTATTTGCAAGGACGTTGCCCAGGGGATGCCTGGGGATATCATCCTTGTGGGAGGCTTCTTTCATGTCCCCGCAATAGGGAGCTGGAGCTGATAGAGGGAGCTCATCTGCACTCTCTCCGGATTTGAACCTGCAACCTGTTGGTCTTTCAGTCCTTAAATGTAATTAACTTAAATATATTTAATTGTTTGTTCTCTAAAGGTTTCAAATAGTTGCCATTTGTAATAGTTGTAATAGTTGTAATAGTTGTAATAGTTGCCTTGAGTTCCCTTTGGGGTTGAGAAAGGCGGGTTATAAATTGAGTAAATAATAAAAAGTAATAGTCTGGAGAAGTATCTTTTCACCCAGCCCAATATTGTGTCATATTATAAAAAGGAGTTATCTGCATTTCATTCCTCTTGGTCTACTGGCCCATTTCCATTCAATGTAGGGGGAAAACAAAAGGATTTTTTCGAGTATGGAATTTACCTAGAGTTTTCTGGACATTGTAATGGTCCTTATGCACAATGAAAGCAAATGCAGGATTGGCGTCAAGTAAAAACTTTGCCGAGGAGAGGCATACTAAACAGAATATGTAAAACAATACAAAAATCCCCCTTAAGATCTTTGTTTTATGGAATAGCAGAGGGTGGGCTGACTGGAGACTTGTGGGTGTAGTTGTTATTGTTTTACTAGAACACTGAGATCCATTTACCTGAGCCTCATACAAAAGACATTCACTTAAAATTTAAGACGTCTGAGCACAGGAGTTTCTTTTTGAGTGCCAGAAGAACTGATCTGATCTTGCAGAACTCCTTCCACATAAAAGTCCACTCCTCCTTACTTTAAATTTTATCCATTTTAGTAATATAAGCACATGCATGTTGTTTTATTGCTATTGTTAGACTATTGGGAACTTGAAATCCATGGTGATTTACTGCAAATGAGCCAGAGATCTATGGTAAATCCAAATCTACTGCCTATTCACTCCTATGCTACGGTGTAGTGAACTCTCTTGCTTTTTGTTGGATCTACTGATTTAGGGGTGTGTTGCACAACAGTGCTATTCAAAGCTGTGGTGTCTGGACCAGTTCAAGTCCCTGAGCAATTTTGTTTCCCAGAAAGAAATACTTGTAGCTCATAGACCCAAATAGACCAACAGTTCCCTTAGTAAATACTAGTTGCGAGCCCTTCACATCAGACAACCTGAAAGTAGTGCTGCACAACACAAGGTACGGTATATGGACCATTGGGCTCTCTTCCCTTTTACTGTCCTCCTTGTGAGTAATGCTTCTTGCCTGTAGCTCATTGCCTGCTTCCTCATCTTCGTAGTCAAAGATATTTGTGTGGCTGCTGTTCCAACAGCAAAAGGAGTACACGGGTGATGAATCTGTAACCCTTTCCTCACATGTTACTTGATCTCCCACTATCTCACTCCATCTTAAGTGTGCTTTGATAGTGGAGTTGTGCTCACCTGTGAGACTTAACTTAGACAATCCCTTGTAGCTCGAGGATGAGGATCTTCCAGATATGATATATTGGCAGTGGGTCTGTAGGTGGTTGTGGAGCCCTATTCTTCATCTGCATGTTCTCCTGCAGTGAGGGCATCAGTTTTCAGGTGAAAGGTGGTCCCGGTTAAGGTTGACTTAACGTGCCTTCCTCTTTGCACGTTTCTCCCTTTCGCCCTCTGTTCATGACTCTTCGAATTCCGCAGCACTGCTGGTCACGGCTGACCTCCATGTTACTTGATCTCCAGGGCTTCCCAGTTCTCGGTGTCTTTGCCACAGTTTATAAGGTTGGCTTTGAGCCCATCTCTAAATCTCTTTTCCTGTCTACTGACATTCCATTTCCTGTTCTTGAGTTTGGAGTAGAGTAACTGCTTTGGGAGAAGGTGATCGGGCATTCGGACAACATAGCCAGTCCAGTGAAGTTGATGGCAGAGGAGCATTGTTTCAATGCTGGTGGTCTTTGTTTGAGACCCATGAGATAAGGACTGGAGAACCATGTCCAGATCCTGATACCTGAAAACTCTATGAGGGACTGAAAGGTGTGTTGGGAGAAGAAGCGAGGTGCAGAGAGATTTGTATAGTGTGTAGGCACAAATATCAGTAGACAACAGAGGACTTGCAAGATGGAAATGCAGAGAAAGGTTTGTGGTGAAGGGAAACAAAGACAAAGGAGGCCAGTGAACACAAGGAGAAGGAAGAGGTGGTCCAAATATTTTACATTAACTGCAAAAGAACTTGTTTCTGTTGTTACAATTTTTATTCTGTATATATATTTAATCCATTCTATGATTTAAACTATTTTAATAGTTATGATTTATAGTTCTATTTTAAAATATAAAAATTGTTCTTGATGATGTGATTTGTGCAACTAGCTGCAGTCTTAATACTCACCGACATTCACATTCCTTGCAAGCTATTTGCAACCTTTTCTCTCTGGATTTCACAGATCCACATCAGTCAGGAATTCCTCTGCAATGGCAAAAATGGTTACAACAAACATGTTGGCTCTTACTAAGTTCTCCATCTAAATTTGTTTTCATTCTTAGCTCAGGGAAGTAAAATGTCAAATACAAGGGAGAGCAAAATATAGCCCCTCATGGGATATGTGTGTGTAAGTACCTTACAGTCGCCTTCTGGCTTATAATGACCCCATCAATTTCATAGAGTTTTCTTAGGTAAGGATTGGGAATACTTAGAGGTGGTTCTGCTAGTTGCTCACTCTGAAGTGTAACCTACAGTACCTGATGTTAGTTGGCAGTCTCCTATTTAAATACTAACCAGAGAGACACTGCTTAGCTTCCAATATCAGACAAGATGAGGAGCCTTCAGGATATTTAGGCCTGTGAACTGTACATGTGATCAATAAAATGCATAACAGAACATGAACCGATGGGTTCCAACTCAAAAAAGAGAGATTTCACAGAACATGACAAAGAACTTACCATAAGAGTCATTTCAGAGTGAAACAGAGGGCATGTAGATTCTCCTTTGGGGTCTCTAAACAGATTGGATGTACATTGGAACGCTTGCATTTGCACAATTGTAGTTTGTGTGTTAGGTTGTGAAGCATCCACCTTTCTTGCTTTCTTACTGACCCAGTGGCATCCAGCGGCAGTGGCTTTCCCTGCATATTTCAGGAAACAAACTCCCTAGAAGTTGTCCGCAAAAGGATGTGAGGCTTGTGAAAAGCCACATACCCAACTCCTTTGTCAATCTCGTAAAAATGCCAGGCACATCAAGCACACATCCATCCTTGCGAAATCTGTAGAACGTGAGTAACGATTCCTGTCTTCCGCATCTGTCCTTTGACGATGTAGAACAAGACAGGAAATCTGCGGTTGAGGTTCACGCTGATGTTGCCTTACATCTGGCACACAGTTATATGGGATTCTGGAGTAAGACTGACTACCCTTTATCGCTAATCAATCCCACCTCTGCCGTCAAGATACATTCCGAAACTCAAGAAGACACAAAGGAAAACAGTGGTGAAGGGAAGGAGAAAAATTAAGCAGATATAACTCTGTCTGGGGGCTGGATATACAGACACAATTAATGGACTAATTTCATCTCACTTCCAACTGCTTTTTATTGACCTGCATTTTTGCTACAGCGCTGCATGGATGCTGTGTCCTTTCTTCCCCCTCCCCTTATTTTAATGTGATTTTGCAAACTGTTTATCAAGAAGAGAGTTGAGTTAGCTAGCTAATGAATACAGGTAGCAGTGTATCATACCACATACGTTTGCCAAATGTATGACAACATCAGCATGGAGCCTGACCTTTCTACTTCCTGGCTTGTTAGAGCTTGGGAAACAAAAGAAGAAAAAGTTTAGTATGCTTAAGACTCATATTAAAATGTCCATTTGCTCAAAAAACTGTATTACTGCTGATTGGGATGGTTAAAGTTGAAGCTGATCACAGAACTAAATATTGCTGGTTGCCTAGGTAAAAGCAATCACAGACTTGTGCTCATGCAAATTGCGGTTAGCATGTATCATTAGCATAGGTACTTCAGGTTTCAAAGAGGCAATTTTTCCAGTCTGAAAACAATACACAGACTTTTAAAAATCTGGGAGGAAAAACCTTCATAGTATGGCATGCGGATAAAGACATTTGATAATTCCACAAAAACCTTTTAGAGATATCAACAGTCTTTTAGTCACTAACAGTTGTAAACTGTTAAAAAGGTCATAAATGTAACTACATACCCTCCAAACTGTCCCAATTTTTCTACTTTTCAGCTGTTTTCCCTTTTCCCTTTATCCTCTACTTAATTCCTCCAAACTGAGTTTAAAATACAAAAGTAGTTTGCACTCAGTTCACTCACAGGGGCAAGGAGCTCTTTCCTGTAAGTTCAGGCCAAAGCAAATTGCACTGACCTTTTCCAGCATATGCCTTCTTTCTCACTGTTAATTTTTCTCATTTGTCCACATTTTGATGTGGCTTCACCATTTGAACACACATGTTCTGGTTTTCACCTCTGAAATGTTGGAGGGTATGTAAATATAGATAATATGAGGGGTCTTGGAATGTGCATGTGAATTATTCATAAATAAACATATTATATGCATAACTATAGTTAAAATATAGTATAATATAGAGCCCCCAGTGGCACAGAGGGTTAAACTGCTGAGCTGCTGATCTTGCTGACCATAAGGTCAGCGGTTTGAATTTGGGGAGCGGGATAAGCTCCCTCCATTAGCCCCATCTTCTGCCAACCTAGCAGTTCAAAAATATGCAAATGTGAGTAGATCAATAGGTACCGCTCCGGTGTGAAGGTAACAGCACTTTAGAGATGGAAATGAGCACCTTTTCTCAGAGGCTTAATGTCAAGGAGAAACTTTTACCTTTACTATACTATTAAAACACGTCAGAAACAATATTTTAGATTTCTTTCAGATAATAAAGCAAAAGAGTATTATAACACCTTTAACAGGTTCAACTGAATTGCTGCAGAGGTGTGCAAATTTTCAAATTATTCAGAACTCTTCACCAGGTTACCTAGCTGGTATTAATAAACAGGCAATTTGAGTAAAACGGAAAAGTTAAAAAATAGTCCAGCTGTTGTGACTATGAAGTCTGCTGCTAGAGTATGTCTCAAGATGGAAATTGCAGACCAGATAATGATGTGGAAACTGTCAATTATAGTCTTGAAAAAAGAGGTCTGTTCCAAAAATATTTATGGTAACCTATGGAAGAAAATGCATTGTATTTACAGCATGCAATAGAAATAATCTATTTCTATGCATTGTATTTACAGCATACAATAGAAATAATCTTATTTGCCAAATAGAAAGCAAGGGAAAATATTTGTATGTGCAGTGCACTGAGAGAGAAAGCAAGCTAGAGAGAAAGATTATATATAGGAGTGCATAGTGCATATATACTTCTAGGAAAAGAAAACGGTCATCTGTATTGCTTCTAGCTTGCTTCTGAATGAAAATTAGAAGTTGTTTGGTTATGCTGTATGAATGCCCACCTAAAGCTACAGTAGTGGTTCTCAACCTTTCTAATGTCACAACCCTTTAATACAATTCTTCATGTTGTGGTGACCCCCAGCCATAAAATTATTTTAGTTGTTACTTTATAACTGTAATTTTGCTACTGTAATGACTCATAATGTAAATATCTGATATGTAGGATGTATTTTCATTCACTGGGCCAAATTTGGCACAAATACCTGATTCGCCCAAATTGGAATACTGTTGGGGTTGCGGGGGGTGGGGTGGGCTGGGCTGGGTGGGTTGATTTTGTCATTTGGGAGTTGTAGTTGCTTGGATTTATAGTTAACCTACAATCAAAGAACATTCTGAACTCCACCAATGATGAAATTGAACCAAACTTGGCACACAGCACTCCCATGACCAACAGAAAATACTGAAAAATTGGTGGGCATTGACGTTGAGTTTTGGAGTTGTAGTTCACCTACAGTACATCCAGAGAAGCGCTGTGGACTCAAACAATGATGGATCAGGACCAAACTTGGCACAAATGCTCAATATGCCCAAATGTGAACATTGGTGGAGTTTGGGAAAAACAGAGCTTGACATTTGGGAGTTGTAGTTACTGGGATTTATAGTTCACCTACAATCAAAGAGCATTCTGAACCCCAGCAATGATAGAATTGGGCCAAATTTCCCACACAGAACCCCCCTGCTTTGAAGGGACTTGCTGGCGTGAGCCTCCCTCCATCCTCTCACTCTCTTGCCCTCCCCACCAGGAGTCTCAGAAACAACCATCCCCTTAGCTGAGAGGCTGGCCAATCACAGCGGAGGAGGGATTTTGGTGGTTGGTCTGTTTCCAAAAAGGAAGAGAAGGACAGGCGGAGAGATTTTCAGCCTTCTCTGCCAAAAGGGTTCCTGAGACCATCAGAAATATATGTATCTGATGGTATTTGGCAGGCCCCCCCCTGAAATCCCCTTGTGACCTCCCCCAGGGTTGAGAAATGCTGCTTTAAACAAAAAAGGCATATTTGTATTGGATGCCATGTGGTCACTTCCAGAACACATCTCTACTCATTTTATAAACTGCATGTGCATGCTTATCCTTAGTATCCTTGCTGTATATGCTGGCGGTGAACATTGTGCTGAGGACCAGAAGAACGATCTCCTGTTTTTCACAGGCCTTTTGCTTCCTTGTGTCTCTCCCATGTGGATTTTAAGGCACTCTGTAAAATCTTGGATCTACTTTTATGGAGTAAATGTACTTCCCCTCCTTTCATCTATCCAAAGCACTGAGCGGTTCGCTTCCAGTCAGATCCTAGTTCAAAATCCATTTGGCATATACTCACTCACATAATCTTATAGTGCAATTTCCCCAGAAGTATGCCCTCTATTATGTGTTTGACTAGTAACCCCAACTGTACAGCCAGCTTGGCCAAGAATGATGTAGACCAGCCATCTAAGGTGCATCAGGTTGGGAAAGACTGCTGTGGGATATTTGATTTGGTCCTGCTGATCAAATGTGGACAAAACAACACATACATTAAGATTTCTTCCCAAATCTGATATTTTGAAGAAAAATATCTCTGTGATTTTTTAAAAGAAAGCTTCATTCTGTCAACAATGTTGAGAGGCAAGTGTCCTCAACTGATACATGAAGAACACACAGAAGGTAATGGATACAATAAGATCTCCGTATCTGCAGAACCAAAATATGCATTTTGATACATGGTTTTACTTATTCCCTTAGGGCCGCCGATACAACCTACATCCTTTTCTTAATATCTCTGCCTTTTATACCATTGAAAATAATAGCTTGCTGTTATCCGTAGTTTCATGTACTCACGCAAAGTCTGGGAACATATGCCCCATAGATACAGGGGTCATGCTGTATATATAAACCTAGATTAACAATGCTAAGAAAAATGAGTCTTTAAAAGCAGCAAAGACAAAAAAAGGACACACATAATTATTATTTGGGATGTGAACTGTGAATGTAGTCTCTAATCAAAACATCAGGAGTATTTCCTGGAACACTAAAGTAAATGTAACTAAGCCCGAAGTAAGAGTATAGTTTTACTGTGAACATAAGACAGTAGTCTTATTTTGAGTGAGACCTTTGGTTCATACAGCTCAGTAATATTTATCCTGATTGGCAGCCAAAGTCTGCCTAAAGTGAACTATCAACAAGTTCTATTTCTATATCGCCACTGTTTGCATGTTTCTATGGAGAAAGCTGGGGGCATTCAAGGTTATCTAGATTTGAAGGCTGAGCCCTGTTTTTCACCTTTATATTCAAACTAGCTTGGGGACCCGGCAGTGCCCGGGTCATTTGAGAAGTGCAGCAGGATGTAGAGTGGGTCATGGGGGCTCTGTGTGGCAAGTTTGGTCTTGATCCATCATTATTGGGAGTTGCAGTGGTATCATGAAATTACTGAAGGTAGTGGAAGTCCCATCATCTCTGGTCCACCCTCCCCCAAAGTGTAGTAGGATGTAGATTGGGTCATGGGGGCTCTGTGTGCTAAGTTTGGTCTGTATTGGTGAATGGATGAGGGTTGCATTGTTTTTAGGAAGTGAGTGAAGGTACTTCAAGTCCCATCATCCGTGGTCCATCTCACACAAAACACAACACCAGGATGTAGAGTGGGTAATGAGGGCTCTGTGTGCCAGGTTTGGTGTTGATCAGTCATAGGATTAGATTTGTAGCAGGCTTGGAAAGTGAGGGAAGGTATTGCAAGTCCCATCATCCATGTTCTGGCCCCCTCCAAAGTTCAGTAGGATGTAGAGTGGGTCACTGGGGCTCTGTGTGCCAAGTGTGGTCTTTCTCGGTGTTTGTTGGGGGCCGCAGTTGTCTGTGGGAACAGAGGGGTGTGAAAGTACTAGAAATCCCATCATCCATTGTCAGTCCTCCCCCGAATCTCACCAGGACGTGAAGGCAGTCATGGGGGTTATGTGTGCCAAGTGTGGTCTCGATCAGTAATTGGATGAGGGTCACAGCGGACTTGGGAAGTGAGTAGAGGTACTTCAAGTCCCATCATCCATGGTCCACCCTCCTCTGATCTGCACCAGGATGTAGAGTGGGTCATGAGGGCTCTGTGTGGCAGGTTTCGTGTTGATCAGTCATAGGATTAGGTTTGTAGCAGTCTTGGAAAGTGAGGGAAGGTACTGCAAGTCCCATCATCCATGTTCTGGCCCCCTCCAAACTTCAGTAGTATGTAGAGTGGGTCACTGGGGCTCTGTGTGTCAAGTGTGGTCTTTATCAGTGTTTGTTGGGGGCCACAGTGGTCTGTGGGAGCAGAGGGGTGTGAAAGTACTACAAATCCCATCATCCATTGTCAGTCCTCCCCCAAACCTCACCAGGACGTGAAGGCAGTCATAGGGGTTATGTATGCCAAGTTTGGTCTCAATCAGTGATTGGATGAGGGTTGCAGCGAACTTGGGAAGTGAGTAGAGGTACTTCAAGTCCCATCATCCATGGTCCACCCTCCTCCAAACTGCACCAGGACGTAGAGTGGGTCATGGGGGCTGTGTGTGCTAAGTGTGGTCTGTATTGGTCCTTTTTGGTGGCCTCAGTGGTCTGTGGGAACTAAAGTGTTTGAAAGTACTACAAATCCCATAATCCGTGGGTCATGTCCCCCGAAGTGCACCAGGATGTAAAGGGGGTTAGGGGGGTTACGTGTACCAGGTTTGGTGCAGGTCCATCACCCGCACTGGTCGCTGTGGCCTGTGAAAGTGGCTGCCACATATCCGCCCTTCCGCCCTGTGAAAGTGGCTGCCACATATCCGCCCTCTCGCCCTTCCGCCCTCCCGCCCTTCTGCCCTCCACACACATACATACATACAAACATTCCGCTTTATAAAGGTATACAGATATACAGATGGAGGAAACTGTCTCTCTCTCTCTCTCTCTCTCTCTCTCTCTCTCTCTCTCTGTATGTGTGTGTGTATATACAGTGTATGTATGTATGTATGTATAAAGAGAGCTAGCATAAAGTTTGTTTGAACAATGGTCTATGGCAGTGGTTCTCAACCTGTGGGTCCCCAGATATTTTGGCCTTCAACTCCCAGAAATCCTAACAACTGGTAAACTGGGATTTCTGGGAGTTGTAGGCCAAAACACCTGGGGACCCACAAGTTGAGAATCACTGGTCTATGGCATCATAGTAAATAATAAGACCAGTTCAACTATGTGTGGTGGCTACAGATCATGTGGTATAATGGTCTTGTTGGAATAAACACGTGTGATATAAAATCATTTGTCTAGAAGTGAAGACTGCAGGTTACATTCCGAGACTGCATCCAGATGGCAGCTGTCAACACAACTGATTTAGTGCTGTGACTACAATAAACCAGAAGTGAGGCAAAGCTATCACAAGAAAAGGCAGTAATATCAGTTGAGATCCCCCATCCAAGAGATCCATAATATTGTCAAAGGCTTTAATGGCCAGGATCACTGGGTTGCTTTCTGTATGGCCATGTTCTAGCAGCATTCTCTCCTAATGTTTTGCCTGCATCTGTGGCAGACATCTTCAAAGCTTCTGTCGGCAGTGCATCATAACTTTATATCCATTGAGGTTGTGGTACATCACCTCATTACAGAACTGTGCTGTTGCATTGTGCATTGATGTGAAATGGGCAATGATGCATTGACATGTCATAAAGTTCATTGCACAATGGTCATATATGTAACGACTTTTATAACCTTCAGCTAAATATTATTATTATTCTGTATTGTCCACATTTGCATAAGTCAACTCACAAATGCAAAAATCACCAACAGGATGCAAACTATTGTGTGACTGAATATGCTAGTTTCTGGCTTCCTGTGGAATATTCACAGAAAACATAATGCACAGTATTGTGTCCAGTATAGTTTAGAGATGCTTCATGCACTGATTCAGTTGATGGTACTTTGTCCTCAGTTGATGGTAAATGAGTCCAGAGGGGAAAATAGTTTGCATTTATTTAGCACAAAGGACTAAAGTAGAACATCTTACTCTTCCCCTAGACGCAGACAATTCATACCTTTTGCTATCTTGATCACACTCTGATGTCACTCATCCACGCGTATCTGGTTTTCATCTGTGAGATGTTGCAGGGTAGCTAAAATCAACTATGAATCTGTGTATGTAAAGTAAAGATAGAAGTACACATAGTCTTTGTTAAATTCTAAAATTTGCCTTACTAACAAAATAGAAATTTTATTAGGCAATTTTAACCTTACCACTAGGCAGAATAAACAGGATATTCTGTTGGTGGGGAGTGGCCGTGACCTAGAATTGGGATGGGAGCACTCAACATTAGCAGGCTAGTTACAATTAATTTAGTAGGCTAGTTACATATCTGCAGGTATGAGAGGAGGAAGGCAGGTTATTCCCCCCATTCATTACCATTTGATTGTCTTTAAATATGAAGACTCTTCTAGCATATATTTAGAAGCATTCTCTATATGTTCAGTGCATCTTACTCCCAAGTAATTGCACATAGGATGGATTGCAGGGCAAATGTATCATTCCTGGGAGGATGCAATGACAGTTACTGCGTTCATCTCTTTTAATGTGTGATCATTATATCCACTTCAAATAATCCCTGGACAGGCTCAATTACACTGGAACCTGGTGATCCTGTTTGCACAATCATTTAAGGTTTTTTCATTTAATACTTCATTGTAATCCAAGTGCTTCACCCGCCCTTCCAATTCCAAGCTCCATGAGGAATGGCAACAAGATGCCACTTGAAGGACAACTATTTAGGGATAGCTGTGTTGGCCTTGTAGCAAAATATAACAAAACTTAAAATCCATGTAATACATTTATTGAACTAACTGAAATGCACAAAACACATCATGCAAACTTTCAAAGCTTCATTTATCGGGCAAAGGTGTTATAAATTATAAAGGAAAAGAAAAGTAAAGATGTTAAAATCCCAGGCCTGCATTTTGCTTCAAATTTCATTTTTGTTGTCAGTTAAAATGGTGGGTGGTTGGGAGTGGCAGAGAACCTTCCCTCTTCTACGCTACGTGGAGACCATGGCAAAAAAGAGGTAAAAGACAGGCAATAACATTTCAACTCCATTAGCATCAGAAAAGTAACTTCCTTCAAGATCTAATATCTTGTCCCTGTCCTGTGCAATGCTGACTGTCCCTTTCTAAAGCAGAGATCACTGATTTTTTCATCAAGTCTCTGTACAGTTACATCAGGAAAAACTTTTCTCCAAATTAAAAAAAAGTTATATTTTTGTGAGTGGTGGAAACCTGAAAGAGTTACATCCCGGTTCATTTGCTCCCTCTTGTTAACGTTTTCTTTCTTGCAGTATTTGTAGTTATGTGGCCCAATAAAAGTATCACTGTTTTGGAGATATTGGATTTAGTTATATTTTAGAGGACAGAGAAGTATGTGCCATGCAGACTGCTCTATACTCCTTAAGCTAGATACGTTAAGCATATGTCTTAAACTGAGGACACAGTGGAACATACAGTTCCATTACTGATCTTGAGTTAAGATTTCAACTGCCAGTCCAGATGACTGTGAAACAAAGAACAGGAGGAGGACTGGGTGATGATATACTGCTGTCCACTGCCATAGAAAGCAAAATGTTTTAAGCAAAACTTCTTCCAAAAGCCATCTGGTCATTATACTATGAATTCTACCAAGTCATTCTAACTACAGAAGACTGTTGAATGGTGAATCAACACATACCGGTAGTTAAATCCCATTCATTCAATGGTTCTGCTTTAACTGGTGCTAACACTAGGAGTTAGGTACAAATTACCCGAGAGAGCTGTAGGGGTAAGAAAGAGACTGAAAAGTTTACTGTGCCTAGCCTCTCATAGCACTGCCCTCTTATTCTCCCTGAACCTTCCCTGAGAAGAATGTGCCAGAATAGATAGAACAGCTAGGCTTCCTTTCATTTAGCAGACACCCATCAGGATGAAAAAAAACATGTATAGTAGCCACTTGCTGGTTGGAAGAAAATACCATACATACTCGAGTATAAGCCGACCCGAATATAAGCCGAAGCATGTAATTTTACCACAAAAAACTGGGGAAACTTATTGACTCAAGTATAAGCCGAGGGTGGGAAATGCAACCGCTACTGGTAAATTTCAAAATACAAATAGATACCAACAAAATTACATTAATTGAGGCATCAGTAGGTTAAATGTTTTTGAATATTTACATACATAAAGATAAAACTGTCCAACTCTGATTAAATAATTATTCTAACTTTCTTCAATGTAAATGTGCTTACATATCCTTCCAATAATCACCATAGTTTATTTTAACTAAACATTTTGTGGAAAATGCTGTGTGTATATGAATAAGGAAAAGTGGGAAAGTCTGGTGCTGAGAGAGGAGGAGAGGAAGGCATGTGCTGCACCAAGAGAGGAAGAGAGGAAGGTGTGCGCTGAACAAGGGAGGAGGAGCGGAAGGTGCATGCTGCATGAGATAGAAGAAAAGGGAGTTGAGTTGTTGTGTGCAAAGGTAAGGGTCCTGGCAGGAAGGCATGGGGCTGAAAGAAGCCCTTATTTCATCCCCACGCCTTCCCGCCAGGACCCTCACTCGAGTATAAACCAGGGGGGGGGGTGTTCAGCCTAAAAAAGGCTAAAAAACTAGGCTTATACTCGAGTATATACAGTATCCCTTAAGCCACTGCAGTTGACCCCCCCCCCCCAATGTAATGGACATTTCATACCCTCCTACATTTCACAGATGTAAGCTAGGGCATGTGTGGCCAAACATCATCAGAGTGGGGTCAAAATAGTAAACGTTTTTGATAAGGAAGGGCACACAAACTAGGAGAGGTTGCAGCAGTCTACTTTTGCTGAGGCTACCGGAAAAAGAGAAACACTGCCCTCTCCTCTCCTGCTGAGTTGAGTGCAAATTTATTTCCCTCTTTGAACTTTGTTTGCAACAACTGAAATAGTTTGAAGACAAAGGGGAGAAGTGGGGGGAGGAGAGAGAAACTGGGACATTTGAAAAGCAACCAAAGAAGTGGGATGACAGGACCATTCAGGACTGTCCATGCTGAATTAGGACACTTGGAGGATATGAATCTGTAGAAATGTTGTCAAGTGCATAGGAGAGAGGATGGGTGGGCCCCATTTCTGGTGGGAGCAGCGGAAGAAGTGAAGCAGGGTGAAATCAGCCCAACTGGGCTGGGCTGGGGCGTGGTGTGCACAGGAAAATGCTGCGGGATAGTCTTTAATGAAGCGCGAGTGGCCAGGGCCGGGCTGCGTGCCTCATGAGTGAATCATCACAAGTGGGAGGCATTGACATGAGTAATGGGCCAGGCTTCCATGGCGGCTATGCAGGCATGACCAGGTTCCCAGACTTGGCCTGCAGAGATCAGAAAGGTGGGGAAATGGATATACTGAAAGCCTTTTGGGTTTTTACCAAATACATTTGGAACTACAGCTTGAGTATTCCTTTCACACATTGTTATCGTTTTTAATGTTAGCCACTTTGAGTCTCCTTTGGTAGAGAAAAAGCAGGGTATAAATATGTAATGATGATAATGATGATCATGACCCAGAATTCCAAAATATTCAAAAATTCAAAATTGTCCACATGGATAGCTGATAGTTGCTTTTCCAATGGTTCAGTGTACACACACTTTGTTTCATACATAAAATGACAATGTCTAAAGGCATATGTGAAACATAAATGAATGTTGCGTTTAGACTTTGATCCCATCTCCAAGATGTCTCATGTATATGAAAGTATTCCAAAATTCCCCAAAATCCGAAATATGGAATAGTTCTGATCCAAATCATTCTGGATAAGGGACACTCAACCTATATATTGCTTTGCTTTATTTGATGTGCAGTTTCTGTGCAACTCGGGGGCATACTGAGCCATTTTAATGCTCGCCACAGTCTCTTCTTTTTTAATTCAACATTTCACTCTCAAAATGTCCTTCCAATTTCAAAATTCAGGTCAAACAAATAAACATTTGTAATGGTTTTCAGTACTGTTATGTGCATTCAAGTCAACTCCAGCTAATGACAACTCTAATCCAGGATTTATTATGAGGAGGTTTGTCATTGCTTTCCTCTAAGGCTGGGAGGGTGACTTGTCCTAAGTAGTGGAGATTCAAACCCTGGTCTTGTGAAGGCCCTATTTCAACACTTAAACCATGACACCAGACTGTCCTGTTTCTGTGATGGTTCAGATAAAAATATGTGTCTATGAAACTGCTAATTACATAAAGAGGAGAAAGTGCCATTGATTTTGTTTGTGGGATCAGATAATGGGAAGCATAAATTCATAAGCAAATAGAAACCTCCTTGGTGAAACAGTAATTATAAGGAAAAAATGTATGAAGCAAACAGGGCAAATGACCCTTTGATCAAGTCTTTCTGTAACCGGTTCATCTTATTTTGCTGTAGCAGTTACCAAAGGCAGGGCAGCGCTGGAATACCCAGGAATACCTTTGAGCTCAGTGACTCATTTGTTCCTAGGGCTGTGAGACACCCAGTCCCTGGCTCATGGGTTATTTATTGTGGTTTTGAGGGATTTCCCTAGTTCTATCAATATGGCAAATGAAGGATGGGGCAGGGTTTTAGAAGCTGGTGGCTTTGAAGCTCCTTTCCTAAAGTTTCTCTCCTGGGATGGGGTGGGATGGGGAGAGGTGACCTAGGCTTTGCTCCCCCTGTCACAGTGCTCCCTTTGCCCACAGCTCCTTACAAGTGTGCTCCCTGCAGGAGATTCGTGGGGGATCCTTGCCTTCCTGTGTGCCACGCTCTGGAACCTACCTGTGGTGCTCGCACTGAACAGCACGGACCAACTGGCCACCAGACACTCCATCCAGCAGATGTACGACCTCACTCGCTATCTGGAACACCAGCTGCACACGCTTGCGGCCTCTTATGTGAGTGTAGACGCCTTGAAAGAGTCGGAGAATACTGAGTTGAGTAACCTTGTGGAAAAACTCCTTTATTTTACCTTTGTGCCCGGCTCTTTCCCTCTTCCACCTTTTCCCTTGTGCCCTCTCTTCCTCCTCTTTTTCCTACACCCCTTGTGTAAATTGTGCCTCACTGCCTCTCTCTGCTTTGATGCCTGTGTAGTAAGGTGAGGCCTGGTTTTGTTTCTCTTTGTACTCATAGGCACGCACATCTTGAATCCAGAAAGTTCAGTGGGAAGATGAGAGCATCAAAAGGTGACAGACCTCAACTCTGCTCAGGATTTAGGGAAGGGGTGTAGGAAGGAAGGAAGGCACTTCATGGATGTAACGCCCTCTGACAACAACACTCACACCTTTGCCTTATACCAGAAATTTCCTCATGAAGAGCTAACGCACTGCTCTCCCTGCACAGACCTCACTCGGCAGAGTATCTCACATGCTCCCCACTCCCTGCCTTCAGGCACCGGTGGAGTCTCCCTGTTTACAATCTGTTGTGCATCTTCTCCTGGGGTGAGGCGAGGCTTCGTCTGTCAGAACTCGCCAGGGAAACGCCCCGGCTGTGCAAAGAGCGGAGATTGGGGCAGCCCCTCTTCCATCCGCACGGTATCCCTGCTCCCTGGCCTACCTGGCAGTTCAAGCCCTACCCCTTGGCAGGGCTTGCTGGCACCCAGCACCCAAAAGCAATCGCAAGAAGGGAAATCAGGGATTTGAAAAATAGGAAGACATAGGCTGTTGGAGAAACTTCTTTTGAAAAATTTGCATGGGGAAGCATGGTCTGGAAAATCAAGCATGAATCCATCATGCAGCAACCAGTAGTGCCATTTACGAATGTATGGACATAACAATGATATACTTTCTTTTTCTAATCTAATGTAATTTATTTCCTAGCTCCAGCTCTGGGAAAAAGTTAGAAGAGGTTCAGTTCACAACAATAAAAACACTATAAAACTTTAAAACAGAATTACACTATGAAGAGAATTAAAAGGAAATGTTTAAATAAAAAATTCAGAAATAAGAACACTGCGGCAAGCAGTACACGGACCACATGTTAAGAACTTCTGTTCTAGACCATGATAATAAATAATTACTGATAGGGGACTAAATTCATAACCAACATTTAATCAAGTATTTGGGGAGCCCCCAATGGCACAATGGGTTAAACGGCTGAGCTGCTGAACTTGCTGACCAAAAGGTCACAGGCTCGAATCTAGGGAGAGGCTTGAGCTTCTGCTGTTAGTCCCAGCTTCTGCCAACCTAACAGTTCAAAAACATGCAAATGTGAGTAGATCAATAGGTACCACTCCGGTGGGAAGGTATTGGCACTCCATGCAGTCATGCCAGCCACATGACCTTGGAGGTGTCTATGGACAATGCCACTCTTTGGCTTGAAAACCAACGCCCAGAGTTGGACACAACTGGACTTAATGTCAGGGGAAAACCTTTACCTTTACTAATCAAATGATTCAGGAGCCACGCTATGATCATATTCACCATGTGTTAGTTCTTCAGGAGAGTATGCGTGCATGCATACCATCATGTCTGTTAATTTGTGGCAACCTCATGAATTTCATAGTGTTTTCTTATGTAAGGAATACTGAGGATATTTTCTCAGGTTTTTTCCTCTGAAATATAGCCTACACATCTGGTATTCATTTGCAGCCTCCCATCCAAGTACTAAACAAGACTGATCCTGCTTAACTTCCAAGATAAGATGCATCTGGTGCCTTTTTAGAAATTTAGACCCTTAGGAACCTATAAACTGGTTATACAGTGGTTCGTACCAAACGGCAAGGAAATCACAGAATAGAACCCAACTTTGTTTTGGCAGTCCAGCAATACATTCATACATACATATATGTCATAACTGTTCCCAGAGGGAGGGGGAAGGGAGAAAGAGGGGGGAATTGGATAGTTATAGGTAATAGATATATAGAACTGCTAGAATGTAATCAATAGTATGTCTCATATGGGGGAATGAAGTAATAATAATAATGTGAAATAATTTATTGGGGTTTAAATGTATTAATGTATAGTGTTTTAACTGGTATATAGCTTATACTTGGTTTAAGTTCTGTTGTTTATAAGTAATATTTAGTCTATTTTATTTCATGGTTCTTTGTGACTGTTGTTTATTTGCTCAAGGCATCAAATGTTTGCCATTTTTGTTATACTTTGGAAACCACCCTGAGTCCCTCCGGGGAGAAAGAGCAAGGTATAAATAAAGATTATTATTATTATTATTATTATTATTTTGTGTAAATGCAATTTTGACAATGTTACAAATTACTTACATCTAACCAAACCAAAAAAGGACAATCCTGAAGTTTTTAAAGAGGCAGGGAGATCTGACCTCCTATCTGCTTAATAAAAGAAGTTAACCTGATTTTTGCCAACAAATTACCCTTTTTTAGAGGGAGCAGATTATTAGTGATGGAAATAGTGCAGCAAGCATAGATACTCTTGAACAGTTGGGGGGTCTCAGTTCCTATTCCCTAATCCCTCCATGATCTGCATCAGACCTTCTTTATGACATCATAAATGTTGGGAAGGTTAATTACAAGGGGTCCCCCCCCCCCCCAAAGTGGATTTGGAGTTTAAACAAATAATAGAATCACTTTTTCTGGGGGCTCAAAAATGCTATTCCTCTCTTCCGCCTCCAAAAATCTTTTTGGGGAACAATGATGGAGACTGCAGTAATGGCCTTGACTTCTATCCCTTCAGTAAGTAGGGCAATGAGTAACATTTTTTTTGGTGATCCAAGTTTGTAGCATTGGGAGAACTTTATAAGTTGCTGTTGGTAGTATTTGAATTGGGCCTCCTTTACATATGCCATCTTCAACTTAAACTTTATGAAGCATAAGCATATTCTTTCTCCACAGCAGCACTTTAGGTTTTTGTTATTTTGTTCTAATCCCCTTGCCTTCTACCTTTCCGGATGGTTGTCTCATAACCTACCACTTTCCCCTAAGCAGGTTAGCATTTGCTAATGCGTAATGATTGGCAACTAAGCAGTTCAGCAGGAGGGAAAATACACACACAAGTGTACGCACGCACACTGTCACATAGCCACAGGGGCTCTGAATCTCACAAGGAAGGAAACCGGTTGTTTCTGCTGCCTTCGTCTATGCTTCTCAAGGGGTGTTGTGAACTTTCTGCCAAGGGATTTCTGCTGGAGCAAAGCTGCTCCCATATGTGGCAATGTGAGCATTGCAGATTAAAAGGGCATTGAGGCAGCCAGGAAAAAGCAAAGAAAATCTACCATCTTCATACATCTAAAGGACTGTAGTCTAACATCTGTATAGGTTTTTTTTAGGGGATTGAAGTTTAAGCACATTGAATCCCTGCAGTATATCAGTATGTACTACAGTAATTTCTGCCTAAAAACCCTTTCCTTGTTCTTTCGAGAATCTGACAAGAAGGACTATTTGGAGGTCCAGTTTTATGACCTGGGTGGTGTGAATTCTCCCATATGTAAGCATTCAGCCCAGGACTGAGCACAATGTGCAACGTCCCAAGAATTCTCAACTTAATCCTCACTTTCATGTATTTTCCTTTTTTTCTTAAAGGTACATTTCTAGCCCCATGCATTTCTAGCCCAATGCTGAAAAGAAGAGAAGGTTGTGTAAGAGATTTTCTTAATACATTCATCTGAGAGACACATACAGAGTTTTGCAAACATCTGTCTCTCTATCCATCCACCTACTTAACCCTCAACCTATCTCAGCAGTTCTCAACCTGTGGATGCCCAGATATTTTGACCTTCAACTCCCAGAAATCCTAACAGCTGGTAAATTGGCTGAGATTTCTGGGAGTTGTAGGCCAGAACACCTGGGGACCCACAGGTTGAGAACCACTGACGTATCTTTTAACACAAGCTTTTTTATCAGAAGTTATTTGAAAAACTGCAAGTCACTTTTGGTGTGAGAGGATTGGCTGTCTGCAAGGACGTTGCCCAGGGGTCGCCCAGATGATTGATGTTTTAGCATCCTGTGGGAGGCTTTTCTCATGTGCCCGCATGGGAAGCTTGAGCTGGACAGATGGGAGCTTACCCCACTCCCCAGATTTGAACCACCAACCTGTCGGTCAACAAGTCCTGCCGGTACGGGGTTCAACCCATTGTGCCACCAGGGGCTCCAACACAAGGTCCATATTCTCATATCAATATAGTGAGCAAAACTCTTATGAAGGGCTTGGAAAAGTTACTTTATGGTCAACAAATTCCATGGGAACCATACTTCAGAAAAGATGACTTCGTTAAACTCTGCTCCCATATTAAGAATGTAACATTAAGATTTTGAATAAATACCCCCAAAAAATCAATGTTACTGAACAAAACAATTACAAAGAAGGAGCAAGAGATACTGAAAGAGAGATCAGGATTTCAAATAGTAACTAAAATTAAATATTTGGGTATCATAATTATATCAAAAAATTCACTACTCCTAAAAATAATTATGAAATTAAATGGAAATTAAAAGAGATCTTGAAAATGGGAAAATTTTAAATTTATCACTCATGGGAAGGATATCTATTGTAAAAAATGAATATACTTCCAAAAATGCTGTATCTATTTCAAAACTTACTGATAATCAGAACCCTAAAGATTTTTAAAGATTGGAACAAATGTCTGATGACAGTCATTTGGCTAGAGAAAAAGACGAGAATTAAATTTACAAATTTAACGGATGATAAGAAGAGAGGTAGATTTGGCTTGCCAGATTTAAAAGTATACCGTGAGGCCGCAGCTCTATTATGGATAAAGGATTGGATGACATTGAATAGAGAAAAATTATTAACCCTTGAAGGATGTGATCTAAGGATAGACTGGGATGGTTATATCTGGTATGAGAAAATCAAAACAAAAAAAATCGAAAACCATTTTAAAAGGGTGGCATTAATCAAAATTTGGGACAAATACAAAAAGAGATTCTATGCTAACACACCCCTCTGGGTATCACCATTAGAAGCAGGGCAGAGAAGACTATTCGGTTGGAAAAATGGCCTACTTATAGAGATGCTTTGATGAACAAAAATAATACTTTTGAGATGAAACAGCAAGAAAAAAATTGAGTTAATATTTGGAAATTAAAGGAATATTGCAATAAAGATAGATTGAATGGATTCACGTCTGAAGAGACCTTTTGTGATAAAATAATGAAATCCGAAAAGAAGACAATCACCAAAATTTACAAGAAGCTATTAGAATGGTTGACTGAGAGGGAACAGGTCAAGAATGTATGGTAAAATGGGCTGTCAACATAGGATGATGAATCAGATAGATGAGAGCGAATACATTTGGAATAATAAATTGAAACAAACATATTCATATGACTTTAAAGAAAATTGACTCAAAATGATGCGCCGGTGGTACATCACCCCATACCAATTAGGAAAATATTATAAAAATCTACATAATAATGCTTGGAAATGTGAACACCAAGAAGGAACATTTTACCACAGGTGGTAGTTGTGTAATAAAGCAAAAAAAAAAACAACCTGGAAAATAATTCATGAAGAAATACAGAAGATTTTAGATATCGAGTTACAAATGAAACCAGAGTATTTTTTTTTACTAGGACTAATAGATGTGAAGATGGAAGTAAAGAAGTGCTTCTGAGCTATATTATTACAGTCAAAATAATAGGATAACCAAGATGTGGTGTCAAAAAGAAACAACAACAAAAGAGCAATGGTTAAATAAAATTATGGATGTAATGAATATGGATGAATTGACCCAGCTCCTAACAAGACATCAGAGAAGACCAATGAAAAAGATGGGACACGCAACCTTTTAGAATGTATATGCGCACACTGAAGAGAACTTTAATTATATAGCCAGCCTAAAAACTGGCTGGCTACATAATGCAAATAAAGCATTACGAGATAAGGAGGAATAGATACACCTAAAGACTTTGGAATAATTTAGTCAAACCCAGTGAGGATGAAGATTGGAAATACAATTGTTTTCTTTCTTTTTTTCTTTCTCTTATTTTGTTCTTGTCTCTTTTCTCTTCCTTTTTCTTTTATATTCTACTTTTTATCCTATCAATATGAAAATGCAATAAAAAATATTACAAAAAAGAATGTAACATTAAGACAAAAACCTTTGCCTCCTACCTTGCAGTCCACAGATGTCCTTATTTCTTCTTGGCTCTCTTCTCTCACGCTCCTGATTCCTTGTTTGCACCTAAGCCTCGCTCTCTCTGTCAGGATCTGCCTGGTGACCCACATTTAGCTTTCAGTACTGATACTGAGCGAGGCTTTGGGTTAGACGGGCTCTTCTTTAAGATTCCTTTCCCTTTTGCCCAGAGGGAGCTTTTTAATGGCTATAATAAACTATGTTTGAAGAGCCAGAATTCTGAAAGCAAAAGAAAAGAACCTTAATAATCATTTTGAAATCCTTGTGATTTCACAGTCAGATTGGAGATTTATTAGTTGATAATTCGTGGGCAACAGCAATAGGCTACAACTTTGAGACAAATGGGACTGGCCTGTCTGTTAAGCAAAGTGGGGCAGCTGCCTCAGGCAGCAGAAGCAGAGCATGGTGAATGGGGAGCAAATTATCATTACTATTTTGTGCTTTGTTATTTTAATGCCACAGATAGAAAGATTTGTGGGATTTTTTTTTTTGGCATTTGATGCCGAAATGACTGTTCTAGGGGTCCTTCCACACAACCCTATATCAGAGAATATCAAGACAGAAAATCCCACATATATGGCATATATGGCAGTGTGGACTCAGATAATTCAGTTCAAAGCAGATATTGTGGGATTTCCTGCCTTGATATTCTGGAATATAGGGCTGTGTGGAAGGGCCCTTGGATACTTACATGGAGGTGAGGGACAAACACCATTTGTTGCTCTACTTTGGTCCTACAAATGAAGAGAAATCAAGAATTTTTGAAAAGGGCCCTGGATTCCCTGAACTGTACAAAGCCTACCGCTACACGAGAAAAGTGGCCAAAAGGTGCTTTTGGCTGATGGAGGTTAATTGCTGAAAAAACCCACCCTCCAGTGCATTCACCAACATCTGCCTGCCTTGCACCACCTTCATTTTCCTTGCTTCTGCTGCCCTTAAAAGTCCATCCCCATTAGCATTAGAGGGGTGAACTCTTCCTTAGTCTCATCCTCCTTCCACTGCTGGTCTCATGGTGTTGGCCACTGCCCCAGCCTGCCTCACGAGTTGCTTTCTGCTGGTGAGCATTTGTTGTTAATGGGAGAGCCATCTCTACTTGTCCCCAGGCGACACAGAGGAAATTAATTTGTCTCCTGAGCTTGTCAGATTGTTCACACGCCTCAAGGCTCTGACACACCTCCCTTCCGCTCTGTGCTTCACCCCACCCGCTCACCCCACTGCCTGGGCAATCCTGCTGTCCCGCAGGGCATCAGTGCTGGCAGGGGGTGGGGAATCCCAAGAACGTAGCTCTGCAGGGCAGGCGGGTGTTAATCAAGTCGGTGTATAAGCACATGTGTGTGTGTTCCGGGGGAAGCAGGGATCTCTTAGCTTACACATGTCTAAATGATGGCATGAGCAGTAGTGCGAGGGATGTCACCAGGTAACAAAAAGATCCTTACGTGTCAGTGGATCTGTGGACATCTATGAATGCACATGGGCAGGTCCACACTTGTCTATGCGTGGGCTTGCCAGCAAGTGGGTGCATGTAGGCACCCCTGCACGCACATGAAGCTTATATGCTGGGTGCAGCTATTTCTGCTAATCAAATACGTAACTATGCACTCATGCCTTGGAGTATGCTATGTATCTTTTAATATTATTTTTAATATTAATGTGTTATTGTGATAATTTTATACTTTGTTGTCTTGTTGATTTTATGTTATGCTGTTTACTCTGTATGTTTGGTGATGTTACTTGGAAACCACCCCGAGTCCCCTCGGGGAGATACAGTGTATATAAATAAATAAATTATTATTATTATTATTTGAACATGTTATTTTGCTCTCAAGCCATCATATACGCAAGTGAGTGAATGGGAAGGAAGAGGAGACTGAGCTTGTAGAAAGAAAGGGATATGCATATATGATAAGTGGGAATGGGCAACCCCTCTGCAAGTGAAAGTGACATTCTCTTGTCTTTCCTTTCCAGCTCAACTACTTAGGGCCGCCTTTCAATGAACCAGACTTTGACCCTCCCCGGACAATTGGGGCAAAAGCCGTGCCAAGTGCTACTGTGGACATCCAGGAGTGGCACAGCCTGAATGATAATGCACGGCTAGCTGCCAATTACCAGGCATACAGCCATCTGCTGTGCCACCTTAGGACCATGGATGGAGCAGATGCAGCTACCGTGCCAACTTTGCATCACAGCCTAGCCCACTTCCGTGCCAGCCTGCAAGGGCTGCTGGGCTCGATTGGTGGCATCATGGCAGCCCTGGGCTACTCACTCCCCACTCCAGAGCCTCCGCCTATTACGCCTAAGCCTGTTCCTCCTAACTTCCTGCGCAAGATGGATGATTTCTGGCTACTTAAAGAGCTGCAGACCTGGCTGTGGCGCTCGGCCAAAGACTTCAACAGGCTGCGCAAGAGGGTGCCGCCTTCTGCTGTTATGCTGCATCTTGAAAGCAGGCGCTTCTGACCCTTGTCCCTTGCCACTCTTTCTTCACCTCATCCGCTGTTGCCATAACTGTCACTCAAGGGCTAGAGGTTCCCAAAGCCTCCAAATCCATACAGTGTCCTCCTTACCCATCACATAACACACACACTCTCAGGGCCCTTCCAAACAGTCATATATCCCAGGCAGATATCTGAGTTATCTGAGTCCACACTGCTGTATGATCCAGTTCAAAGCAGATAATGTGGGATTTTATACAGCTGTGTGGAAGGAGCCTCAACTGTTTCCAAAATTGTACCAGTCCCGCACATTTCCATGGTGCTGCATTGCTCTCTGTTAGGAAGCTGTGCCTTAGGTGAGCAAACCCATTCCACGAACCCCTTTTCCTTTTGTTCTTTGTTCCTTCCTCCTGCTGAGTGTCCTATATTTCCTCATACTCTTCCCAGAGGGGGCCATTAATTCCTTCAGAAGTAGAGGAAGAACTGTATTCCCTCCTCCCACCTCAGTGATGAGCAATAAAGCCCTGGCTGCAGGGCAGCTAACATCTGGCAGCCTCCACCTCTGACACTCCGCCCTCCATAAATTGCTTCGTCTCTCCCAATCTTTCTCTCTCTTTAAAGACTATGCCAATTAGGGACTCTGAAGGGGCTTTACCGATCAGGCAGTTTTTGTGGGAACGCCAGCTAGTTCACGAGGATGCCTAGGCTGGCCTTCCAGCGAGGCCATAAACTCAAGGGGCAATCTTAACCAGGAAGGCTGCTCAACAGGCGGTGGTAACATGAGGCACAAAACTTAAGGGGACATGATTAAATGCAGGCAGTGGTGGTGATTTTCGTCAGATTCCCCCTTCCCTTACAACTACCCCCCTCATTCCCACAATTCCAATCATAATCCCAGTGGCCAAGTAAAAAGCCTCCCTCCATTCCAGCTGTTTATTCATCCCATGCTCATCGACTCCAAGAGCTACAACATTATGTGGTATTGGGGCCATCATCGAAGCCAGCCCCAACAGGGATAACCGCCTGCCTGTACCTCTCCCTGCAATGCCATGGCAGGTGGGCCTGCTGAGGCTGTGCAGTTTACACTGTCACCGTCAGGGAGGAATTTCCCCATGCGACCCCAATCCTTACTCTCTATCCCCCACCATTCGCTCTGCCCCTTCCTCCCCTTCTCCCCCTCCTCCCTACTGTCAGGTTGTTTTATTCTCAGTTTGTCTGTATTAATATTTATTTATTTTCAGATGTTATTTATTAGATTGTATTTATTGCAGAATTTCTATTCTTGTATTAATGAATAAAAGGCTTTCTCCAAAGGCTGCGTTGGCTTTATTTTAATTCCTTCATGGCGTAATTCTGGGAAGTTCTTGCTAACCAAGCTCTGTGTGTGTATGTGTTTTCCCTTTATTTATTTATTTATTTATTTATTTATTTACTTAATCTATACCCTGCCTTTCTCCCCCTCAGGTGACTCAAGGTGGTTTACAACTCCGATACAATTCAATATCAGTAAAATCAACAGTAAAAAAATTACATACCCCATCCATTAAAATGGTTAATAATTAGTCAATAAACACATTAAAAGAGTAAACAGATTAAAACATATAAAGTGCGTAGTTCCATTGTTATCATAAACCCATCATCTGATGTACTTATGATGATGGAGCCCATACGTATATCTGATGATGCTGAGATCCTCCGTCGTCATCATCAGACATAAGCATGAGCTTTATTTATTTATTTATTTACATCATTTATTGTATATTCATCCCTTCTCACCCCGCAGGTGAGAAGGGATGGATCACAATGCACATATACAGGCAAACATTCAATGCCATTGACATACAACGTATACAGACAGACATAGAGGCAATTTAACATTCCAGCTTCTGGCCACCAGGGGGAGCTGTCACATTCCTTCATTCTTTTTGAGTACTTCCTAGAGATTTTATGGCCTCGTAAATCAGTTAAATTTAGCCTCCCCACAAAGTGGTACCTAAATTTCCTACTTGACAGATGCAACTGTATTTTGGGTTGCCAAGGTCAACAACAAGCTACACAAATTGGTCGAGAGTTCACCCCAACCCAGGCAGGCCTCAAACTCATGACCTTCTGGTCAGTAGAGATCTTATGCAGCTGACTCCCAGCCAGCTGTGCCACATTCCCGGTTCATCATAGGTTCATCATAGGTTCATCTGATGATGACATCCCCTTTTAGCGATACGAGACTTCTTTGTGTCCAAGGAGTTCTATCAAAGTGCTAGTTTTGAAACAAAGACATGAGAAGAAAGGAAAAAGGGCCAGAAGAGAGGACAACAGAATGTATTAAAGACCAATACTTTTTACAATTTTTGTATTAAAAACTTGTCTTGGTGAATAATAATAATAATAATCTTTATTTGTACCCCGCCACCATCTCCCCAATGGGGACTCGGGGCGGCTTAAATGAGGCCAAGCCCAGCAACACAATACAATAAATAAACCAAAACAGAAACAACAACAAAATCAATTACAACAAAGCATAAACTATAAGAATACAACAACCAATAAAATTACATTAAAACCGTTCGTAAAACAGAACCATGAGCGGGTCACATGTACAGATTAAAATAGTAAAGATAAAAATGGCGTGAGATAGCTGTGGAGCGGATTATTTATAAGGGAGGAACTCTTCCAAGATGGAGTTGAAAAAAGGGACCTTCATAGGGGGGGGGGGGTGTGCACTAAACACAACTATTGAGGGCTAATGGCAATATGAGATTATATGGTTAATCTCCAAAAGCGCAGTGGAAAAGCCAGGTTTTGAGATTCTTCTTAAAACTTTCTAAGGTGGGGGGGCACGCCTAATCTCACCGGGCAATGTATTCCATAAATGGGGAGCCACCGAGGAAAAGGCTCTCTCCCTTGTTCCCACAAGGCAGGACTGAGATGACCAGGGGCGGTCTAAGGTAATTTTAAATGGTAGGCGAACATTATTTTGGTGCCCCTCCCAAAAAACAAATATACAATTATAATATCACAATACCATTAGTAGTATTATATTGTATCAATGTATATACAATATATTATACCATACTCATACTATATTATATCATAATTATATTATACATTACAATATAATTATATTATAATATATTGACATTATAATATAATGTAACATGCTATTATATTATTATTATAAAATAATAAAATTATTTATTTAAATAAAATTATCCTCTATTAAATATTTTCATTACTCCTATAAAACTCAAATAACCCAAAATAAAGTAAAATAAAATATTATATATTACTATTTTGTACAATACCACTATACTGCAATATTGTTTGTAATATTACATGTAATATAAAATATATCATTATTCTATTGTTATATTGTATTTGTATTATATTGTATGACAATATTAAGCAGAACTGTATAATAATCAACAAGAAATGCAATGTAAATGAATCAAAATCAGAATATATTACCTACCACCCGTCTCATAATTCATAGGAGTCTCCCATAAGTCCAAAATTAGGATCCCAATGTAAATGTAAATAGAAAAACAGCCAAAATGTTCAAATGAGGTCGAATACAGGCAGCGTGGCCTGGGCAAACTTGGGCCCGCTCTCCCTCCTTCTAAGTGTTTTGGCCTCCAACTCCCACAACTCCTCATAGCCTCAGGCCCCTCAGGTCTAGACAGAAATAGAGCCGAAGAAAGGAAGGAGGGAGAGAAGAGGTCACAGAGGAGGAGGAGGAGGAGGAGGAGGAGGAGGAAAGCCCTTCATTCATTCCTTCACTTACACTGCCTTCACGGATTCTTTTCTCCTTCCCTGCAAACGCGCGCATGCGGGAGACAAAGGGAGAGGGGAAGCACTCCCTGCCTGCCCGATAGGGAGTGCTTTGCTTACAGGCTTCTGCGCAAGGGAGCTACTGGGCATGCGCGAAGGTTTTCGCGCATGTGCAGTTGCTCCTGCGCTCAACTTCAGCTCCAGAGCAACTGCACCTGCGTGAAAACCTCCGCGCGTGCCCAGAAGCGGCGTCGGAGTGCACAAGGCCGGGGTCAAAAAGCAGGCAGCTGCAGCACTGTCTGAGGAACATTGGCAGGACCAGGATGGCGCCCCATGCGGCCAGGATGGTGCCCCCTTCCCAGATGGCGCCCTAGGCGGCCGCCTACTTGGCCTATCTTGTAGGACCGCCCCTGGAGATGACCATCTTGTATTACTAAAATTTGAAAATAAATAAATAGCTCCCTCCAAGTGATCTGCCAAGAAATAGTTTGCAAACCAAAAACATGCAGATACCTGTGTTCTCTTAGAATTGATCTACACAGTAGGTTTGATACCATCTTAATTGCTGTAGCTCCATTTCATGAGATTCTGGGATTTGTCAATTGTACAGATTTTCACCTACAAGAGCTTTCTACCCCACTTGATGAGTTAAAGTAATAGAGCTCTCTAATATAGAGATTTAGATACCTCACCTAACAAAAAATCTCAGGACTGGGTTGTTGTGTTTTTTTGGGGTTGTGTGGCCATGTTCTCTGAGGATGCTTGCCAAAGATGTAGATGAAATGTCAGGAGAGAATGCTTCTAGAACATGGTCATAGAACCCGAAAAACCTACAACAACCCAGTGATTCTGGCCATGAAAGCCTTCAACAATAAATCTCTAGACCGTATGGGGATAGGGCGTAAGTGGTGCAAAACTGCTGTAACAATGTAGGACAGATATGTCAGGAGTTCCTAATATTGGAGACTTGTAAAAACAGCCAGTGAAAAAGAGCAAGTTTCTTGGATATGTGGGTGGTTGTTTATTTAGCTGAAGGGGATGCACATTTTATTGAAGGCAGAAGCGGGTAAGCAGATGTGCTTAATGGGCAGAGGATGGAGGTAGAAAGAAGGGTAGAAAATATATAAACTAATAGATTTTTTTTTTTAAAAAAATCCTCATTCTTTAGAGCAGAAGAAAGCAAGAGGGCATATCGCATGGCATTTGTCATATATTATTATTATTATTATTATTTATTCAGACAGTCATCCACATTTGGAGGTTTAACTTTTGCAAATTTAATTATTTAAGGATTTGATCATTATGCTCTTTTTAGGTATTTCTAAAACTTCCAAGGCCTCTCTATGGTCAACTTCTATCAGTAAAAATTGACCATAGATTCATGCTATTTATTTATTGTATCAGGAGCAAACCAAATAGTTGTATTGCATTTAAAAAGAAAACAAAGTATGCAAACTTGGCATTCTATTACACGTCCTTTGATCAGTAGCTGGCCACTTGGAGTGCCTCTGGTGTTGCTATAAGAAGGTCCAGAAGCAACCAGATTTATGCTGGAGAGTTCTCATGCAGGGACATGAGAGAAACCTCCCACAGGATAGTAAAACATTGGGGCATCCTCTGGGCAACATCCTTGCAGATGGCCAATTCTCTCACACAAGAAGTTACTTGCAGTTTCTCAAATTGCTCCTGACATGAAAAAGAAATGCTGGAGAGTCTAGAACAGGGCTGCTTAGGAAGTCGATCCCGATCGATTAGTAGCTCGCGAGCCCATCTGAGGTAGCTCGCAGCAGGATGGGGCGCTGCGCGCGCGCACCCCACTCACGCACACTTGCCACCGCATGCGTGCTTTTGAGGGGGGGAGGCCTGGTGCAGCTCCCTTTCCAATCTGGGCGGCAGGGAAAAGGAGCCACGCCAGCCCCCCGTAGGCCTCTCCATTTGCTGGAGCCTCGCCGCGACTGATTTGGAGGGGGCCGGGCGCCCGGATGGAGAGGCCTGCAGGGGAGGCAAGGCTCTGTAGGCCCCACCTCTCTCCCACCCGGATCCGCCATGGAGCCGGGCGAGAGAGGGGCGGCGGAGAGGAAGGCCGGGCCTCTGTAGGCCCCACCTGGCGCTCCTCCCACCTCTTTCTCGCCCGGTTCCGCCATGGAGCCGGGCGAGAGAAGGGCGGCGGAGAGGAAGGCTGGGCCTGCGGAGGAAGGTGCGTGCGCACGCGCACGCGAAGCGCACGCTCGCGCATAAGGTAGGTGATCTTTTTCACTTGATTATTAAATAATAGCTCACATGCTGGAAAAGTGTGAGCACCCCTGGTCTAGAACAGCGTTCCTCAAACCTTTAATGGAGGGCCAGTTCATGGTCCCTCAGACATTTGAGGAACTGGATTATAGTTTGAAAAGGGCAAGAACAAATTCCTATGAACACTGCACATATTTATAGCATACACAAAAAAGGAAGAACAATACAATATTTACAATGAAGAACAAGTTTACCCAACACAAACTTATCAGTATTTCAATGGGAAGTGTGGGCCTGCTTTTGGCTGATTTTTTTTTTTATCGTATCAGGAGTGAACCAAGGGTACAGATGTGATGTATTTAAAAACACGAAGTTTAAGAACTTGACATTATATTAAATGTCCTTTGACCAGTAGCTGGCCACTTGGAGTCCCCCTGGTGTTGCTATAAGGAGGCCCTCCACTGTGTATGTGGCAGGGCTCAGACTGCATTTTAATAGATGGTCTGTGGTTTGCTCTTCTCCACACTCGCATGTCGTGGACCCCACTTTGTGGACCCGTTTCTTAAGGTTAGCTCTTGCAGGAATACCTCAGCAAGCGAGAGTGCAAAAGTGGCAGGCTAAAACCCGGAACCTCAACCCATGACTGATACCAAATGAGAGACTCCCTCCTGGGCACACAGAAGACTGGGTGGCTTGGAAGGCGATGAACAGGCTGCGTTCTGGCACCATGAGATGCAGAGCCAATCTTTTGGTTGATGAGATAGGTTAATCAGGATGGCTGTTCTTGTGTGCCTTCAAGTCATTTCAGACTTAAAGTAACCCTATGTCTGAAGTTCAGGATGAGTGGCAGATAAATGACCTTGGAGGGCCGCATTTGGCCCACAGACCTTAGTTTGGGGATCCCTGGTCTAGAGATTCCTAGCAAAGTATTCCCTCAGGTGAAAAAAAGCATTTAAAATCATTGTTTTTCCGCTCTTGTGGGAGTTCTGTGCCCCTAAGCCACAAAAGTGAACACCTTACTGTATTATAGTATTTATACTGATTTCTTTCTTCCATCATGAAACCTATTGCATCCTACACTAGCCTACTGAGGTAAGTTACTTTCCGGGCAGTCATCAGAGTAAGTTCTTTCCCTCCTGTTTAGAACTGCTGCTTTTTTTATCATTCTGGGCTTTGAGCCCTTAAGAATCACAAGCAGTTCCCAAGTTATGAACAAGATAGGTTCTAGGTTTGTTCTTAAGTTGAATTTGTATGTAAGGTACATTTTAAAGTGAAACTCCAGCCAAATATATATATATTATTAAGTTTTGGATAGCATAGGAAAGGGTTCACACTCCTGTGGTGTTTGTTTTGAGGTCTGTGCCCCTCTTCTGAAGATTTCACCTCGCTTTCTGTCCCTGTGATTATTGGATTTTGACAAATTTGGCTTGTTGTGGAAACAAGGATTGGGAATAAAGCTTCAGTGGAGAGACCTTTTCCACATGATAACTCTTTCAGGAGTTAAATTTCCTTTCTGAGGGGCAGATTCCTCTTACTTTCTGCTGCTCCACCGCTGTTCTTAACTAGGAATAATTTGTAAGTCTGAAGTTTGTAACTCGGGGATTGCCTGTATGCTGCATCAGAAATCAACAGGTGATTTCCACCACAATTTATCCAATTATACTGATGGGTTGGTTGCAGTACTTGCAGCTACTAAAATCAAGGGCCTTTGCCCATTAAAAGGTGACAGTCTTTTAATGACTGAGCTCTTCCAAACAGGTTTGCTAAGCTATTGTCCTTTCTCCAGGAGAGAGCAGCGAAGGAAACTGCTCCAGAGGCAGCTGACTATCTATCAGCTTCTGAACAGAACAGCAAAGATGGATATTAATTGGAAAAGTTACCTTTCTGAAACACACCGCCTGGAATCTCCCAGCCCAATCTAGAATCAGTAAATCTGTTCCTGTACAGCTTAAGTATCCCTTATCTGAAACTTGAGATGAGAAGTGTTTTGGGGGTAGGTTTATTTTTTGGATATCTGTATTTGTAAATGCACATATAATGAGATATCTTGCAGATGGGATCCAAGCCTAAAAACAAAATTCACTTATATTTCATATATACCTGTAAACCCATCCTGAAGGTAATTTTATACAAAATTTAAAAAATAATTTTGTGAATAAAACTGTGATGTACAGCAAAGTATCAGAAAACAAAGGTGTCACTACCTTAGCACCCACATGGATGATTCTGGAGTATTTCAGATTTTTTAAATAACTCTTGCTCAACCTGTATATAAAATTTTTTTGCTCCCCTGCTGCCAAAAAAATTCTGTTCATACTTTAAGGAGTGGCTGAAGTTGTTTAAAAGCAAAGGAAATATGTCTAAATCAATAGAAAATTATTCTGATTCCCCTCCCTCAGTGATCATTTAAAACAAGAGTGTGAGGAGTTTTTTTTCCGTGTCAGGAATAACTTGAGAAACTGCAATTTGCTTCTGGTGTGAGAGAATTGTCAATCTGCAAGGATGTTGCCCAGGGGATGCCCGGATATTTTACCATCCTCCTATGGGAGGCTTCTCTCATGTCCCCACATGGGGGGCTGGAGCTGACAGGCAGGAGCTCACCCCGCTCCCTTGATTCAAGCCACCGACCTTTCCGTCACCAGTCCTGTCAGCACAAGGGTTTAACCCATTGCGCCACTGGGGGCTCCACAGTGTGGGGAATGATGAGATATAATCCTCCTTTCATCTGTCAACATTGGTGATGCTTGCTCGTGTAGAACTAATAGGAATCAAATCCTATGGGTGTTATATTTGAGAACACAAGGCCATATCAATTTATTTGTAAGTCCCACTAGGGGCAAGAAGACTTCTTTGTAGGTAATATTAGTCTGGCAGGCTCAGAATATTTAAAGCATTTTAGTAAACCTGGTCCAAAATACTTTGCTGCTTAGGGCAGAATGGAAAATGGTACTTCTCATTCACATCAAAGCACACAGTATCAAAAGCCAGCCAAGTTATTTTGGCACATGAGGTAGAAAATTGCACTACAACAGCAAATTAAGTTACCAAGAATTTGTTGCCTTTTCATGGCTCCGCAAACCTACAGAGGTGGCTAATTCTCTTTATTGGTGAGGCTGCCACAGCATTCAGGTGTGCAATCAATGCTGGAGTTATGTGAATACATTTTTGTTCTGATTCTTCCCTCTCTACATATACACTGATCCAGTTCAATCACTTCTATCCCCAATGTGTATTTCAATTAAATGAGCATACAGCAGTCATAGCACTTCAAACTAAAACAAACAACGACCAGTGGGCAACAAGACCTAGATTATTAAATATGGTTTTCTGTGGGCAACCAGATGGCGACTACTGAGTGGCTGATGTGGTCTATCCAGTGCAATTTTTAAAAATCAGCACCCCCAAATAACCAAACCGAATATAAAGTTGACCAAAAACCAATTTGTAACTCTTTTGGTACTAATGTTGGAAAGTGGTCTCTGGTCAAAGTGTCTCTGGTCAAATAAAGGTTGGGAAGTGTAGGCTGGCTTAAGTAGTATACATCTTGTGTTCTAACTTCTAGCATTGGCCATTTCCCTCCTATACAAGATGGGTTGCCACATGCATGTGCACCCTGGTATTTTCTTTTTGTTTTCCTTTAAGCTGAAATAAAACTTATCCTTGATCCAAGAAAAATCTGGTCATTTTTGCGTATTCTTGAAACTCCTGTAGCTGTTCATCCTCGCTGGGAGTGGCAATACATTAATCGTGAACCATTTTTACGATAATCTGTATACTGTAGAAGGGAACCAAAAGAAAGGTAGCATGGTGAAGAGGAACAAACCCCATATTGCTCTGTTTTCTGATTTGAAACAGTTTTATTTTAATTAGGAACATATTTTGATGAGACTTGGCTACTCTAAACTGAGACCAAACCTGAGGTGCCTTTTGCCCTCAGCCCATTTCGACTGAATTATGACACACACTGATCCTCTCTCTTTCTCTCGCTGTTGTTTCCATTCTCACAATTCCTGCGGGGGTCTAAGGTAACTGTGTCGAGCACCCCTAATACCATGCAGCTGGTTCCGTAAGCTCTAATTCCCCAAGTAGCAAAGCCATGGGGACAATGGCAACCAGTCAGAAGGCAGTTCTTCCTGAGACAGGCTGCAAAATAAAGCAACGCAAAGCCAGAGGCCACAAGAGGAGAAATCGCTCAGCAGCTGTCTTTAAGACCATCACCATCATCATAATCATCATATTCAGGAGAACTAATATCCTGAGGAGGGAAGAAACTGCGCATGTTCTAGTTTCCAGCTTCATCCCTCTTGCTCTAATTATTAGATTTCATTTTGAGCCCAGAGCCAGGAATACAGTTTAAGAGTCCTTGTTCCAAGCACCTCCTCCCCACATCCAGGCTGAAACTAGCAGACCTCCCATACCTCACCTCTTAAAACGTGTCTTATGCGAGACAGCAAGAAGCCAGTTTTTGTCCCTAGAGATGGATATCTGGCGGGTCTTTGTGTCCAGGTTGGCTGCTTTCACCCTTTCCAGCTGTAGTGAGATCACTAAAGCGTTAAACAAGGAGAGAACAGAGACTGACCTTCTGGCTACTCTCTTATCTACCTCCTACACACACACACACACACACACACACACACAGCATTCATAATTTCTGACAGCCAATGAAGCTGGGTTAATAGTACCTCAGTTCCTGTATGTAACTCACCCGCAAACACTTCTCCTTGCACCTCCCTACTCTAAGTTGCTCTTGCAAGGAAAGGACCCTGCACCAGTTCCTCTTCCAAGTTTTCTGCAACGTCTTTTTTCTCCCTGGAGTCTTGGGAGGAAGTCTTCCTTGTCACCTGCTTCTTGGGACAGGATACTTTTTTTTCAATGGTTTATAGGCCTTTAGAGAGTTCAGATCCCTGCTGAGGCAGCCTTTCTCATGCAACTCTTTCTTTTCACATTATTTTCCTACCTGTATCTGGTCCTAGATGCCTCTACTTCCCCCAAAGATCAATCCTCCAGAAATACAAAAAAAGCCTTCCAGCTAGTGAAAGAAAAGGGAACAGCATGGCGAATATTCCGAATCTCTTCCTTACATATAGACTACATGCAGACATTAGCACTTACCTTCTCCACGACATATCAGCAGAGCAATAGCCATTTATCTTGGTTTGATTGTATATCTGTAGCACTAAACCAAAATAATATGAAGTTTGTAGAAGCAAGTACCTCCATTTTCTCTCAGGCGAGCCTGTCAATCATCCCAAGCTGTTCATAAAAATATATTTCTCTAGCTTGCAGAAGAGATACAGAGCCTTGCCTGAACAGAATCAGGTTGGAGATCGTCGAAGGCTTTCATGACCAGAACCACTAGGTTTTTGTAGGTTTTTTGGGCTATATGGTCATGTTCTAGAAGTATTCTCTCTTGACATTTCGCCTGCATCTATGGCAGGCATCCTCAGAGGTTGTCAGACCTTACAGCCTTTGAGGATGCCTGCCATAGATGCAGGTGAAACATCAGGCGAGAATGCTTCTAGAACATGGCCCAAAAAGCCTACAACAACTCAGATTGGAGATCATTTAATACAGCTTTCCCCATCCACAATGCATACCAGATGAGTTTGACAGTGACCTGTATCATCACACAACAGGCCAGGAGATGTAGCTCAATATATATGGACAACAAACAACCTTGAGGCATAGAAGCTCTGATCTGTTGTCAATTTAATTTAAGTACTATTCTATTAAAAGAAAATTAGACAACCCCATCGGACTGTCAATCAATATATGTAATGAATTTGTGTGTGTGTGTGTGGGGGGGGGGGGGTGTCTTGGTTGTTTTTTTTTTTGCTGTTTGAGTAAGAAGAGCAAATGGTGTCTCTCCTAACCCCTTGCCTCAGTAGTGATGCATAGTACACAAGGGGGGTGGGGGCAGACAGCAGATTGGCCGGACAGCCTATAAATGTAAAACGGGGATTATGTAGTTGTTTTGATATGTAACTGTTTTTAATCCGGTGTTGTAATTGATGTGTTGTTTTTGTTCTTATATATGCGGCATTGAATTGTTGCCTTTTGTCAACCGCCCTGAGTCCCCCTTCGGGGGTAGAGAAGGGCGGGTTATAAATTAATTAATTAATTAAATAAATAAAGATGGTTACATTAATTTGACTTTAAGGCAGAAACTGCCTTTTCAGTGTAACAGACAAGAATTTGTAGAATCATAGAACTCGAAGAGAACAGAAGGGCCATTTAGTCCAACCTCCTGCTATGCAGAAAAACACAACCAAACATAGCTATTATCAGGTATGGTTACTTTGTGAGAGTGTTATCGAACAGAATTTGGGGGGTCTTGCCATGAAGGCAGACCAGCTAGACCCACCAAAGAGGATCCATATTAACCCTGGTGAGAAAGGAAGCCCAATCCCAATTTTCCCTAGATTTTCCCAATAAAAAGCTCACCAAGTTGAAGGAGTACCACCGAGGTGTTTATTCTTAGCAGCTGGAAAGGATGACAGCCGCAGTTATTCGTCAATGCTGACATAAAGGTTACATTGGAAAAACATGCCATTTTATAAGGTTATAGATTCAAATTTCCCACTTCCCGCCCCCAGACCAGCTTCGCGTTGATTGGATGGAATCTTGCTGTCTGGCTGCGTCTTAGCCAATGGGGGTTCAGTCCGCTTCCGGTTTCCAGCCAATGAGGGCGAAGAGGCGGGCAATGAGTAGAACAATGAAGGCAGAAAAACATTTTGATGTGATTAAATATGTACATCAAGTGGCTAAGTGTTCAGCAAGAACCCTCTTGTTCTCAGGCTGAGCAATTCTAATGTCTTTTGGTTGATGATCAAATGTCCTCATTTGTGTTTTTCTCTGTTTGATAGACACAGATTAATATATTGCTGCAGGGTCTCAGTTCTTTGGATGATAAACAAATGAAGAAGCTGTAGCCATATACCAGTTTCTGAGGCTGATAGAGGTGGCCGTTTATGAAATATAGAAATAGTTTTGCCTATTAATCAATGGCACAAAGGCGGGCTAAACTCAGAAGCCTTTGTCTATTGATTAGCAGAAACCAGTTTTGGCCCAAGGGGAGAGATCCTTTTGGAAAGAGCTGGCTCCTGCTATTGTCATACAAATGAGGCTAGTGGAGGGGTGATTGAATCACAAGCTTGCAGCTGGCAAGCCTCACCCAAGGTAGCTGGCTAAAGGTAAACAGTGGCACTTTCATATTTTTTAAATTACATACATGGGGAAAACATGAGGCGTTTATGGGGAAAATATACCATCCTGATCACCTCTGCCTACCCACCAGAAAGATACACAGTTTATTAGATTCATAAAAGATAGCCCAAGGGGTTCTGGAAAGAAAGGAAAAAGTCTTTGGGAGTGAACAAACGTTCATGAGAGTAATGCAAAAGGAAAATAACCGGGTGTATTCATAAATTGTGGGTTACAGAGGCATTGTCATGTGGGACCATGGGGCCATGGGAAGAGCCTTAGGTTCCCACATGGGGGGCAGATAGGGGATTATGGGATCATTTCCAGCCTGGTGTTCTTGGGAAAACTATGGATCCCTTGGTTTTAAACTATCTTCTACAGAGCTCAAGAAAGGGAGGGTCACCTCCGATATCAAGAGCCTACCCCCCCCACACACATTTTAAAACAAAGTGTATGAAGGGTTTAATACCACTTACTAACTGCTAGTAGCATAGCATCAAACAAGCTGTTGTATTTTAAACATAAAATAAATATTATAATGCCTGTACCACACATACCTACTATACATTTGTTTACTTATATTTATTTATGGCAATAGTTGATGAATCTAGATTCAGTGAACTAATTAGAAGTGTGCTTACTTCTGCAAATACTCCTTTGTGGTCTGGAGGGAAGATATGCAAGAGTCCTGATGTACAAAAGCCCTTGTGCTTTATATATAAATACTCTCATTACTTATGATTAATGCATCTGAATAATTATGTCAACAATTTCCTTCCTGCCCCCTAAATAGATTGACTACTACTTCTTGTAGGGGACCAAAACTATTCAGTATGCCATCAATCTATATACAGCTAAAATTAATTTGGTAACCTAAACACAACTGAAATAGATTTGCAAATAAAAACTTGAATTTGCCTATTTGAATCCCAACCCCCCTCAAATTGTTGTAAAATAGGTGATATTTTCCTTCTTCAAAGCTTTTTTAAAGAGAAATTTCAAATGTTTCATGAAAAGAAAATGACCCACCATCTGAAAACTCAAGTTTTGCAGCTTTAAAAAATAGGTTTGAATAACTCTTGAAGCCTGAGACTGAGCTGAAAACTACAGCATTCGTCTCTTTATTTGTTTAATATGCTGCCTTGTTTCTAAAATAGGACTGAAGGCAGTTTGTAAAGATCTGAAAAACAATGGTATAGTTCAGGGCTGTCCAACTGGAGGCCCGGGGGCCGTATAAGGCCCCCCAGCCCCTTCCCTATGGCCCCCTAAGCTTTTTAATAAAAAATAAAAATTGAAAAATAAAATAAATAATAATAAAAAAATTAAAAGCCTACTTCCGGGTTCGGAGCAAGTATTGCGAGAATACGCAATCCACACGAGATTTCGCTGTCAATGCGAGATCACGCTGGCGTTGACAGCGGAATCCCGTGTGGATTGCGTATTCTCGCGATACTCTTCGGCTACTCTACTACTGGATTGCTGAGGCCCACAGACGCGATTAGGACCTTCTTCGACTCAGTCAGTCGTCGCCTCTCTCGTCGTCCAGGTACTCCTGGATCCTGCGCGTTGGGAAATGGTAGGCCGAAGCAGGGGGCTCCTCAGGGGCTCCTCATTCCCCCTCCATCTCCCCTCATGTATTAAATATAAAATTAAATATATTTAAAGATGAAATAAGGGGAGATGGGATACATTAAAATAAGGGGAGAGGGGAGGATGGAATTAAATATATTTAATATTAAATAAAAATAAGGGGAGAGGGGAGGATGGACTTAAATATATTTAATATTAAATTAAAATAAGAGGAGAGGGGAGGATGGAATTAAATATATTTAATATTAAATTAAAATAAGGGGGCCGGGGAGAGGGCGGAGCCAGGGGAGGGGCGGGGCAGGGGCGGGGCTGGGGCAGACCCTACGGCCCCCCAGGTCATCAGTGACCGGAATTCAGGCCCCTGTGCCGGTAGAAGTTGGACAGCCCTGGTATAGTTTAAACAAATAGGTAAGCAAAAATTAAAAAGCAACAAAATGTCAGTTTATACGTATAGTAGAGTCTTGCTTATCCAACCTTTGCTCATCCATCGTTCTGTATTATCCAGCACAGTCTGCCTCCTGCCTGGATCCACAGCTGTTTCAATACATTGCGATGTTTTGGTGCTAAATTCATAAATACAGTAACTTACCATGTATTGACATGCTTTTTTGTTGATTTGTTGTAAAACATGGTGTTTTGGTGCTTAATTTGTAAAATCATAATGTAATTTGATGTTTAATAGGCTTTTCCTTCATCCCTCCTTATTATCCAACATTTTTGCTTATCCAACATTCCGCCAGCCCGTTTATGTTGGATAAGCAAGACTCTACTGTAATTAAAAACAGGATTAGAATAATTCACAATTCAAATATAGTTTTAAAAAGATACAGTAAGTTGAATAGATTGAAACCATTACTCTATTAAAATACCTTTTCGTCACATAAATTATGTGACAAAGCCCTGTGCAAATAAAAGGACATTTTCCTATGTGTAAAAAGAAAGGCTTCAAGTTGTTTGTGACTCATGATGCCACCAAGGTGACTATCACAGTTTTTCTTGACTATTTTTGTTCAGGGAAATGAACAAATGTTCTGATGTTAGGAAAGTGTGACTCACCAAGTTCATCCAGTGAGTTTCTATGGCTGAGCGGGAATTTGAACCCTGTTCGCCAGTCGTAGACCTATATTGAAGCTACTATGCCAAGGAAAGGGTGCCAAATGAACCTCCTGTTAGAGAAAGCATGGGCAAACTTTGGCCTTCCAGGTATTTTGGACTGCAACTCCCACAATTCCTAATGGCCTCAAGCAGCTGAGTGGGAAAAGGAAGGAGCTTGAGGCTGTTAGGAATTGTGGGAGTTGAAGTCCAAAACACCTGGAAGGCCAAAGTTTGCCCATGCCTGTGTTAGAGGAAGTTCATCATCTTTGAGTTGTCACTGAAAATACTCTCTCCCACACAAATTGTGCCTATAATAATGGTGGGATTGAAAGAAAGTTCTTAAAATTCTGTCACAGGAAGATATGGTCTGAAACAACAGTTGGCCTTCTTTATCCATGGATTTGGCATCCATGGATTCCATCATCCACAGCTTGAAAATAGTCAAACAAAAAAGCCCAAAATGGTTTTGCCATTTTATATAAAGGAATTTTTTAACGAAACCATTGAGGCTTGAGTGTGCACAGATGTTGGTATCTGTGCAGTATCCTGGAACCAAACTGCAGTAGATAACAAGGGCTCACTGTATAGATTTCAGTTGAACAGGACTAATTTTAAGAAATCACTCACGTTTCACATTTATGTTTATATTCACTTAACTACAAGAATCCAATCCGCTATGTTCAGTTAGAAACAAAGGAGGCCTTGCCAAAAAATGTGAAGAGGTCATTCATTTGTTCATTCATGTAATAAAATGGAAACCTTGCCCAAAAGTGTAATAACAGTTCTAGTAGGGCTTATATAAATCCAAGAGAAAACAAAAAGGATGTAAAATATTACAAGACTAAATAGGCAGGAAGACACGAATAATGGTTAGAACACTTCCATCATGATTAAATATCCAACACCTGGGTGAAGAAATTAAAGATTTTTATCTGGTGCCAGAAAGACAAACAAATGCATTCCCAGATAAGGATCTCTGGGTTAAGTATTACATATATGGGATGGAACAAGCAATAAAGCCTCCTCTTTATTTGGTTTTTTAAAGTACTGAATGGACAACCTTTTGGAAAGTGTTGTTTACAACTCTAGAGATCTCTGTTGAATGGCCCTGAGGAAGGTCTTGCCTCATATAGGAAGGCTTTCATGGTCTTGCCTCATATAAGAAGGCTTTCATGGCCAGTATCACTGGGTTGCTGTAAGTTTTTCGGGTTGTATGGCCATTTTCCAGGAGCATTCTCTCCTGACATTTCGCCTGTATCTATGGCAGGCATCCTCAGAGCATCCTCAGAAACATCCTCTGAGGATGCCTGTCATAGATGCCTGCCATAGATGCAGGCGAAATGTCAGGTGAGAATGCTTCTGGAACATGGCCATACAGCCCAAAAAACGTACAGCAGCCCAGTGATTCTGGCCATGAAAGCCTTCGACAAACACATCAAAATGCATTGTGCTTTTAAAAAGGAATACTCATTTGAACATCAATTAGCAAGTGGACTTCATGTCCTTTTAGTTTCCTCCACTTTGTTTGGACACTCAACCCACTTCAGACAGTGAGAGAACCCAAATGCTGCTGCAGAGAAGACCTGAGGATATAGGCAGTTTCAGTATGTGGCAATATAAAATGCTTCAATCCTAATTCAATCTAATTTTTTGTTAGAGTGAGTTGCCGTGTTTTTACCTTAACCAAGCAGGTAATGGAGCGTTGTGTGGTTTCCGAGTTGTTTGGGTGTGTACTAGCAGCATTTTCTCCTGATGTTTCGCCTGCATCTGTGGTTGGCATCTTCAGAAGATCCAGTAATTTTCCACAACGGAGGAGAGAAACAAGGGGGCATTATCTCATTTTAGAGTATCTGCTGCCAAGCATATTTACTATTGTACAAATATGATGTTCAGATTCAGCTTCCCAATGCTGCGATTCACCAAATACAATAGCAAGTTTGTTGGCTTCATTACTATGAAAGCAAGGATGCTGGCATTCAATCAGCTACAGTTGGAAAGATGTGTTCCAACATGAAGCACGAACTGGGTCCATGGCAATAACTGGGATCAAAGAAAGTGTAAACAAGATACTACAGCTAATAAAAAAGATTAGAAGATTAGAAAGTCTTGCTGAATAATATCCACATGCCAGTGGAGTCAAGAACAAGGTTAAGAAGGAGGCTGGGGGACATCAGTGGGTATAGGAAATGTGGTTTATAATTCTTTCTGAAATCAATGGATTGGATGCCTCTTTGTATGAGTCAAACACTAGGGATGTGGATAGATGGTTTACAAGGCAGGTCAAGCTCCCCAGCACAGCTCCATAAAATGACACCCATGACTGGAGCTGAGCCTCATGGACCACATTAGTCACTGTATACCATAAGGATAAAAGGAAGGCTGGAGAGAAGTTGAGGGTGAACTAGGGGTGAGTGGGGTGGGTGCATTGATCCCTGACCTACTTGCTCAGAGCTCCTTTCTCTCAGGCCCTTATTTACTCCTTGTGGGATGGTGGAAACTATCGCGGTTGATGATTCAGTGCCAGGCGGATCCCTTATTCTCAGGGATAAGTCTGGGGCAGGGGCCGCCTTTGTCTCATGGAGTCTCTTATCCTGGAAAGTAACTGACTCAGTCCTGCTTCTCAGCGGGAGACAATGACCAGGGTGGATATTTTCAGGGCCTGGGGAAAACCTGAAGGTGGCTAGGAAATAACCACTGCTGTTCCTCCATTGTCACCTCTTGTTTCACCAGAAAGACTGCAATGCAACAACAGCCTTGTAAATATACTCTCCACTGCAAATTTAACTGCACACATTTATTGTAGCAGAACATGTCCCTGTACTTAATTTTTTCAATACACATTGTATAAGTTTTAAATCTGTCAAGAAAAAAGAGGGATTCTGGAGAATATACTGTTAATGGAACTAAGTCAGTGTGGGCAATTTCCAGTGTTGATGATCATTGATCCTCCATGAGACCTTGGGGGATTGATTCCTCCTGCTCCCACTCCAACATTTTGAAATGTTGTAATTGGGCACAAATGGTTCACACATCCTTAAAGGCTATGGGAGACATTATTTTCCCCCTTGAATGGAGTCTAAATATCCTAATATCATTCGCTTCTGACTCTTCGTGACCTCATGGACTAGCCCACGCCAGAGCTCCCTGTTGGTCGTCACCTCCCCCAGCTCCTTCAAGGTCAAGCCAGTCACTTCGAGTATACCATCCATTTTGCCCTTGGTCTTCCTTTTTCCTTCAATTTTCCCCAGCATAATTGTCTTCTCTAAGCGAATGACTAGTTCCTAGTTATAAATGCCCAGTCCCTAGTTTGCCAGATAGTACTCTATTTTCTGCACTTCATTCAATACCCTGGCTCTGTGGTATACTGATTTGCACTATCCTATGCCTGGTCCTTTTTATAGCATGGTTATGCCCATTTTAGTATTTCTGGTTATGGGGGTGTGCAAAGCATTGTTTTGATGGACTTTTCAACACTGCCACTTTATACTATTATGTTTAATTTAATTGTGTTTTTATCTGGATTATTATGTTTTGATATGTTTTATTTTAATTGTGTTTTTGTTTTAATGGACTATTTTGCTTTTTGTCTTGTGGACAATCTGCCCCATATGTAAGCTGCCCTGAGTCCCTTTGGGGAGATGGTGGTGGGGTATAAGATCATCATCCTCCTCCTCATCCTCATCCTCATCATCATCTTGGAAGCTCTTGGGAGATCACCAACCAATACTATGTACTGAATCAATATTTCAGAGACAGAAATTGGCAAAACCAATTCTGAGTACTTCTTGCCTAAGAAAGCTTATGAAATTTGTAGCATTTCTAGGTGACATGAAGGCATCTATATGCACAGAAACATTTTAGTCTTGAGTTAGGCCTTCTTCTTGAGTTTTTATTGCCAAAAAGGTATCTCCTAGGCTGGGGGGAAGAACTCAAAATTGCCCCCACTTACTCAAGGGACCTGAGGAATATTTCCCCCACAAAGAAATAGCAAAGTTGAAGGCCTCAAAACAAATTCTGGAGGCAAAAGTGGTCCTCCTAGCTGCATTTTCCTTATTGTGATTGAAATGTGTGATGAAATGTAAAATTTAGAGCGGTGCAATTCAAAGTGGTGTTCCATGCACCAGTGCCAGTCATGGGCAATCATTTCCAGTCCACAGAGTATTGCCAGGAAAATAAGACCCAGTGTCACATATCCAATGTCACTTCCTCACTCATTTTCAAAAGAAAGACCTCAAGCAATCCTCCACCTCAAATTGCTTAAGAAGCATTGGATTAAGGATTTTTTTCCTAATCTCAGTTGGGCGTTGACTTGAAAGTAAAGGTGCAACTAGACCAGTGTTTTTCAACCTTTTTTGAGCTGCGGCACATTTTTTGCATTTACAAAATCCTGGGGCACACCACCAACCAAAATGACACAAAATGTCACTCTAACACAGTAATACATATAGTTAATATGTTTTTAAATGTATTTATACACTCAGTGTGAAACCTGGACCTGTTTCAATGAACACAACATAGAAATTCTGGCCGGAATGGCAGAAAGACACAAACTTCCCACACAGAACTCCCATAATCAAGAGAAAATACTATAAGAGTTTGGTGGGCATTGACCTTGGGTTTCGGAGTTGTAGTTCACCTATATCCAGAGAGCACTGTGGACTGAAACAATGTTGGATCAGGACCAAACTTGGCATGAATACTCAATATACCCAAATGTGAACACAGATGGAGTTTGGGGAAAATAGACCTTGACATTTGGGAGTTACAGTTTCTGGGATTTATAGCTAACACACAATCAAAGAGCATCCTGAACTCTTGCAACAATGGAATTGAACCAAACTTGGCATATTGAACTCTCATTACCAACAGAAAGTACTGAAAGGGTTTGCTTGGGAATTGACCTTGAGTTTGGAAGTTGTAGTTCACCTACACCAACGAGCACTGTGGACTCAAACTATGTTATGTTATGTTGTTGTTTGTTTTCTATCCAGAATCACAATGTTGGAAGGAGGCTCACCACTTTAAGGTCCCAAAAACAGGCATTGGAAAACTGCGGCCCTCTGGGGGCTTTGGATTTCAAATCCCACAATTCCTAACAGCCTGAGGCCCTTTCCTGCTTAAGTGGCGGGGGGGGGGGGGAGAGGAAAAGGGCCTGAGGATGCTAGGAACGGTGGGAGTTGGAGTCCAAAACACCTGGAAGGTCCAAGTTTGCCCATGCCAGCTTTCGACAGAGACCTCTTCCTCCCCCTTCGCGCCCTTTCTTTCCCCTCCTGCCAAACACTTTTTCTTCTACACTGCCACTTCTGCTGCCATTTTGATCCGAGGGGGCAGCGTGAGCATGTTCAGGAGGGGGGGGAGGAAGACGTGACCCATGCGGGCGCTACTGCGCAGACTCGCCCCAGAGCAAAGCGAGGCAAAGCGAGCAGAGCGAGGCTGGGAAGAAGGGAGCCCGAGTGGAGAAGAAAAAGTGTTTGGCAGGTGGGGGAAGAAAGGGTATTGGAGGTTCCAGTTTCCCATGGCACACCTGATGATCGCTCACGGCACACTGGCTGGGAAACACTGAACTAGACAACTGTCCTAAACTACTGAAAACTAAATGAAGTCAACAGGGATGAGAGGGAATAGAGTTTAGACGTGCTTTCCCTTTTTGATCAAAATGCTGCAACCTCTCTTAGCTTGTGCATTCTTTCTCACTAATGCCCTTTGCTGTCCTGGCCACACTCTGATATTGCTTGGCTGCACATGTCCCCAAGTCCCCTTAGGTAGATAAGGTGGTATATAAATAAAGTGTTATAATATTATTATTTATTATATACCCAAGTTTTCATCTGTGATATATCAGAGCATGGACAGTGCAAGGGTATAGAGTTTCATGTTCATTCAGAATCAAGCAGCCTTGCTTCTCCATTTCCCATTTTGAAAACATGACAATTCTGTACATTATAGATAAAGGCCTGAGATGAGAAGTTTTTCTGCCTCAAATCCTCTCCCTACAGAGAAAAGAAAAGAGATGAAGAACTAACTTACCAAGAGCCATGCTTACTAACTGGCCAGTGTTTTGTTGTCTTCTCAGCTTTCCCAATCATAAAAGAAAATGTGGCTGCGAAAATGTTCAAGACTTAGCCACCCTCTCTGGGAGCGTGCTCTACAAGCCAGGAGTTCCCATATGAGTCCTCTCTGGTCAGTGACCAGAATGGATAAAAATAACTAGAAGAGAGGGGTGATTTTCATATCAACCATGTCAAACTGGATGGAAGCTTAAAGCTGTCCCTCTCAGCACACCACAGTGAAAATCCCCTTCCCTGTTCATCTGAGTGGGGAGCCTATGAGATGATGTGCTTCACATCTAAGCTCCATTGATCAGTTGGGAAGGAAGACAGGAAAACATATGGAGCATGTGTAGTGTGTGTGAATATATATTTGGGAATGTGTGTGAAAATGTGTGTGGAAGGGGCACTTGTTGCTTATTTACCTTCACTTTGAACACAATCTCTATCTGCTGTTAGTACAGTAGAGTCTTGCTTATCCAACATAATCTGGCCGGCAGAAAGTTGGATAAGCAAAAATGTTGGATAATAAGGAAGGATTAAGAAAAAGTCTATTAAACATCAAATTACGTTATGATTTTACAAATTAAGCACCAAAATATCATGATTTACAACAAATTGACCGAAAAAGCAGTTCAATACATGGTAATGTTATGTAGAAATTACTGTATTTACGAATTTAGCATCAAAACATCACAATGTATCAAAACAACTATGGATTCGGGTGGGAAGCAGACTGCATTGGATAATACAGAGCATTGGATGAGCGAAGGTTGGATAAGCGGGACTCTACTGTATGTGGTCTCCAATGTCCTCAGTGGACCAAAAATAATTTTACAATCATCCTGGCAAAAGAAGGATCACAAAATAGGCAACAAGACATAGAACCTGCCTAATAAGTCCTATAGCCAGAAGAGAAGCAATGTCACTAGGTTGGCCTCCCAGTGTTACTGCCACCCATTTGGAGGGGGGGGGGAGATATATCAGGTATTGTGGAGAGGGTCTTAAAAGTACCTTTCTATCCTAATTTTATCTTCTGTACAACGTAAAGTATACAATTGCAGCTTTTCATCTTTATTGTGAACATTTTAGTCCCTAGATCTTCATCGCCAAGGAAATTGACCTTCAAGTATTCATGAACAGTGTGATACAATCCTTGCCTGAATTTCTAAGTATCCTCCATGTTTGTTGATGAACACTAATGGAAGGGTTAACCTTAAGCTTTTGCAGTCATTTTCATGGACCAAATAAAATTTAAAGCCTTAAAAAGAACAGCATCACTGCATTTCATGAGGATAAAGGCGGCACCTGGTGGCTAGAGACAGTAGTTTATAAAATCCAAAGACAATGCTTACACTGAAATTTTGACACTGACAAAAATCCCCAACACTTTCTTTCCTCATTGATAGCAGATTCCTGGGGATATAGAAGATTCAGTACAACAAATCTCTGGCAAATTTATTAAAGGTTATTTTAGTTGTTTTTCATTGATACACATTTCTCCTGTGAGCAAATCTGTTGCCTCCTTCTTCTTTGTTTATACTGTAATAACATCCACTAGAATTTCTAAAGAATTAATTTCTGCCATGGCATAGGTAGTTGTTGCTGTAAGGATCCTTAAAACTCCACTACTCATGTGGGAATTTTTATTGGATCTCAAATTCCACTGAGAGAGAACTGTTCAAACCTTTAAAAAAGTGAAGAGAAATGTAACATTTAAAGACCTAATCAAATTGTCATTTGTAAAGTGGGGAACAGCGGGAGAAATTGTAGGGCAGCATAAGGAACCCATTTGGCTTTGTTCCCCACTGTCAGAGTCCATCCTCTGCCTTCCCATGTTTCCCCACTGTCTCCCATTTCATCTTTGGCTCTTCTGCCTTTTTTGGATGAAGAGTTGGATGTACACCATGTGGTGGAATGAAAATCACGCGTAGTTTATGTCTTTACCTATCCACACACTGTCTTGCTAGAGAAAAGATATGCCACGCAGATGATCAGTAAAGAATTTATTTATTTATTCAGTTTTGTATGCCATCCTTCCCCGAGGGCTCAGGACAGTTTACAGAGAATATAAGAAACACACTTTAAAACAACCGAAATTAAACTCTTAACTAAAACTATAAAATATTTACAGCTGATTAACTAGAATAAGATGTTTACTCTTTATTATGCAGAGCAACTTATATAAAGTGATGAGAACACTTGCATTGACTCACACAATGTTCTTTTGAAAGATAAGAACATAAGAACATAAGAACATAAGAAGAGCCATGCTGAATCGGGCCTCAGCCCATCTAGTCCAGCATTCTGTGTCACACAGTGGCCCACTAGTTGTACACAGGGATCTCTAGCAGAAAGGAGGGCAGAACCCTCACCTGCTCCCGACCCCCCACAACCAGTACCCGGGGAAATCCTGCCTGCCTCCATCAACACAGAGGTGGCACTTGGATGTCCATTTCAGTAGCTACTGATTCCCTTGGTATCCATGAATCTGTCTAATCCTGCCTTGAAGCTGTCCAGGCTGACCGCTGTCACAACCTCCTCTGGAAGTGAGTTCCATAACCCAATGACCCTCTGGGTGAAGAAATATTTCCTTTATTAGTCCTAACTTTCCTACCTTGGAGCTTTAGGGAGTGCCCCTAGTCCTAGTGTTGTGTGACAGAGAAAATATTTTTCTCTATTCACCTTTTCTATCCCATGCATGATTTTATACACTTCGATCAAGTCACCTCTTAAACGCCGTCTTTCAAGGCTGAAAAGACCAAGGCGTTGCAACCTGATTTCGTAAGGGAGCTGCTCCATCCCTTGGATCATTCTTGTTGCCCTTTTCTGTACCTTTTCCAGTTCCGTTATATCCTTCTTGAGGTGCGGTGACCAGAATTGTACACAGTACTCCAGATGTGGCCTCACCATAGATTTGTAGAGAGGCAATACAACATTTGCTGACCTATTTTCGATTCCCTTCCTGATCATGCCAAGCATAGAATTTGCTTTTTCACTGCTGCAGCGCACTGGGTTGACATCTTCATTGAGCTGTCCACCAAAACCCCAAGATCCCTTTCCTGGTTTGTCTCGGAAAGCTTTGACCCCATCAATTGGTAGGTGTAGTTGGGGTTCTTTGCCCCGATGTGCATGACTTTACACTTGTTTAGGTTAAAATGCATTTGCCACTTTGTTGCCCATTCACTCAATTTCGAGAGATCTTTCTGGAGTTCTTTACAATCAGTTTCATTTTTAACTACCCTGAACAATTTAGTGTCGTCTGCAAACTTTGCTACCTCACAATTTACTCCTACATCCAGGTCATTAATGAATAAATTAAAAAGTAACGGACCCAAAACTGAACCTTGGAGTATGCCACTTCTCACCTCTTTCCACCCAGAGAAATGTCCGTTTATTACCACCCTTTGTTTCCTACAGTTTAGCCAGGTTCCAATCCAGGACAAGACCTGTCCTCTGATTCCATGGCTGAAGAGCTTATTTAGGAGCCTTTGGTGAGGGACTTTGTCAAAAGCCTTTTGAAAGTCAAGGTAAACAATATCAACTGGGTCCCTTTATCTATGTGTTTATTTACACCCTCAAAGAATTCTAACAAGTTAGTAAGACATGATTTGCCTTTGCAGAAACCATGTTGATTTTCCTTCAGCAATGCCTGTTCTTCTATGTGCTTAGTAATTTTTTCTTTAATAATGGTTTCCATCACTTTGCCTGGAACTGAGGTTAGACTAACTGGCCTATAATTTCCTGGATCACCCCTGGATCCTTTCTTGAAGATCGGAGTTACATTTGCCTCCCTCCAGTCCTCGGGTACAGTGCCTGATCTTAGAGAAAGGTTATATATTTTGGCTAGAATTTCAGCAATTTCACACTTGAGTTCCTTAAGAACTCTGGGGTGGATGCCATCTGGCCCTGGTGATTTGTTGACATTTAGTTTAGTAAGGCATGTGAGAACATCTTCCTTGTTTATCTCTATCTGGTTTAATTCATTTAATTCCCTCCCTGAAAAAACTGACTCAGCTGCAGGCATATGTTGTCTGTCCTCCTGTGTGAAAACGGAGGCAAAGAAGTCGTTTAGCCGCTCGGCAATCTCCTTGTCTTCACTTATTGTCCCTTTCTTACCATTTTCGTCAAGTGGCCCAACTGCTTTTCTAGTTGGGTTTCTGCTTCTGATGTACTTAAAGAAGTTTTTGTTATTTTTTTTAATGTTCTTAGCTATATGTGCCTCAAAATCTCTCTTGGCTTTCCTGACGGTTGCTTTGCATTTAGTTTACCAGAGCTTGTGTTCCTTTCTGTTCTCCTCAGTAGGAAGAGCCTTCCATTTCTTGAATGAGTTTTTCTTCTTTCCAATCACATCTTTTACTTCATTTGTAAGCCATACCGAAGTCCTCTTGGACTTTCCCGGCCTCTTTCTTATTTTAGGAATGCATTTTAGTTCGGCTTGTTTTAAAGTATTTTTAAACAGTTTCCAAGCATTTTGGAGGGATTTGATTTTTTTACTGTTCCTTTTAGTTTGTTCTTTACTAATTTTCTCATTTTGGTGAAATTCCCTTTGTGAAAATTTAAGGTCTCTGTGTTAGTTTTCACTGACAGTTTGCTATCCAAACTTAAGTTGAAGGTTATTGTGTTGTGGTCACTGGTACCTATGGGCTCAGTTACAAGGACATCTTGAACGAGATCTTGTTCATTAGTTAACACCAAGTCCAGGATCCCCTTTCCCCTGGTTGGTTCCATGACCATCTGCTCTAGGGAATAATCAGCTAGCATGTCGAGGAACCTTATCTCTCTTTCATGCGTAGAACAAGATATTCCAATGGTCCTTAAGTGGTCCATGTGAAGGATCTTTTTCCAGCAGCCAAGAAGCAAAAATACAAAACTGTCTTGGCAAGAAAACTTAGACATGTAACTGTTGCCAAAACTCCCAGGCTCAGCTAGCCTCTGGGCTTTGTGCTTTGCATTTTTCAGTTGACACACTCACCAACTAATTTTTACATGCTCCAATACATGCTCCACTGCTGCAGCACTGCCAGCACAGAGCCCCTCGGAGCCCCACCAGAAGTAGCCCTGTGTTATGTGATAGACTCCAGGGGACTCTGTGCTGGCAATGCAGAGAAGTGGGGAGAAGACACTTCTCTGCCTTCATCTGATGAAGTCACTGGTCTGCATTTTCTCCCTATCCCAAGAGAAACTGCCTTGAAACAAATGAATGGATGGATGAATAAAACTCATTTTATTCTCTAAATTTAAATTTTGTTTGAAGGAAGTCTTTGTGATATTACAGAGATCTTCTTCACATGACACCATTTTGCAGCACTGAGAAATTATTATTATCTGCATTTCTTATCTGATAATGGCAGTAGGTTACTGATCAGTTTGGTAAAAGTCCAGAGGAACATTGACCTCCCCCCCTGGTTGTGGTGTCATTAAGTGGACTTTGGAAGAGCCCATGGCCTGAGTCAGTTGTGAGCTATCACTTACCAGTAAGCTGAGGATGGTTTATGGGCAGGCCAAGGCCGCCACCCTAGAACCAACCATGGAAGGGGTGATGACAGAACCCAAAATCCACTGGGGTAGCTGCTAAGATTCTAGATGGCAGGATGACCAAAGGGTCCTACTTCCAATCTGGAGGAGCTGAAGTCTCCTGCCCTCCTTTTCACCTCTTCCTCGCTGGCTGGCCATTGATGGGGTCGAAGGCGGGGATGTGGCTGCCCCGAGGAGAGTTGGTCTGCAGGCTGCACCTGCTGTTCTTTTTATCCTTTGGAGACGCAGGGGTAGCCTCTCCAAAGGCATATTCCTGTAGCACAAAGATTATTCCTCACCATTACTGCTCCAAGTGATGCTCCATCGACCACTGCTGGTCCACAAGCAATTAGCTACTCATTAAGGCAATGTTCATATCCACTGCATTAGTTCTGAAATGTAATTGTATTGCTTGTAGCTTACTACTCCCAAGCTCTGTTTAGTTGGTTTTACATGAAAAGTGGAAATCACTTGATAAAATCCACAAAAGAGAAGGGAGACACACCTCAAGATGCTAAAAAATGCTTTTATTAGCTAAATACTAGCATGGCAAATTTCAGCCTGTGGTTTCTCTGCCTCTTTCATGAGGCTACAGACACACATAATTATCTACCTTATGTCATGTATTGTAACATTATTCTAGTACTTGCACAATGCTCATAGCCTTTATAAATCCAATGAACAACTTGAAGGCATACAATAACAACAATGGCACAAAAAGTCAAGACTGCACATATTTCAGAACAAGACATTCCAATATTGTTTATTGACAAAATGAATGCATGTGAATAAAGACTGGACTTTTCATTTTAGGAGCAAATGTTAAGAAAGTAGATAACGTTCAAGGCCATGTCTCCATGTCTAGGCTAAACAAAAAGGGACTGTTTGGAAAATCTGTAGGATTTTATAAGACTGGGAAATATTAAATTTCTCCAGGTCTGAAGGGACTACTGTTTTTAATTTTAAATTCCAATTTCTTTCCTTTCTTGGCAGAATCTTATCGCCAGTAGATTTCACTTTTTCTATTGTCCAAGGTCTAGTATCTCACCGAGGGAGCACATATTTGCTGTCCTTGCACTGCAGATGTGTTCCCCTATACATTTTTAAAGAGAGTTACTTGTTTCATATAAACCTACTGATATTTACATTGTAGGACATAACTAACAAAGCTATTTATTTGAGTGGTTGGGTGGTATAAAACACCTATTTTTCTATTCACAAAAGATTCCTTCTTATTGAACAATTTTTAAATCCTTGGTTACTCCCAACAATTGCAGGCTGATTCAACCAATTGGAACTGTGCGTGCTAAGAAGTATTTGATTGCTTCAATGCAAATTAAGTTGATCTATTCTCTAGTCCTTTGGACCTCATCACACTAGAGCAGTGTTTCTCAACCTGGGGGTCAGGACCCCTGGGAAGGTCACGAGGGGGTGCCAAAGGAGTCACCAAAGACCATCTGAAAGCACAGTATTTTCTGTTAGTCATGGGGGTTTTGTGTAGGAAGTTTGTCCCAATTTTATCATTGGTGGGGTTCGGAATGCTCTTTGATTGTAGGTGAACTATAAATCCCAGCAACTACAACTCCCAAGTTTGGGCCCACAGCGCTCTCTGGATATAGGTGAACTACAACCCCCAAAACTCAAGGTCAGTGCCCACCAAACCCTTAAAGTATTTTCTGTGGATTCTGGGAGTTCTGTGTGCCAAGTTTGGTTCAATTTCATCGTTGCTGGAGTTCAGAATGCGGAGTTGGTGGAGTTCAGAATGTATAATGCGGACTTTATGAACGTTTACATTACCTTGTAAGGAACGAAACAATTTGCACATGTATATGCTATTCAGCAAAATATATCATATGTAGGCACCTGGGACCCTTAGAACAATATTATATATACTGTGTTTGATTATATGCATTCTACTCATGATAGTTTGACTTGAGGTTTTATGCGCTGGATCTATGTCACTTAATATATTTTTGTAAGACTTTCATGTCCCTTCGGTTTGTTTTGAGCTTGTAGTTCTACAGACCTCCTTGTTGTTAAGTTAACTATACATCCCAACTACTACAACTTCTAAATGAAAAAATCAACCCCCACCTCCTCCCCAACCTCCCCAGTATTCAAATTTGGGCATATCGTATATTTGTGGCAAATTTGAAAAAGTGAATGAAAATACATCCTGCTTATCAGATATTTACATTATGATTCATCATACTAGCAAAATTAGTTATGAAATAGCAACGGAAATAATTTTATGGTTACGGCTACCACCAAGCCAGGAAGTGGGAGATATAGATCCAGGACGTTCTGGGGGGCGAGCTTTAACAACTGCAGCCGCAGGGCTTCTGCGCACTCCCCCTATACATTCTCCCACTCCTTAAATCAACCTGACCAAGGACAAACTGAACAATGCCAGCACCCCCGCCCTTTTCAGGAGGCGGGCAGGAAGCTGGACACCTAGTCCAGTCGTCTAGGAGGGTTGGGCAGGGGCGGGCAATACGCGTGATCTCGGGTAGGGGTAATAGGGACGGTAGCCGCAGGTCTTATGAGAGAGAGCGGAGGAGCCGACAGAAGGCTCGTCCTCCCTCTGACCTACGTGCTATCCCGAAGTACGCAGATGGGGAGCTCCCTACTTCCTCTCCTCCAACTCTGATACTGGCCAACGCCAGGTCCGTGCGAAACAAGTCAGCGACCATCAGGGACCTCCTCTCAGAAAGGAGGGCCGACCTTGCCTGTCTCACTGAGACATGGCTCCAGGAAGGCGACGAGGTTATCTTGCACGAGCTAACATCCCCGGGATATGTGGCCAGTTATCAGACGAGGACCGAGGCGGGGGAGGGGTGGCCATCCTTAGCCGAGACTCTATTAATTCCAGGACGATTCCGACAGCGAACATCCCTGGGATGGAGTGTACGGGCCTGGTATGGGATCTGGGTGAGAGTGTAGCCTTCCTGCTGGTGTACCGTGTACCCGACGCACCGGCAGGAAGCCTACCTAAGCTGCTGGAGGTGGTTGCGGGGTGGGCATTGAGGTTCCCTAGACTTATTGTCCTGGGGACTTCAATGTACTCGCCGACACCACCTCCCCGTCAACTGCAGCCGTGGACCTGGTGTCTACCATGGAGGCACTCGGACTCTCACTATGTAAGACCGGCCCCCACGCACCATGCAGGTCACACATTAGATCTGATCTTCGCTGCTGGAATTCAGGTGATCCTAACCTCCGTTACGGAGGTTCCATGGTCGGATCACAATGTCCTGGAAGTCCGGCTGGGTTTAGCCCCTCCCGGTAAGGGTGCAGAACCTATTTTGGTTCGCCCAAGGAGACTTATGGAACCCACTAGGTTCCTGAATGCTCTGAGGGCTTGGGAACCCCCCAGCGACTCGGTCGACGGCCTGGTAGAGCACTGGAATGCCAGCCTCTCCACGGCCTTAGACGAGATCGCCCCCAGGCGTTCTCTCCTTCCCCGCAAAAATCGCTCGCCATGGTACACCGAGGAGTTGCGGGCGATGAAACGGAGAAAGAGACAACTAGAGGATGTGTGGCGGAGTCTCCGTGACGGAGTGTCGAAATCAGCTTATAAACAATTTAAGGAAGTTTATGAGCAAGCTATCAAGGAAGCAAAAAGGGTTACTACTCTTCCTTGATAGAGTCAGCCAGTTCGCGCCCGGCCCAATTATTTAAGGTAGTCGGACATTGACAACAATCCCAACTGTCCCAAATGATAAGGGTTTGGCTCCTTCAGCCGAGGCTTTTCAGAACTTCTTTGCTGACAAGATTTCGACCCTCCGCCGGGACATTCCGGCCACCCTTGATACAGTTAGCGAACTCGAGACTCCGCCGCCACTCGGTGGGCCCACCTTCACCCGCTTCCAACCGCTGGACGCAGCAGCTGTCGATAGGTTGCTAGCTGCAGCTAGACCAACTACTTGCTCCCTCGACCCGTGCCCCTCTTGGCTTGTCAGATCCTGCCGAGAGGGGTTACGAGGCCCCCTGGGCACGATCATAAATAGCTCCCTTGAGCAAGGAGTCTTCCCAGGGGGGTTAAAAGAGGCCATGGTGAAACCGCTGCTGAAGAAGCCGAATTTAGAACCTTCGGCTCCCTCCAATTACAGGCCGGTTTCCAACTTGCCTTTCTTAGGCAAAGTAATTGAGAGGGCAGCAGCGGATCAGCTGCAGCAGTTCCTAGAAGACACAGCTGGACTTGATCCCTTCCAGTCCGGCTTCCGTATTGGGCATGGGACGGAGACTGTGCTTGTCGCCATTACAGACCAGATTCGACGCCAACTGGACCAGGGTGGATCAGCACTGCTTGTCTTGTTAGACCTGACAGCAGCGTTCGACACGGTAGATCACGCATTGTTGACCCACCGTTTAGCTGGCTCCGGGTCGGGGACTGCCCTTAAATGGGTGGCCTCCTTCCTCCGGGACCGGGGACAACGTGTGGAGGGGCGGGAGGTCTCCGGGAGACTCCCACTTAAGTGTGGGGTCCCCCAGGGGGCCATCCTCTCCCCCTTGTTATTCAACGTTTATATGCACCCCCTGGCCCAGTTGGCCCGCGACTTTGGTCTGGAGTGTCATCAGTATGCAGATGACACCCAGCTCCTGCTGAGAATGGACGGCAGGCCGGACTCCGTACCCGATTGTTTCCATCTATGCCTTGAAGCCGTGACTGGTTGGCTGCGTGCCAGCCGGCTGAAGGTGAACCCATCGAAGACGGAGATCCTGTGGCCTGGTCGGCCTGGGCTGGGTGGGTGCCGGTTGCCTACCCTGGACGGCGAATGGCTTAATCCATCGCCGTCGGTTAAGAGCTTAGGGGTTGTGTTGGACTCCTCGCTGACCATGGAGGCCCAGGTCTCCGTGGTCAGCAGGACGTCTTTCTATCACCTCCGTCAGGCTAGGCGACTGGCCCCCTACCTGTCCAGGGACAACCTGGCCATGGTAATCCAAGCGACAGTCATCTCGAGGTTAGACTACTGTAACGCCCTCTACGTTGGCCTTCCCTTGTCGACAATCCGGAAACTCAAGCTGGTGCAGAATGCCGCCGCTCGCTTACTGGCAGGAGTGCCAGTGAGAGAACATATTACACCGATACTCCGGCAACTGCACTGGCTTCCCATTGAGTACCAAATTGCCTTCAAGGTGCTGGTTTTGACCTTTAAGGCCTTGCACGGCCTAGGGCCTGCGTACCTGAAGGACCGCCTTACCCCGTATGTGGCCCCGAGATCACTGCGATCAGATGAACAGAATCTGCTACTAATTCCATCAGTCCGCTCCTGCCACCTATCGACGACCAGACAAAGGTCCTTTTCTGTGGCGGCACCGGTGCTCTGGAACGCCCTCCCGGACAATGTTCGGGCCATCTCCGAACTGGCCCCGTTCCGGAGGGCGTGCAAGACGGCCCTCTTTGGCTCGGCCTTTAATTAGGCACACCGGTCGAAGAACTTTGCTATGTCCTCGTGCCCATATTGGTCGATGTAATCTATTTTAATTGTGGTTTTATGTTGTGTGTATAAATTGTAGGGCCGTATGTCGCTATGTAACGACATGCCGCCCATGTATTTTACTGTGATCCGCCCCGAGCCTGCTGGGAGGAGCGGAATATAAGAACGAACAATAAATAAATAAATAAACATGAGGATCTGTATTAAGGGGTCACAGCATTAGGAAGGTTGAGAAACGCTGCACTAGAGAATGACTCCACTTCAAATCCAGTTGCTGCCTCCTGCAGAATTCCGGAGTTTATAGTTTAGGGAGATGCTGTCCTGTTCCTGTCCACTTTAGCTTGCCCATCCCAAGCATGACAGTCTCTGTATGTTCTACTTCTTGCTTTATAATGTCTAGCTTTACCTGCTTTATGATTCCAAATTCCAAAATTATATATTTTATCCTGCTTCACTTCTTTTTCTTTCACCTCTGATAATGGCAACCACTGATATTTGTATTTTTGGATGCCATCTCTGGTTTAATTTTACATTGTTTCATCACTGGGGTTTCAAAGTAGAAGGCTTCAGGAGTGGCTTACCATTGCCTTCTTGTGCAAAGTACTAACAAGTTTTAGCTATGGTGCCACTGTTTCTTCCAGTTACCTTCTCACTTCTCCTGCTTCCCATTAGCTGTTAAGCACATATAGTCTGGCTGACATTGGAAACCTACCATAAAAATCCCCTATTTTCATGTGATCCTGGCACCAAAAAAAATCAGTGCCATGTTGAGAAAGCAACATTTATACTATCATTTGAGGGCAGTTTTCTCCTATTTTTCAGTGATACGTTATTCAAAAATCTATCTTTATTTATGTATTTACCATATTTATACCCCATCCTTCTCAACCTCAAAGGGGACTCAAGGCAGCTTTACACATAGGCAACTATTCAATGTAATAAAAACTGCACCATCCACAATCGTAATCCAGGGCCATTCCGTTTCCATCTATTGCACTATAATTATTCTAGAAAGCTTGGTCCCAAAGCCACATTTTGACTTTCTTTCTGAAGGCCAGGAGGGAGGGGGCTGATCTAATATCACTGGGGAGGGAGTTTCACAGGTGAGGAGCCATCACTGAGAAGGTCCTGTCTCTCGTCCCCACCAACCGCATCTGTGAAGAAGGTGGGACCAAGAGCAGGGCTTCCCCAGAAGATCTATATGTACATGTGTCTATTAAACTTCACAAATTTTGACACTTTACTTTGTCATCCCCCTTTTTACTACTATGTTGTGAAATAGTCACAACATCATACAGTATCTGCAACTCACCACCCACAACCCAGGAATGTGGCATGCCTCCTTTATGATTTAGTGAAACAGAAAAGGTACAGTACCTAAAAGTAACACTTATTCTGCAAAATAAGTTACGTAATCTTATATGAATTTACAACCATAATATAATGTAATGGTTTAATAGATTTTAATAGTTTAATAGATTTCAGCAAATGTCTAATAAATCATCAAGAAAAAGGAGGGTGGTGAGGAGATCAAGTTAACAGTCTTTTAAATTATATCCACATGATTATCCTTTAGGAATACCTGTACCTTTGTTTGGCACTCAGAAATAGTTATTTCTGTGACCATAGCTCCCAGATACTATCATTCCAATGGTGGTTATGCAATACTGGTATTTCTCATCTGTAATTACTTTACAAAACTCAGTTTTGGTGATCTTGGAAAATTAAGAATCACATAGTTCTTTAAAGTACTGCAGTTTTCAACTTAATCTTGAATTTGACCAAAGCAAGCCTTTAAATCTTATCACTCCAGTCTAACATCTCATTGTTTCTTCTCTCATATAATTAAAAAAAATGTTGTCCCAATTTTCTAGAGAAATGACTCCTGCTAATTCTTGGGATTGGGGACTGGTGTCAAGATAAGCATGTAATATGTTCCAGCATGAACACGGAACCCCTGGTTCTGTAGTGATCGTATGGAGGATTCATTTTCTGCCAGAACCCCAGCATATAGAGGAAAGCCAAGAGCATGCATCTTCCTTCCCAGATTCTGTAGGATGTGTCCATTCCATCTCTGTCCCCGATACTGAGGGAAGGTATAGCCATGTGTTAAGCAACCATAGGGATCACTGAGGGACCAAGCAGCCAACTGGTCTTCCTTATCTAGGAGGCAAGTGCTAGGGAAGTTGCGGATCAAGCTTTCCAGATAGCACAGGCTTCGATCATTGCCCCCAAAGTCCCAAGCATCATTGAGTGTGGGTGCATGGGATGGGTTGAGGGTGCCAAAGTGGAGGAGGTCACTCTTGAACCTGAAATATAAAGGCAAGGAAGTAGAGATGGGTGAGCAAGTAGGAAGAAACTTTCAAGAGAAAGCCCTGAGCTTGAACAACCTGGAGGTCTTCTATTTCACTTAATGAATAGAGAAATGAGTGGAGAAATAAAAAAAATCCTACAACTTGGGGGCAGGAGTACTTTGTACAATGTACATTCTGTATTCTATTGGTTTGGTGTGGATCCATTTTTCTGGAGATTCCTTCCTTTCAAGAGGGAAAAAGCCAGGCTTTAACTGGAAAAATTACCCGTAAAGGTATTTATAAGGGAAGAGGTAGACTCACCAATGCAAATCAGGTTTAAAGGTGCATTGATATGGTTAAATCAATGCAATTTGACACCACTTTAACAGCCATGGCTCAATAGTGTAGAATCATGAGAGTTATAGCTGTACAAAGTCTTTAGGTTTATCTGTCAAAGAGTCCTTTTGGCTCACTAAATTACATATCTCATGATTCCACAGCATCATGTACGTTAAAGTGATGTCAAACTACATTGTGTAAATCGCCCCGAGCCTGCTGGAAGGAGCGGTATAATAATAAGAATGAATAATAAATAAAAAATAAAAATTAATGCGACAGTGGAAATGCACCCTTATCCGGATCACCTCCATATGGGTGCTTCCTAGAACTATTATTATTATTATTATTATTGCCCTTCTGTTGCCAAATTACAGTAAGCCACCCAAGTCCTTCTAATCTAGGGTGATGGGGTGGGATATAAATAAATAAATAATAATAATTGGATTATTTCCATGCACAAGACTTCTACTCACAATTTAAACTACTATACAGAAAGGAGGAAAAGACAGAAGAAACAATGGAAAACCACAGGAAAGTTACAAGATGAAGATAACAATCTCTGGATCTTCTGTAACCCAACATGAATGAGGCAGTGCAATTGCACAGTAAAAGCTTTTCCTGGAAGCATCCTAACTATTCACATTGTTAAAATATTGCACTGTTCATCCAGCAATATTCTATGCACACAAATGGGTCTAGCATCTGCCACAAGTGAGACCATCTTAGCACACATTCTTTGTTCTTCTTTTGGATGCCATTATAATTTCAATCAATCATATTTACTAAGCACCACAATCCAAACATCTTGGAACAGGCTGTGATAGCTGCTGTCATCATTAGTGGAAGTATTCCAAAGTATTCAGGAAGGGCAATCCTGTTTCCTCCACAGTGATAGCACTGGGTGGAGAAATGTCTACTATACTAACCTCGTTTTTCCAGACATTTTCTTGCTGTGTATGCCTCACCTCCTGCCAGAGTTTCAAAGCATTACATTTAGCACTATATCTGCTCCAGTTTCCCAGGAAAAATGGCCAAGCTGGCCAGAGAATTCTGAATTTCCGAATTTTGATTCCAGCTCAGCATATATTTGTGTTGACATGTTTGCCCTTTTTCCAAATGACTAGTTATCAAATTGGTGTTACCCTGGCTGACAAGCCCATTTTCTCCATTTGCAGAAAAGAGATAGTATCCCGACACTGGAACTGAACCAGCAGTTAGCAATAGCATAATAAAAATTATAAATATGGCCAGCCTGCGTGCATTTACCTGCAAGAGGAGGCATAGCAGGATGGTATTCATTTGGAGGTGCTTGACAATGTGATGGCAAACTCTATTAAGCTTTCCAAAGGAAGCATGATAAGGATCCTTGAAGTTGGTTATTAGGAAAATTCTTATTACTTCTGCCACATGTGGAATGGACCAAAGCCTTGAAAAGTCACATTATTTTTACTAGCATATCTGCAATCTTCCAGGCCCATAGGTTCAGGCCTTGCAATAGGTATATAGATTCAGGAGAAGCAGGGTTCTCTAGTTCACAGTTCTGATAGAGGTCTGTTTCAGGTTGAAATTCACAAAGAGTGTTTCTGCTGTGTGTTTGGACTATCTACAACTGTAATGTTACTACAAATATCATATAAGTTAGTTACAGAATTCTCAGATGTGTCTTATTCAACTAAAGAGCTCCGCACAGTCCCTCAGAGCAGCCAGGTTGATGGCAGGTTGGTGGGATCAATCACACTCACCGGCTCTCAGATAGAGTAGATGGGTTTGGGTGCATCAGTGGCAAGTAACTGTATGTTTTCAGATGGACACCTCTGGTCTTTGCTATATCTTTGATGATTTCATACACCCCATCTTGGATACCTATGTGAACAAGATGTGACTTTTTAATTACTGCATTTGCATAGTCATTGAAAGCATAATTCTAAAATAGAACAAGTGATCTAACTGAGAGGGGCATTTTTTAATATAATGGACCCTTGGTGTCTGCTGTGGTTTGTTTCCAGGACCTTCTGTGGATACCAAAAATCTAGGAATGCTAATGTCATCTATATATATAACTTTGTTGTCGTCGTCTTGAGTACCTTAAAAACAAAAAAACTACAGGGCCAAATGACCCCAAACTTGGCAGCACAACGTCACACAATGCAAGGTGTGACCAAAGATAATAAAAACAAAAATATTAAATACTTACCAATCCTAAAAAAGGAGAAGATGCCACTGGGCATGCGTACAGGGAGGGGGTGCGGATGCACAAACACAGGAGAGCTCCATGTGCTGGAGCCAGTGCCCGTAATGGGAAATATGCTGTTAGTCCAGTGGTTCTCAACTTGTAGGTCCCAGGATATTTTGGCCTTTAACACCCAGAAATCCTAACAGTTGGTAAACTGGCTAGGATTTCTGGGAGTTGTAGGCCAAAACACCTAGTATGTATCAGCATCTCCATTACAGGGATGATCCAGCCAGGGCCGTAGCCAGGATTTTGATTCGGGGTGGGGGGGCTGAGTTTGGTTCGGGGGGGGGGCTGAGACTGGGTGGAAGAGGGTCTACCCTAGCAAACCTTTTGTATTGTTATCCCAATGACCCCATTAATGTGGGATATAATGAGCATGGTGATCAGATCATGATATGAATAAACATAACAGTTTAAATAATGTACCAGTAAGGCCTTTTGCGGACCACCCTGAGAATTTCGGGGCTGAAGCCCCTTAGCCCCCCGGCTACATGCCTGGATCCAGCCAATATGTTTATTGTTCACTTGCAGAGACTCACCTTGCAGCTGAAAAGCTCTACCCCAGTCAATGATGTCCTCATTTTCTAAGAGAGCTCGACAGGTGTCCATGTCTGAATAGAAAGTAACATGCAAATTGGCATAAAAATCCAATTTGTCTTTCACCACCTGAAGAGGATAGCATAAAGCTACATCAGTAAGTTATAGCTACTGCCAAGATGCAAGAAGTGGGGCTGGGCTACTGGTGAAACAGCTGAATAATATTAGTGTTGAAGAACAATGAAAATATAGTCAATGAAGCCAACGCAGAAAAACTGGATTCGTTTGGTAGGTGCCAGTGCCAGAGAAGGAGATGGCCATTCTAATCATTTTCCAGAGTTTATAAAGCACTTCGATGCTAGTGATGAGTGTCAGAACTCACTGTAGCCACCCTTAAATAACTCACAGGAGGCATCCTGGATTTTACTAAGAACTTTTACTACAGGATATCTAACATGGATAAAGCCAAGAGTGAAACACCCACTCCCCGTTTCCCCTTATATACACACCCACAACATTTCAAACACCACATTCCCGCTCTCCCCATTTGGCGCACAGTCTTTCCCTCCTGGCTGCAGCCATTGATTCTCCTCTCCAGATGCAGCTGGTTTCTTATCTTGTGTTAAGTCTGGCAGGATCCAGATTCAGGGCCTCAATCTCCAGGCTCTGAATTTCGGATCATGACAATGAGTGAATTGATTCTGCATAAAGTAGTGGGCTCCACGAGAGGAAAATTTCCAGATACATTGAAACCAACATGGTTATAGACAAAAAGCGAGGAAATATTTAGGGAACTTTAGTAGAAGTGGAAGGACACATGATATAGAGATTCAAAATTTGTAAGTTGAGACTTGGTGGATGTTACTGGTTAATCCCAAGATAAAGGTACACCCCAAGAAGCTGATTATGAGAGCCACTGAAGGCTGTAATTAGCCTGAAGAAGTTGCTTTTAACAATTCAAAGAAGGATATTGTTTCAATATTTACATTGGTTTGCATTATTGTTTTAGCTAGTCCTCCACACAGCTTGGAGCTGACTGTATGGGAAGAATCAACCTCTCCAGTACTTAGATTTCATGACTTACCCCTTTACGTGGGCGTGTAAGCACAGTTTTAAACTCAGGCCAAGAGTCTACCACCACTTCATGTTGAGCGGGGTTTCCACGGTTGATGTGCATCACAGCCCCATAAGCCTGTTAAAGAAATATGGGGTTAGGCTGATGCCCTGAAAAAGCTGAGCACAACACTTCCAGGATAATATTAAATGTATCACAGTGTTAGAGTAGACTTCCTGTGAGAAAAAGTAATTTCCAGGGAATTGAAGATAATCTTTGCATTCTTATGTGAATCCAGACAATGAGAGATTTAGGACGCACACCGTTTTCACACAGTGGATAGAGTAATAAACTGCCAGAAGATGCCACCATGCCCACAAATTAGGAAAATTCATAAAGAATCAAGTTATTTTTGAAGTATTATTGAACTAGTTACCATGTTAATTATATTTTAAAAGCAACTTCCAATTATTAATGGAAATTTTAGTTATGTTTATAGAACACCTGAATGTTACAGGCAGCTAGTCCATGACACAAAAGGCTATCTTACTTTTAAAAAAAAATTATGACCAAACTTTTATCATATCATATTCAAATTCTATACTCACTTTATTATACAATATTTTATTTGTTCTTCCTCCATCTCTATTTTTAACAAGTGTTCATACATTTTACCTATTCAAGTTTTTATCATTTGTATACCACCACACCCAAATTCTGATTTTTTAAAATTCACAATTATATATTCTTTTTAATCTTGCAAATGTTTTCTATAAGGATACTACTGAAACTGATGACCTTCTGCCAATAGTTATTTGTTTGTCTTGGTCAAATTAGAAAAGATAATGTCAAGTCAACCATCTTTCTTTTGCTTTTATTTCTTGACCTTTTTATCTGCAGCTATTGCTGCATTTTATTTAGTATTTTAATTAGGGGTTTTATATATTGTTTTTAAATATACCTGTTTTTTTGTTATTAACATGGTTTTGTTTACAACTGTTATGTGTTTTACTGTATTTGTATATTTTGTTGCACTACCATGTGCTTTTGTAAACCGCCCCAAATCCCTTTCAGGAGATGGTGGTGGGATATAAATAAAATAGTAGTTATTATTATTATTATCTGACACAAAAACACAGTATGACACAGCAAATGAGATATAAGTGCTGGATTTTGTATCACAAAATCACAAGTCAAACACTTCCCAAGCATTTAGGACTGTGTGATGTATTTTCGAATGATGTGTGCAGATCCAAGTAAGGTGGCCTTTTACAGTTGATTATTATTATTATTATTATTATTATTATAATAAATGCTTCTTGTAATGAAGCCATAATACATGTTAGGGCATAATCGTGGTTAAAATCTATTCCTTATTCTTAATGAAGCATATCTCAGAAGCCGCTTATTAAAATTAGTAGTCACGTTAATATTATTATACCATAGGTATCTGTGGAACCCAAACTTCAAGTCATGCCCTTCTATTTATTTATTTATTTATTTCCTATACTTTTACCTTGCCCTTCTCTCCCCCCCCTACCCCCCCCCGGAATGGGGACTCATCCTTGTTAACTGTCTAGGAAGAGCTGGCCATGAAACCAAGGCAGGAGGGTAACTGAATCTTACCGGAAGTGCCTGAGGCAGGCTCCTTTGCAGAACAGCCTCCAGAAACTGCAACTTTGAGGCACAGGTCAGGATCGGCATAGCTAGCTACTAGATGGAGGTGTGGCTGGGAAGCACCTGGAGAAAAAGGAGAGAGGTGGACAGACAGATATCAGTCTTCTAAACAAGTATATTTTCAAGTTGTGGATGGTAAACACACATATTCTTAAACCAAGTAAGTCTGGAATGACTTGTTATGTGAAGTGAAACTGCATGTTTTGTATACCCTTTGGCAACCAGTAAGTCAATAGCTTTTTCAGACCTTGTTTCTCATGATTACTTATAAAATCTTTCCACCAGATATGAGCGATCCCTGTGCATTTGCAAAATCCAAATAATTAGCATAGCTGCAAACGAACTATATTTATTTATGAAATACTAGGGGGTGGTACATACATGCAGAGGGAAATCCTAGCATGTTCAAAAGCAGATAGTCCATATACACAAATTTCCCCCTACTAAAGAGGAAAAGCCACATTAACACAAAGCATGGTTTGCTCCTTGCTTATAGTACAGTTTCATATGACTTTATCACACACAGGTAGCAAACCAGCAAAAATGCAGGACTGTCACCTTTGGTGAGAGTTCCTATTGCACTATGACATGTGCCACCATTGCCAGTCTGTCACTTCTCCACAACAAACTCTTCCCCTGCTACTGACAGGAAAGCTAGTCAGTAGCCCCAAATTGCAATGTGATTCTGGCACTTCCCTTGTGCAATGAGTCAGAAAGGCACTTCTGTAACAACACAGACGTGATGCCAGGGGACAGGATTGTCCTCCTCTTCCATTCTTCCCCTCAGCAAATCAGATTTAAATGGTTTTGAAAAAATATTAAACTTTGCTGGAGTTTTAAAGTTTTTTCCAACAGTGTTGTGGAAATCTGGGAGGGCAGAGTTAAATCAGAAGTGCCGCCACAGGGCCTCAGATCACTGATGTATTGCAGTTACACAACGCTTGGAGAGGTGTGATAGGAAGAGCCATCATTCTAGTAAATTGCTGTTATCCCTAATAATATGAATGGCACGAGATAGTAGCATCATGCGATAAAATCCTTAATTGTCATCCATAATTTCTATTCTACGACACTGTAACAATGCACCTTTGAATCTGAATTAGTCCATTAAGTCAGTGTTTCCCAACCAGTGTGCCGTGGCACACTAGTGTGCTGTGAGAGATCATCAGGTGTGCTGTGGGAAATTACAGTGTAGAGAGAGCGAGCCTAGCAGGAAACTTCAGGCAGCAGAAATGAGGCTTTCCTGGCCGAAACAGCAATGCCAGCCAGCCTGGCTGCAGTCAGGGAGAGCCCTCGACGTCCAGAACTTTCGTCCCTCCAGGATGCAGCCTGACTGATGACTTCCATTGGCACCCTTTGATACATGATACCTGATAAGACTTGGAAATAGCGACGCGCCCCGAAGAAGCGTCCACGGACGCGAAAACGGCACACCACCTTGGCGCCAGGAGATTATCCAGCCGTTCGGCTCTGTCCCGGCTCTCCTTCCTACTTGTGGGGTTCACTGAGCTCTTACCAGAGCCCCCACGGCACGACAGGTCGCTTTCACCTCATTCCGCTTGCTTTGCGGCTCCTTTTCTGGCATCTCCGGCAGGCTCTCCCCTTAACGCGGTCGCTTCTACCCGGCGCCGCGGCTTGAGTTCCCTTGCCGCGCAACATTGCGGGGGGACCTTTTCGCATGTACCGCCTCCCTGAACTGTTTCAAAATTATTATTTACGGTGGAATCACCTCCCCTCCTTATGGACCCTCATTTTTTGTTGAATGTGTTGATCAATAGAAAGCTATATACTGTATGCTGTGAACAAACTTGTAACCATTCATAACTTTGCATGCAATCTCAAGGCGCACATGTTCTTGCTGTATATGTCCTGTTATATTTTCATGTTTGTGTGAATTATAAGAATACTGACATATAATGTTTCATGCTTATTAGTTTAAACCAGTTGTTATAGCATCTTGTATGACCACTGAGCTTGTTACACCCACCCAGTGTATTTGGATGACCTGCTAATTTTTTCTCCTGACCAGGCGACCCACGACCGCCATGTCAAGGAAGTGCTCCAGAGACTCAGAGACCACGGTCTCTATGCCAAGCTGGAGAAATGCGTGTTTGATCTCCGCGAGGTGGATTTCCTGGGCTACCGCATCTCTCCCACGGGCATAGCCATGGATGATACCAAGGTCCAAGCTGTGGCAGACTGGGCGGCCCCTGCCAGCAAAAAAGACATTCAAAGATTCCTGGGCTTTGCAAACTACTACAGAAAGTTCATTCCTGACTTTGCCAAGTGGGCTGACCCCATCACCCAGTGTTTGCGAGGAAAGGTGCCGTTCCGGTGGACACCGGAGGGGGACGTGGGGTTCCGGAAGTTGAAGCAGCTGTTCACCACGCAGCCGCTTTTGCAGCATCCCAACTCCCGCACCCCTTTCATCGTACAAGCTGATGCCTCGGATGTAGCAGTGGGAGCGATCCTGCTACAACCGCAGGGGACAGACTTATTGCCCTGTGCCTACTACTCCCGGCAGCTGACGGCGCCGGAAAAGAACTATACCATTTGGGAGAAGGAGCTCCTGGCCATTAAAGTAGCTTTTGAAGTTTGGAGACATCTGCTTGAAGGGGCCAAATTTCCGGTGGAAGTTCATACCAACCACCGGAACTTGGAGCACTTGAAGACTCAGCGCAAGTTGAACCAGAGGCAACAGAGATGGTCCCTGTTCTTTGAGAGATTCAATTTCCGCATTCACTATGTGACCCCCCAAGCAGACCAAACAGGCTGATGCATTGTCTCGGAAGCCGGAGTATGTCCACGGAGGAGAAGGGCTTCCTGAGGCACGGCTGTTAAAAGCGGAAAACTTTGCCGCTGCTGGCGCAGCCCCTGCGCCGCCCCCGGCGGTCAACCCGGCCCCGGGGGACAAGAGATCTCTGAGTGACCGGATCCACGCCCAACAAACGGGAGACCCTTGGGTGCAAGAACAGTTAACCAAGGGGGTGCAATCCCCTTTCCAAGTCAAGAACTGGGTACTCTACCACCGTGAGGGTGTTTATGTTTCTCCCGGGCCCGAGAGGGAGGAGATTCTCAGACTTGTCATGATAGCCGGGCCACGGGACACTTTGGACTGTTCAAAACTCTGCAGTTGGTGCTCCGGGATTTCTGGTGGCTCAAAGTGCGGCGGGACGTGGAGGACTATGTCAGCTTTTGCCCTGTGTGCCAGCGGGCCAAGCAGCAAGGGGGCAAGCCGGCTGGCTTGCTCCAGCCGCTCCCGACCCCTTCCACTCCTTGGAAGATGATTTCGGCCGATTTCATCACCGACTTGCCCAAGTCCAAGGGGTTCACCACGATCCTGGTTGTGGTGGACTGCCTCACCAAGATGGGTCACTTCATCCCCTGTGTGGGGGTGCCCACTGCTAAAGAGACTGCTGATATGTTTGTGCAACATGTGTTTCGCTTGCATGGCCTGCCACAGAGTTTGGTGACGGATCGGGGCACCCAATTCACTTCCCAGTTCTGGCGGGCTGTGCAGAAGTTGCTGGGGATTGAAGCACGGATGTCTACGGTTCATCACCCCCAGACCGACGGGCAAACCGAAAGGGTTAACGCCACGTTGGAACAGTATCTGCGGTGCTATGTGAACTATCAGCAGAACAATTGGGCGTCATTGTTGTCTTTGGCGGAGTTTGCTTACAACAATGCGACGCAAGAATCTATCAAAGAGACTCCTTTCTTTGCCAACTACGGACATCATCCTCGGTTTTACCCTCCGGTAGACCAGTCGGGGGACGTGCCCGCAGCGGAAGATTGGCTCCAGGAGCTCACTGCCTTGCAAGAGATGCTGCGCACTCAATTGGACCAGGCTAAAGCGGATTACAAGCGGATGGCTGATCGGCGGCGCCAAGAGGGTCCGGAGATCCAGGTGGGAGACAAAGTCTGACTGTCTACCAAGAACTTGCCTACGCAGAGACCTAGCCGCAAACTGGATGCGAGATTTTTGGGTCCCTACAAGGTGTTGGAGAGTGTGGGACCTGTTGCCTTCAAACTACAGCTCCCGGCGGACATGAAGATCCACCCGGTCTTTCACTGTTCCCTGTTGCGGCCGGCGAAGGGGGTGCAGCCTGATGTGACGCAGCCGCCGCCTCCTCCGCTGATGCGCGATGGGGAGGAGGAGTTCGAGGTCCAGGACATCCTGGATGCCCGCCTCAGATACCGGAAGCTGGAGTATTTGATTGACTGGAAAGGTTTTGGACCGGAAGAGCGCTCTTGGACACCGGCTCGGGATGTTCACGCCCCGGACATTGTTGCCCGTTTTCACCGGAAGTATCCCGACAAGCCCAAGCCTCGCGGGAGGCCTCGGAGGGGCCCTGAGGGGGGGGGATAGTGTAGCAACCCAGTTCTCTTTCGTGCCTGGGGGGCAGGGGGCAGCACCGGGGGTCCCACTTGCATTAGAGCCAGCCGCAGCTGAGGAGGAAATGGAGGAAGGGGTTAACAAGTTAGCTAGGCCTTACTCTCCCACAGAGAGTCTGGCTTGGGATGAGGGATGGCCGGATGCCTATGAGGACTGGGAAGGTCAGGCTGATTCAGAAAGTGTTGATAGCGATGAATGTTATGAGAAACCGGGTGGGTACGGATCACAGGAGAGAATTTGGGAAAACATGGGCGATGAGGCCATGGAAGCTGAAAGGGAGTTCGACTCTCATGAAGATAGTGAGCCAGGTGCTGGGAGGCAAGGACGAAGCTTTGATAGGAGACGGAGCATCGAGTCTAGTAGGAGGGAATGGCACCGTAGTCTATAGTGTCAGAGAAGCGCTAGATCCCGTAGCACAGATTACCGCCGAAGCCTAGAGCATCGGGGGCCTCGCCCCGGGGTTTAAGTATAGGATCCGTGGGAAAGGATCCTCAGTAGCTCGGCCACTTCTAATCTAAGCGAAGTGAAGCGAGCGAAGGATCACGGAGCCAAGTTGCCAGCTCGTGCCTTGCCAAGAAGTTTCTTGGGCCCTGTTTGAACCTTGCTTTGTTCCTTGATCCGCTTTGTTTTGCGGAGCCTTTTCCAAGCCTTTGCCAAGACCTTTGCCTTTGGATTTTACTATTGCCAAGACCTTTGCTTTTGGATTATACTACGCACTCCTTACTTTTGGATTGAACTTTTCTATATTTTGATGGACAATTACCTTTTCATCTGTTCTTTATTACTCAATAAATAGTTAGCTGATTACCGTCTCTGTGTGTGTGATTAAGGGGCCGGCCGAGTCCTTGCATCGTGACACCTCCCTCCTCTCTCCTTCCCTTCCTTCCTTCCCTCCCTCTGCACGCCAAGGGCTACCTGGCCGGACTGCGGCTCCTCCTGCCCTTGGCACGCAGAGGGAGGGAGGGAAGGAAGGAAGGGAAGGAGAGAGAGAGGAGGGAGGGAGGAAAGTTCTGGACGCTGAGGGCTCTCCCTGACTGCAGGCTGGCTGACTGGCATTGCTGCTTCAGCCAGGAAAGCCTAATTTCCGCTGCCTGAAGTCTATCCCCTCCGCGCCAGGGAAGGGGAGCAACCCCTCATCTCCTTGCCTCTCCTGGCTGGGCTCCGGGTTCGCTTCAGAGCAGAGGCCGGGATGCGCAGCTCCACAGCCTTGCTTGGTTCCTTCCCGATCTGGCCCCAAGGAGACAGCAGGAAAACTGAAGGGACAGGGGGGAGGCTCTCCTGGGGTGGTTGAACCCCTTCGGGAAGGAGAGCTAGGGCTGGCGACAGCTGCGAGCCTCCGCTACCGTTTGTTCCGAGGCTCGGAGCCACCTCGTGTGCTCAATTCCTATTTGTCCTGCTCAGCCGAGCTCACGTGCATTTCGGCCACTCAGCGCAGCCCTCCCCCGCGGGACGGTGATGGGCCTCCTGCGCGTGGGCCTCCCGGGGGAGGGAGGGGGTTTGGCGGAAGCAGCAGCATCATGAGGGGGAAGGTGACAGTTAGTAAAATGACAGAGTGTCATTTTGTGTCATTTTGGTTGGTGGTGTGCCCCAGGATTTTGTAAATGTAAAAAATGTGCCGCTGCTCAAAAAAGGTTGAAAATCACTGCATTAAGTAACAGGACAGTCTTAAGAGCTTACACACTTTCTGAATCCCAGTTTAATGGAAGATCCATTCCTTTGCCTCATCAAAGCTCTTCTGCAAAAAGTAATATATTTCCAATATGGAGCTTCTCCTGTTTTCACTAAGCCTGATAAACACAATGTCCTGTGTAATAAGCATTTAATGTGCATTCTCATTTTCTTCTCAGTACATTATCATTTTTGAAACTGCACATTACTTTCTAATTGCATTTTTGTGTCAAACTGAATATTAAAAACACACACCCCAAAATCAATATTCTGGTTTTCAAGGAAATATAACACATGTCTCATCCTCAATTACAGTTATTACTCACCTAAAAGAGAAGACGAAAATCTTAGTACAGAGCTGCAGAAGTACCTAACGTCAGCCTTGGTGGGAATCTTTAATATGAATTTTTGCCAACCAGAAAAGCAATATTTTATTCCTGAGAGAAGAACAATTAACAAAGTTGTGCTTTGCCATCCAAGTGGGAAAGGAAGATTGGCTGAAACACAGTTTTGTTTTTGAAATGACCTGCTACTGTAAGTCCAGAGTACACCTCAGACAAGTGTATAATATTAACTGTGCCAAATGAATCCTTGGCATCAGCATTATTTTCTTGGAGGGGTTGGACATTAGCGGCATAGTGGCATGTGACAGTAACGTGTGAACACAACACCCAACACTACAACCCACCAGTGCATTTTCCTAATGTACTTACTCTACTGCTTAGAAAATCCTGGAAATTTGATAGCATGAATCAAAAGAATGCTCTTACTTTACAAAAGGAGCAGCAGAAACTCAGTTGACATTTTTTTAAAGCCAAAGGACATGAATGAACTAAGAATGATTACCTCTTACACTATCCATCCTTAATTTTTTTGATGCTTTTGGAATTTCCAGGTGAATATCACAATAAGTCTGGACTTGAGTATTATTAAGTATTATGTTTTATCTGTATATATATTATGTTGTATTGCTCCTGTAATTCTTGAACTTGGGACCTCATCACATTGAGGTCAATAAGCCAGGCGGCAGCAGGGGAATTCACCATGCAGTGTGGCGAATCTGAAAGTCTTGTCCCATGCCCCGAATCGCTTGCTGTGCCTCTTATCCCATGAGGTGAGTGGTGGGGGTGGGGGGGAAGCATCCCCCATTATTCTGAATTAAAACACGGGAAGCCTTCCATGTTTTCTGGGAAGCATCCTAGCACGCTACCAGTATGCTTCCTGTACTGAACCCAGCAGGAAGAAGCCTTACATTGTCTGATGACATCCAGCGGGATCTGTTGAGGAAGCTTCCTGGAAGCATTCTAGGACATTTCCCAAAGAGCATGTGATGAAGTTGTTAGAAGACGGTTTCTTCAAGTAGAAGGTACTGGGGCAGATAGATTGAGCAGCATCAGAAGCAGACCTCTCCCAACAATTCATGCTCCAGACACATTGTCCTGAATTTAAAATGTAGGATGTCACCCACAAATGTGGTGGAGAAAGGTATATCAGCATTAACTATGGAAATAGATTCACTTGTCAATCAGGTTAGCTTCTGTAGATGGACAGAAGGTAGGGGAGCATCTTCACCTTTACCAGCAAAGGGATAAGCCTGATTGTGAAAAAAGAATGGAAATCAGTTGCTAGTCCCAACCATTACTGGGTTATTGAAGCAATGGGAACTGTGTGTGCTGAAATGTATTTCATTGATTCAATACAATTATCCAACAAAATATTCAATTCCGGTCTACTTTAGCTCTGTCATCTCAAGTATGACAGTCTCTATCTACCTCGCCATATGGCGGCCAAAAAAGGTGGATGTCACTTCACTTTGCTGCAGGGAGTGGGGAAGCCACCACCCCACACCCCTCATTGCCCAATTCCTCCGGCTGTTGTTTCCATGGGGGAAGGCATGGTGTGCATGTGAAGCGTGTGGCTTTCCACCATTAAAGTTAATGGTTGTCATAGTGGCAGCAAGGTGCCGGTTTTGCCCCCCCTTTCACCCACGGAGCCAGCACAATGTCGTATAATGGAAGCTGGCCGGCTGAATGGTTGACCAGGGTTCGATCGCTGTATACCACTGATTTTACTCCTGTGTTATGAGGTCTTTAATGTCCTATTGTTGTTTATAATGTCTATTTCCCCTGATTTATGTATACTTCTTACATTCCAAATTCCTATAATATATTTTATGCAGCTTCATTTTTTTTCTTTTACCTCTGATAATTGCAACCACTGCTATTCACATTTTCTGATCCTATCACTGGTTTCATTTTAAATTGTTTAATCAATGTGGTTCCAATGAAGAAGACTTCAAGACTAGCTTACCATTGCTTTCTTTAATAGCTTCAATTTTTTTTCACCTTTGACAATGGCAACAGCTGGGCATCATTTGAGTTTGAATCCAATTTCATCAGTAACCACAGTGCTAATTATATCTTTCCTCTGCTTTTCCCCAATTAGTTACCTTCCAGAGTAGAAGTCACAATTTCTGATGATGTCTTTGGTTGCATTTTAGGTTGTTCCATCACAAAATAGAAGGCTTACAATTGCCTTCTTCTGTGAAGTAGTAACAAGCTATGGTATCACTGCCATTTTCTATCTCTGACAGATCCTTTTCCAGTGTACCTTTCCATTGCTGCAGCTTATGACCTCATCACAGTAGTCATTTTCATTATTGTAGAACACTTTGGCCCCAGTTGAGCCATGGAGCCTAACGCACATCAGATGACACAGGCTCACTTCCAACCAGGCTCTGTATTTCAAATGTGGTATAAGTTTCCTACAACACTGCAGGAACAAGGGAGACTTCCCATGTTCTAGTAGAAACCACAAGACCATTGCAGGAGGAAGTTGCATGACAATACTTCCCCACGTGTGATTAGGAAGTGTTGCTGCTGGTAAGTTGGAAGGGCAGAGCACCGAGATTAGCCCACTGCCTTGCCAATTCACCACGAAGGCTGGTGAATTGCTGCACGGGACCTTATCAATGTAATGAGGTTCCTAGGGTGACATGGGAGATCCTCCTCGCAGCACTGCTACAATCAGCATTTCCTATTCCCTTGCAGAAGCGTCTTATCCTGTCAGTGGTGAGATATCCGCAGTTATACTATAATTTGGGTGCAGCCTTTCTCTTGCTTTTTAGTGATATTTATCTATGCGGATAGGTATCTATTAACTGTCGCAGATTCATGACACTGTATTTTCCTATCCATCCTCTTACCATTATGGTTTAAAATAGTCACCACTTAAATCTGCAAAAAAATCTATTGCCAGACAGGGTCTTATGAGAAATTAATTAAGTTATTTCTGTTATTTATTATCTGATTAACGTACACAGTTAATTAAAACAAAGTTACATTTCAAATAACAAACTGTAACAAGCCTCAGTTACACTCATTATATTTTAAAATGCAACTCTTCAATTTCCCCTTTGCCAGCCAATATCAATCAGCAAACAGTATTTCCCCAAAGAAAACTCATCCCAGACTAATGGGTTCCTGCAGGCAGATACTTATCAGAACACCAGCTCTGGAATTCCTCCAATAAAAAGGTTTATTAAGTTTCCTGCCATAGTGTACACCAATCACAAACAGTACACCTTGCAAACACAAATGTACTTTTGAACAAATGATATTGTGGGTTGTAATTTGTACCAATCATAGCAAATGATATAGAAAGGATGCCAGCGGAAAACATCCCAAATCCAACATAACCCACAGACCAGAAAATGCATGGACATTTTTATAAAGGTCACAGATGCAGGTGAAATGTAAGGAGAAAATGCTACATGAACACGGCCATACAGTACGGAAGCCACACAACGCCCCAGTGATTGCGACCATAAAAGCCTCTGACAATACAGCAAATGATTATTCTCTCCAATGTCTTTCAAACATTTATAAAATGCCCATGCATTTTTAGGTCTGTGGGTTATGTGGGTTGTGGCGAAGTTTTCCCCTGGCATCCTTTCTATGTCAATAGAGCAATAAAGGATCTCTGATCCCTGCTTGTTTCTGTTTGGGATTAATTGGAGCAATCACACCAGGAAACGGACCCCAAGATTTCGGACATCACTATCATTCTAATACTGGCTAGAAGGTTCCAAGCTCAATTTTGCTGAGCTTTGGAAATGAAGAATCATGTGGCTCATTAAAGTACTGATGCTTTAAACTCAATCTTGAATTTAACCAAAGCAAGCCTTTGAATTTTATCATTCCAGCCTAACCTCTTTGTTTCTTCTCTGAAAACAATTTTAAAAATGGTTTTCCAGGTTATTTTTAGAAAATACTCCTCTCTGCTAATTCTTGGGGTTGGGGACTGGTGTTGAAATAAGTGTATAATATGTCCCAGGAAGAACATGGAACCCCTGGTGCTGTAGTGATCGTATGGAGGGTTCGTTTCCTGTCAGAACCGCAGCGTACAGAGGAAAGCCAAGAGCGTGCATCTTTCTTCCTAAATTCTGTAGGATGAGCCCAATCCACCGCTGTCCCCGATACTGAGGGAAGGTGTAGCCATGTGTTAAGCAACCATAGGGATCAATAAGGCACCAAGCAGCCAACTGGCCTTCCTCATCTAGGAGACAGGAACTAGGGAAGTTGCGGATCAAGCTTTCCAGATAGGACAGGCTCAGATCATTGCCCCCAAAGTCCCAAACGTCATTGAGTGAGGCTGCGTGGGATGAGTTGAGGGTGCCGAAGTGGAGGAGGTCACTTTTGAACCTGAAATACAAAGACAAGTAGGGATGTGTGAGCAAGCAGAAAGCCTTGAATATTCATCCTAGGCTGATGCAGAGGCAACCTCTTGGAGGACACTCAACACACAAGAAGAAATCTTAAAGAGAAAGTCCTGAGCTTGAATGACCTGCAGGTCTTCTATTTTCAGTCAATGAAGTGGAAAAATGAGTGGGAAAATGAACTGTTATGTTTATTGCACAGTGTGAGGGCAGGAATTTTTTGTATGCTCAATGTAACAACAACATTTGTTCTACTGGTTTGGTGGGGATCCATTTTTCAGGAGTTTCCTTCCTTTCAGGTAGGAAAAAAGCCAAGCTTTCATTATAAAAACTGCCTTTAAAGATATTTATAAAGGAAAAGGTGGACTCACAGAAGCAAATCAAACTTGAAGGTGCATCTACTCAGCAAATAAATGCAGTTTGAAACCACTTTAACAGCTATGGTTCAATGTTATACAAACATTAGAGGTGTAGTGCTTTTGGCTCACCAAACGACTGTAACACAGAGTGCTTTTGGCTCACCAAACCACTGTTCAAATGATACCACAGCATTGAGCTATGGCAACCAAGGTGGTATCACAACGGAAAGATCTGCTATTACCACAAAAACCAAACAACTGATAAGGGACCAACTCTAAGGTGTTAAAGTAGTGAACCAGCATTCAATAAATTCGTAAGTCGTGGAACAGTCAATTTGAGAATATAACCCGTTGTAATTAGATCCGGAGTATATTAGTGTAAACAAATAGAGTCAATAACAATGTCAATACATGATCACAGTGATTTGTACTCACGGATATACAGGACTTGTTTGTAAAGGATGCAAATAATAAAGGCAGAAATGCATGTGATAATCCAATATATGGCGATAGTCCGATGTATATAGTCCAAAGGAAAATTCAAATTCGCAAATGCTTCTTCCATCAACCTGGTTACTTAAATCCTCGGCAGCTCCACGCTTTACCTTTGTTTGGATTACAATTACATTGAAATATCTATTGGACTACCTTAGCATCGTGGACTGATTTATTTCATTTCTTCGAGACTGATATAAAGACTTAACTTTTGCGAATTTGAATTTTCCTTTAGACTATATGCATCGGACTATCGCCATATATTGGATTATCACATGCATTTCTGCCTTTATTATTTGCATCCTTTACAAACAAGTCCTGTATATCCGTGAGTATAAATCACTGTGATCATGTATTGACATTGTTATTGACTCTATTTGTTTACACTAATATCCTTCGGATCTAATTACAACGGGTTATATTCTCAAATTGACTGTTCCACGACTTATGAATTTATGGAGATGTGGATAAGGCTTGAAGCAGGCCCGGATTATCCATAAGGCCACCCTAGGTCACGGCCTAGGGCGGTGGCCATGGGAGGGCAGCAGATTTCCCCCCCCCCAAATTTATAAAAAATTTAAAAAAATTTAAGTTCCATCCTCGGGTGCTCCTGTGCCTGCGCGCAGAGCACCATAAGCCCTAAAGAAGCCCGGCCGCGCCGCCCCCTCCTCGCGCCGCCCCCTCAGTGTCGGCCCCGCCCGTCTTTCCTTAAGACGAGTGGGGCCGACGGCGATGACACGGCGTGAGAGAGGAGGAGGCGGAGAGAAACCTTCGGCATTGCCCCGCCCGTCTTAAGGAAAGACGGGCGGGGCCGACGCCGAGGACGTGGCGCGAGGAGGGGGCAGCGCAGCGGGGCTTTCTCTCCTCTTCCTCCTCCCTCGCGCCGCCCCCTTGGCGCCAGCCCCGCCCATCTTAAAGATGGGCAGGGCCAACGCCGAGGGGGTGGCGCAAGGACCACGTGGCCACGGACGCAGGGGGGCGGGGAGGGGGCGGGGGCGGGCGTGGGGAGGGGGCGGAGCCAGGGGTGGCGGAAGAGCCCATGGCCTAGGGTGCCGAAAGGGCATGATCCAGGCCTGGCTTGAAGTTCTCAAAAAAGGTTTGTGATGTGTGTTTGGATTATCTAGAACTATAATGTTACTGCAACTACACTGTAAATTAGTTACAGGATTCTCAGGGCTCTTCCACACAGCCATATAACCCAGAGTATCAAGGCAGATAATCCACAATATCTGCTTTGAACTGGGTTATCTAAGTCCACACGGCCATATCCAGTTCAATATGGATTTTATACAGCTGTGTGGGAGGGGCCTCATAGGCCCCTTCTACGCTGCCATAAAAATCCAGATTATTTTATTTGAACTGGATTATATGGCAGTGTAGACTCATACAATCTAGTTCAAAGCAGATAATGTGGATTATCTGCATTAATCTAGATTATATGTCAGTTTAAACGGGGCTTTATTCAACCAAAGAGCTCAATTGACTTCACAGTCCTTTTCAGCAGCCTAGTTGGAGGGATCAAATGCACTGACCGGCTCTCAGATAGAGTAGATGGGGTTGGATGTATCAGCGGTACATAATTGTATGTCTTCAGATGGACATCTTTGGTCTTCGCTATATCTTGGATGATTTCACATATCCCATCTTGGAAAACTGTATGAATAATAAGAAGTAACTTTAAACCTATTGCATTTGCATAGTCTTTAAAAGCATAATACTAAAACCAAAAGTTGAACAGCAAAGGGGCCAGGATGCAGCCTTGTTTGACCCTCCTTGTCTGTTTCAATAGTCTCGGTGAGATGGCCCTGTGGGTTGCATCGTACTTTGAGTGTGGCCTTTTCATGAAGTTGGCATATTAGATATAATAGATGGTGATCAATTGTAGAACTCTCCAGTTTTTCCCAAAGTTTAACTCACGAGATGGAATCAAATGCTACTTTAAAGTCAATAAAAGCAGCATATAGTGAGGTTATGTTTTGAGAGGAATATTTTTCTACAAGATTGTGTAGCACTAGACAATGATCTATGGTGGATCGAACTTCCCTGAATCCAGCTTGCTCCTCAGCTAGTATGCTTTCTTGTTCCAACCAATCTTGGAGTTTCCATTGGAGATGTCTAGCATATAGCTTACTGATAGCGTTAAGATATCAAAATTTCAGTGGTGTTGATGGCATCCTTTTTTCTTCATTTGCAATATTTTTCTAGGAACTCACTGCTGTCAGTATGTAGATGGGCTCGAATGCATCTGTGACAGGTAACAATATGACTCCAGAGACCTTCCAGAACCCCTCTGTCTTGGGTTCTTGTGTGAACAGCAGCTGACACAGTTGGACCGGGGGGTCCCTCATTCTTTCATGTTCTGAAATTGTGTGGGTCAAGTAGCCAAGTGAGCATCTAATGGAGCTGGAAATGTCTCCAGTTTATATAATGTGCAGCATCTCCATCAGAGGGGCAATCGAACCAATGTGTTAACTGTTCACTTGCAGGGACTCACCTTGCAGTTGAAAAGCTCTGCCCCAATCAATGCTGTCCTTATTTTTCAAGAGAGCTTGACAGCTGTCCATGTCTGAATAGAAAACAGCATACAAATTGGCATAAAAATCCAATTTGTCTTTCACCACCTGTAGAAGATAACATAAAGCTACATCAGGAAACTACAGCAACTGCTAAGATGCAAGAAGTGGGGTTGGGCTCCTTAAGAGAAAGATAATCAGATTAGTGTAGAAGAACAATGAAAATATCCTTCTAGAATTTGTTATACAGCAAAAAGAGGAAGTCAAGTATAGACACAGACACACACGCTAGACTTTAAGAAAGCTGACATCCATAAAAATAAGGGAAAAATACGGCAGAAATATGGTGAAAAATACTAAAAGGAGTTAATGATGGATGGGAGTTTCTGAAAAGCGTGATATTGGAGGCACAGCTTCAAAGGATGGAAAACAGGAGGAGCCTAAAGAAACCAGAATGGATTTCTAAGGCACTTTCAATTGAGCTAAGATATAAAAAGAGCATGTACAAGAAATGGAAAAAGAGGGGGGGGGGAAACAATCAAATGAATAGCCAGGATTGGTAGGGAGAAAGTTAGAAGAGCCATTGCACAGAATGAGCTCAGGCTTGCTATCTATATATATAAAATTGCTCAGTCCGTTTAATGTCGTATATAGACAAAGAAACTATGGCTCCCACAACCACCAAACTTGACAACCGACTGGACCATTACACTAGCTACAGACAACAGCAAAAAAACCGGACCTACATACCTCCCAACACCCCAAAAAACGATCCCCAAAAAATTGCCAATGGAACTCCCACCCCGGCCACTTCGCTGCCAGCGCAAACGTTTAGAACGTTTGCGCCTCCCCTGCCTCCTCCTTCAATCGGAACAGCAGCAGCATTGGCGGCGGGGAGGGAGGGGGCCCTCCCTCCTAAAGCGTCATGCTGGACGGCCTCAGAACCGGCGAAATCCCCGCTTCTGAGGCTGCCCGGCATGAGGCTTTAGGAGGGAGACAAGAGCCAATGGGATGCCTCCTCCGCCCCCTCCTTCCGCCTCCCCCGCCGCCGCGGAGATCGGCAACAACAGCGGAGGGGGGTGGAAAGAGGAGGGGCTGAGGGGGGAAGGGCGCCGCTCCCGTCCTCCTCCTCAGTCCTCCTCTTTCTGCCACCCCCCTGCCGTTGTTGCCGCCGCCGTGGCGATCGGCAACAACGGTGAAGGTGGGGGTGGCGGAAAGAGGAGGGGCTGAGGAGAAGCAAGGGCGCCACCTCCCGTCCTCCTCAGCCCCTCTTCTTCCACCGCCGCCACCCCGCCGTTGTTGCTGCCGCCGCGGAGATCGGCAACAACGGCGAAGGTGGGGGGTGGCGGAAAGAGGAGGGGCTGAGGAGGACGGTGGGGGGTGGCAGAAAGAGGAGGGGCTGAGGAGGAGCAAGGGTGCCGCCTCCCATCCTCCCCCTCAGCCCCTCCTCTTTCCGCCACCCCCCGCCGTTGTTGCCGCCGCGGAGATCGGCAACAACGGGCGAAGGTGGGGGGGTGGCAGAAAGAGGAGGGGCTGAGGAGGAGCAAGGGCGCCGCCTCCTGTCCTCCCCATCAGCCCCTCCTCTTACCGCCATCCCTCTGCCGTTGTTGCCGCCGCCGCGGAGATCGGCAACAACGGCGGAGGGGGGGTGGAATGAGGAGGGGCTGAGGAGGAGCAAGGGTGCCGCCTCCCGTCCTCCCCCTCAGCCCCTCCTCTTCCGCCACCCCCCTGCTGTTGCTGCCGCCGCCACCGCGGAGATCGGCAACAACGGCGAAGGTGGGGGGTGGCGGAAAGAGGAGGGGCTGAGGAGGAGCAAGGGCGCCGGCTCCCGTCCTCCTCAGCCCCTCCTCTTCCGCCGCCGCCGCCCCGCCGTTGTTGCTGATCTCCGCGGCGGTGGGGGAGGCGGAAGGAGGAGGCGGAGGAGGCATTCACCCGGGTGGGAGAGGCTTCCCCCCCCCCCCGAGGCGGAAGGGCTCTCCTCCGCAGGGCTCCTCGCGCCTTCGTGGCCTGGGTGGGAGAGGCCGTGGCACAGCTCTGCCAAGGAAAGCCCTTCCGCCTCGGCAGGGAAAAGCCTCTCCCACCCGGGCCACGAAGGCGCACAGCGCTCTCCTCCGGCCTACGCCACGGCCGCCCCAGCCCGCCTTCAGTGAGTAAGGGGCCAGGGACGGGAAGGGGGGGGGAGAAGGAAGGAAGGAGGAAAGGGAAGAGAAGGAATGCAAGCAGGAAGGGGGGGAAAGTAAGAGAGGAAGAAGAAGATAAGAAAAGGAGGAAAGAAAGGAATGCAAGTGGGAAGGGGGGGGAAGCTAAGAGACGAGGAAGAGACAGAAAGAAAGAGAGAGAGAAAGAGAGACACAGAAAAAGAAAGAGAAAGAGAGAGAAAGAGAGACACAGAGAAAAGAGAAAGAGAGAGAGAGAGAGAGAGAGAGAGACACACAGAGAGAGAGAGACAGAGAAAGAGAGAGAGATAGAGAAAGAGAAAGAGAATACACACACATACATACAGACATGCACAACATGAATGGAGGGGAGAAAAGACAGGAAAAGATAGGAGGAAGGATGGATGGGAGGAAGGAAGGAGGAGAGAAGAAAGGAACACATACACACATGTACACATGCACAGAAATATACACATACACACGCATACACGCATATACATATACAACCACACATATACATAAGTACACGCATACACATATACTTAAGAACACACACACATATGTACACATAGACACAAATCCATATATATACATACATAAACACACACAACACATATATACAGACTGGGCCACAGGAAAGATAAAAAGCCACAGCAAAGCATGGCCGGGTCAGCTAGTAGAGATTAAAAACAATAAAAAGGGCTTTTGGGGTTATGTCCATAGCAAAGGAAGAACAAGAAACTGAACCGCTGTGTGCAGGTGATGGTAAAAAGCTAACAGGGGACAGAGAAAAGGCAGAACTATTCAGCACCTTCTTTGCCTCAGTCTTCTCCAAAACGAATGGAGCAGAGGATACCGTAAGGGAAATTAAATACAGAATAGGTAAAGAGGCAGGAATATCTGGCTAATCTAAATGAATTCAAATCTCCAGGACCTGATGGACTACATCCAAAGGTATTAACAGAACTGGCAGAAGTAATTTCAGAACTACCGGCAGTATTATTTGAATATGGGTGGGGGAGGGGTTGAATATGAGGGCGGGTCAATAAATCTGTGACTTTTTGAATGAAACACAGGTTTTGGGATAAAAAATCATTTTATTTTTCTTTTTGTTTTCAAATTCTCATTAAATCGACCCAATAAGTTGGCATAATATCTGCCATTGATTGTTTTACCCTTTTGAAGGTAGTCAATGTGGATTATACCGCGTGCATCTCAAAAAACGGTCGCGATGACTTTATTGGCTGACAAACCCACCTTGGCCTTCTTTGGACTCAATTCACCCCGAGAAACCCACTGTTTTGACTGCTGTTTGGTCTCTGGTGTGTTGTGGTGGATCCACGTTTCGTCCATAGTTATGAAACGGTGCAAAAACTCATCCATATTGCGGTTGAACAACGCCAAACACTCCTGAGAAATTGTCACATGATTGTGTTTGTGGTCGATTGTGAGCAAATGCGGCACCCATCTTGCAGAAAGCTTCCTCATATCCAAGTGATCATTTAAAATTGAAACCACTGAGCCATTTGAGATGCCTATGGCTTCCACAATCTCTCGCACTGTCAATCTCTGATCGGCCAACACCATATCGTGAATTTTTCAGTTGTTTCGGGTGTAGAGACCTCAACTGGGCATCCAGAACGTTCGGCATCTTTCGTGCTTGTACAGCCACAACGAAATTCAGTAAACCACTTTTTTACCACTGAATTTGATGGTGCAAAGTCCCCATAGTATTTATCAAGCTTAGCCTTGGTTTGAGTGATGGATCTTTTCCACACACAAAAAAGCTTAATGAGTACACAAAATTCACTTTTTTTCTCCTCAAATCACGCGGTAGTCTGCTATCAATGGCTGTCAAACACAAACTAAATGACACAGCTTGTTCAAATTTTGACATGAGTCAACTGACAGATGCCTGTTGACAGGAGCAGTATTGCCCTTTCAGTTATGAGGCGGGAAATTCAAAAAGTCATGGACTTATTGACCTGCCCTTGTATTCCTGGAGAATAGAAGCAGTTTTAGAAGATTGGAAGAAGGTAAATGTTGCCCCATCAAACAAGGGGGGAGCGGGGAGAGGACCCAAACAATTACCTGGTCTTGATACCAGGAAAGATTCTAGAGTAGATCATTAAACCAATCATCTGTGAGCACTTGGAAAGCAATGCCATGCTTACTAAAAGTCAACATGGGTTTTTCAAAATCTAGTAATGCCAAATGAACCTCGTCTTTTTTGATACAAGCTTGGGAGATGAAGGAAATGTTGTAGATACAGCAGTCGGGCCTTTGACAAGGTTCCTCGTGACATTCTCATAAAAAAGCTAATAAAATGTGGAATAGACATTGCTCCTGTTAAGTGGATTGGAATTGATTGACTGGGTTGTGACCAATGGCTCCTCTCCATCCTGGAGGGAAGTGACCATTGGGGTGCAACATATTTCTGCCCTGAACCCAGTGCTATCCAACATGTTTATCATTGACTTTGATGATGGTCTAGAAGGCATGCTTATGAAATTTGAAGATAACACCAAATCGTGAGAGATAGCTAATACCCAAGATCAAAATCTGAAATGAACGTAACAGATTAGAGGCCTGGGTCAAAATTAACAAAATGAATTTCAGCAGAGAGAAAAGTATAGTACTACATCTAGCCAATAAAAACGAAATTCACAGGTATAGGATGAATGATATCTGGCTTGACAACAATTCATGTGAAAGGGATCTAGGAGTCTTAGTAGCCCACAAGCTGAACATGCTCGGAACGGACCTTATTCAATCACTCCAGTATTTAGATTTTATGACTTACCCCTTTATGCGGGCGTGTAAGGACAGCTTTAAACTCAGGCCAAGAGTCTACTACCACTTCATGCTGAACGGGGTTTCCACGGTTGATGTGCTTCACTGTCCCATAAATCTGTTAAATAAATATGGAGTTATTTATTTATTTATTTATTTATTTATTTATTTATTTATTTGCAGTATTGGTACACCACCCTTCTCAACCCCGAAGGGGACTTAGGGTGGTTCACAGTATTGGAAACAATTCAATGCCATTGATAAAATACAGTATAAAACATTAAAATTGAGTTAGGCTGATATAGAGGAAAAGATGAGCACAATGCTTCCAGGATACTATGAAAGGCAACAAAAATTATCAGAGTGTTAGAGTGGCTCCCCTGAGAGAAAAAGTAATGTCTGTAGATGTTGATATTTTCTTTCTGTCCTGATTTGAAGCTAGATGGCAAGAGATTCATGACAGGCATCCTTTTCACACAGTGGACAGTGCAATAAACTGCCAGAAGATGCCACCATGCCCAAAACTTAGGGAAATTCATGGAGGATAAAGCTACTTCTGGAGTATTATTCATTTATGTATTTGGTTTTCTCCCAAGGTTGGGATGTTATGTGGCTTTAATGTAAATTAAAAGATTTCAGGAAAAACATAAATTATAAAGACAGTAAAGTGATAAAGGAATTCATAGAGCTCAGAAAGTAGCATAAAATAAAGCAGCCCATTCATTAATTATAATTAATTATTTAATATTTAGCTTCAGCGGCCACCAAAAATAATTTTCCCCATTGTTCTAACTGAATATTCCAAATCCATGCCCAATTTTACCTGTTCCTCTTCCATCTTCATTTTGAAAAATATTTTTTATTCCAAGTTTCCAAATTACATTTTTAAAAAGTGGGAAAAGGGAGTAAAAAAAACAGGGGGGAAAGGAAAGGGGTAGTTGAGAGGAAAAAGAGAAGAGAAGAAGGGAAAGAGAGAGAGAGAGAGAGAGGACAAGGGGGTGGAAAATATAGAGAGGTACAAAGAGGGTTAGGTGTAAGGGTATTTGTACTTCCATTCTTCTCTATATTGGTTTTAGTTTTTCTTATAGTCCTTTTTGTTGCTTTTTGTTGTATCCTCAGCGATGGCATCTTCTGTCAGTTTTCTTCTACAGTGTATTTAGAATAATAATTTTACTTTAATTTCCTTCAGCCATTCTGTGAAAGGAGTCCAGTCTGTTGTTTTTATATATCTACCTTGTGACTTAGAGAGTAATGATGTTAATTTATCCATGCTCATAATTTCTAGCATTTTCTGTCAATCCAGTCTGTTGTTTTTATATTCTTCTTTGATGGTGATGGCTCATAATTTTGTCTCCATACTCGGGCATAGACTAACCTCGCCACCCTTCCATCTTCATTTTTAATAAGTGTTAATACATTTTACCAATTTGTGTTTCTCATTTGTCTACCACCATATCCAAACTTCATTAATATAGAATGGTAATTACATGAAGCTTTTCCCTAATGCGTACAGTGTTTCCTCACTTATTGCTGGGGTTAGGTTCCAGGAGCTAAGTGAAAAACTGCAATGTAGGGATGCTCTATTTATTTTAATACTTATACATTACTTTTAGTAGTTATGCACTATTTTAAGTCTTTATAAACTTAAAATAAAGTGAAGGAAAGCCCCTTCAAGGCTGGAGGGAGGGAGGACTGAGGAGAGAAAGTGCCTTGGAGAGCGGCAGCAGCAAAACCCCACAAAACAGAGAAAATACCGCAATATATATTTTAAATATTTTTTGAAATCCACGAAACAGCGGGTCCGCAATAAGTGAACCACGAAGTAGTGAGGGAATACTGTATATAGGAATATGAGCCATGGGGCGGAGGAGTTCCCTGTTAATTGTTCAAGAACAGCTGATAATTAACCCTAGACAGGACGGTGGCTGAATCTTACAGGAAGTGGGTTGAATGTGAGTTTTCCAGGCTGTCTGGCCATGTTCCAGAAGCATTCTCTCCTGACGTTTCACCCACATCTATGTCAGGCATGCTCAGTGGTTGTGACATCCTCACAACCTCTGAGGATGCCTGCCATAAATGTGGTGAAATGTCAGGCGAGAATGCTTCTGGAACATGGCCAGACAGCCTGGAAAACTCACAGCAATCCAGTGATTCCGGCCATGAAACCTTCGACAATATACTTACGGGAAGTGTCTGAGGTAGGCTCCTTCGCAGCACACCCTCCAAAAACTGCAATTTGGAGGCACAGGATAGTATCAGCATGGCTGGGTAACTGGTGATACCTGCAAATGTGATATGTTTGGAAAGCGCCTGGAGAAAAAGGTGAGAGAGGGATGCACAGACTGTAATGCATCAGTATCCTACACATAGGCTCACATACATTTTCTTAAATCAAGTAAGACTGGAATGACTTGTCATGTGAATTGAAGAGGCAGATATTCCATCCATATAAATTCCCCCAAACTTAAGAGGAGAGATCCAGATGAATACAAAGCATGGTTAGCTCCTTGCTTATAGTGACAGTTTCATAGGACTTTATCACAAAGAGGTGGCAAACTGGCATAGAAGTAGGACTGTCATCTTTGGTGGCAGTTCCTATTGCATTATGCCATGTGCAGCCATTTCCATTCTGCCACTTCCCTGCAACAAATCCATCACCTGTTACTGTCCAAAAGTTTCATCAGTGATTTCAGTCCAGTTCTGGCACTTACCTGGCACCTCGCCCCCAGGTTTCTACACACCTTTAAAACAATTTTAAAATGGAGTCCAACAGAGCACACTACACAATGCAAGACTACTTCTGGTGGCTCCTTGTCTTTAAACTGTTTTTAAAGTGTGTAGGAACTGAGCTTTGAGAGTCAAAGAGCCATCATATTCAGAGCTCCTCATATGTACAGAAATAGCTAAAGGCGCTTATTTTAATGATGGGATCCCCATGTTAGCTCATTGCAATGATGTCAAAGTGTGGGCATCCCTGTGGGCAGTCTTGAAATGTGCCTCAATGCTTATTTTCTTGTTATTAATACTTTTGTGTGGAAGTTTTATAGTGATTTTCTTTTAAATAATTTATTTTTCTGGAATTGCACAATTTTGATATATTACCAGTTTGCTTTAGCTACATTTCCCCCCTTTTTAGACCTAGATTTCTAAGTTCCTCAGATCTGAGGTTTCCCCTCTTAAAGAAAGAAAGCAATATGCATGGGGACTACAGTCATCTGTGTGGTTGCTCAGAACTTGGATGATTGATTACTGTAGAAATTGACAAAAATACATAGTGTGTGATAGGGTGAATATATTATAACATCTTTCTTATAAATAGAACGGAACAAAACACCACTGTAGAATGATTCCTCCTTTTTCCTCCTCTCGTGGGACGAGGTCCCTAGTGCAATGAGACAGAAATCACTTCTGTGCAGGCATGCCAGGGTTTGTGCTGATGACAAAGACGAAGGGCCTCTCTGCCTGGTATTTGAGTCAGCAGCATAACTGGAGCATCAGCATAACCCTGAAGAAACTAGCTCTGCATAGCTGGTTCGGGAGCCTCGGAGTAGTGAGGAGGATGAGTTACAGAAGGATCAAGACCTCCCAGAAGAAGAGCAAGAGTTAAGCATCCCAGCCCAGTTGAGGACCAATGCCATTCAGCTAAGGTTGGCTCAAAGGAAGGCCAACAGGTGAGAGCACTCAGGAAAGTGGCATGTGATAGCTGGGAGCAGCATTTCTGGAATTGCATAGCTGGAACCACTTGTTTATGAACCTTGGTGAATTTATGACAATTTGGACTACAGCTTGGATTTGGTAAGACTGCTCGACTTGGACCCTTGGACTGAACTTTGACCTTTGTTGCTTTGCCCTTTGTTGGCCTGATTCTTGTTGATAACCATGGACTGTTTGACATTGAGATAGTGAGCGACAACATTTGCAGGGGCTTGCTGTACAGCAGGGGTGCTCATTAGGTAGCTCGGGAGCTACTAGTAGATCTTCGGCCCTCTTCCAGGTGATCTTCAGGCCTCACCAGCCAGACGGGGCACTCCTGCCATGCGTGTGCACACCCTGCGCGCACGCGCGCTCCTCCTGCTAGCTTTAGCTCTGGCAGTGCTTCTTGGCCTCTCTCCCCAAAGCAAATAAGATTTGAAAGGGGGGGGGGGGTTCAAAAAAACCCCTGGATTTGTTAAGTTTATTCTAACAGAATTATCAAGAAAACAGAGTTGTTGAACTAAGGCAGTGTTTCCCAACCTTTTTTGAGTCGCGGCACACTTTTAACATTAAAAAAATCCGGGGGCACACCACCAACCAAAATGACACAAAATGACACTCTAACACAGTAAAGAACGGCTGGGGGTTGGTGGCCTGCTGGGAGCAGCTGCTGGGAGTGTTGAAGCCAGGGAGGGGCGGAGCCAGGCTACCCCCGGCTTCACCTCTCCCAGCAGCTGCTACCCCCGGCTTCACCACTCCCAGCAGCTGCTCCAGCCTTGAGGGGGCAGTGCCAAGCCAGCGGTGCCAGAGCCAGCACAATGCTGGCTTGGCACTGTCCCCTCAAGGCTGGAGCAGCTGCTGGGAGTGCCGAAGCCAGGGGAGGGGGCAGAGCCAGGCCGCGCCATGCCCCACCCCCTCCCCCCAACTTCAGCTCTCCTACAGGCCGCGCCATGCTCCGCCCCCTTCCCCCAGCTTCAGCTCTCCTACAGAGGAGGAGCATGAGCGGTGGACGGGCTTCAGTGGGCAGGGCTCCTCCTCCACGCGGCTTCAGCGAGCGAGGGGCGAGAGTCATGGTGGGAGTCATGGCGGATTGGAGGCTGGCTGGGGAACGGCCGAAGGAGGCGGTGCCCCGGTCCCTTTTTCTTTTTCTTCGCCACTGCCCGGCCCTTCCTCCTCCTCCCCCCAGCAGCAGGAGTTCGGCAGGAGGGGGGGAGAAAGGGGGGCAGAGAGCTTTTCTCGCGGCACAGCAGGAGGTCCGTCACGGCACACTAGTGTGCCACGGCACACTGGTTGAGAAAGACTGAACTAAGGGAAGGCAGAATTATGCTGCTAAAGTGGCAGTGCAGCCAGAGGGCCTCAAATCACTGAAACATCACATTTGCACCGCACTTGGAAAAGATAATCATTACCATTATCACTGATCATGTGAATGATGCAGAATAGTAGCATCATGCAATAAAATCCTTAATTGTCATTTTACAACATTGTAACTATTCATCAATGAGTCTGCCTTAGTCAATTAACTAACATGACAGTCTTAAGAGCTTACACAGTGAAAGAGTCATTCTTTCTGCCCCATCAAAGCTCTGCTACAGAAAGTAGCACATTTTTCTTCTGTTTTCACCAGGGTGGCCCTGATAAACACCATGACCTGTGCAATAAACATTTAACATCCCATTTTCCTAACAGTACATTATCATTTTTGAAACTGCCCATTTTTCCTAATTGCACATTTTGTGTCAAACTGCAAATTAAAACAAACACACCATAAGAACATAAGAACATAAGAACATAAGAAGAGCCATGCTGAATCGGGCCTCAGCCCATCTAGTCCAGCATTTTGTGTCACACAGTGGCCCACTAGTTGTACACAGGGATCTCTAGCAGAAAGGAGGGCAAAACCCTCACCTGCTCCCGACCCCCACAACCAGTACCCGGGAAAATCCTGCCTGCTTCCATCAACACAGAGGTGGCACTTGGATGTCCATTTCAGTAACTGCTGATTCCCTTGGTATCCATGAATCTGTCTAATCCTGCCTTGAAGCTGTCAGGCTGACAGCTGTCACAACCTCCTCTGGAAGTGAGTTCCATAACCCAATGACCCTCTGGGTGAAGAAATATTTCCCTTTATTAGTCCTAACTTTCCTACCTTGGAGCTTCAGGGAGTGCCCCCTAGTCCTAGTGTTGGGTGACAGAGAAAATATTTTTTCTTTATTTACCTTTTCTATCCCATGCATGATTTTATACACTTCGATCAAGTCACCTCTTAAACCTCTTAAAGGCTGAAAAGACCAAGGCGTTGCAACCTGATTTCATAAGGGAGCCGCTCCATCCCTTGGATCATTTTTGTTGCCCTTCTTTGTACCTTTTCCAGTTCCGTTATATCCTTCTTAAGGTGCGGAGACCAGAATTGTACACAGTACTCCAAATGTGGCCTTACCATAGATTTGTAGAGAGGCAATACAACATTTGCCGACCTATTTTCGATTCCCTTCCTGATCATGCCAAGCATAGAATTTGCTTTTTCGCTGCTGCTGCGCACTGGGTTGACATCTTCATTGAGCTGTCCACCAAAACCCCAAGATCCCTTTCCTGGTTTGTCTCGGAAAGCTTTGACCCCATCAATTGGTAGGTGTAGTTGGGGTTCTTTGCCCCGATGTGCATGACTTTACACTTGTTTAGGTTAAAATGCATTTGCCACTTTGTTGCCCATTTACTCAATTTCGAGAGATCTTTCTGGAGCTCTTTACAATCATATTCATTTTTAACTACCCTGAACAATTTAGTGTCGTCTGCAAACTTTGCTACCTCAGAATTCACTCCTACATCCAGGTCATTAATGAATAAATTAAAAAGTAACGGACCCAAAAACTGAACCTTGGGTACGCCACTTCTCACCTCTTTCCACCCAGAGAAATGTCCGTTTATTACCACCCTTTGTTTCCTACAGTTTAGCCAGGTTCCAATCCAGGACAAGACCTGTCCTCTGATTCCATGGCTGAAGAGCTTATTTAGGAGCCTTTGGTGAGGGACTTTGTCAAAAGCCTTTTGAAAGTCAAGGTAAACAATATCGACTGGGTCCCCTTTATCTATGTGTTTATTTACACCCTCAAAGAATTCTATCAAGTTAGTAAGACATGATTTGCCTTTGCAGAAACCATGTTGATTTTCCTTCAGCAATGCCTGTTCTTCTATGTGCTTCATAATTTTTCTTTAATAATGGTTTCCATCACTTTGCCTGGAACTGAGGTTAGACTAACTGGCCTATAATTTCCTGGATCACCCCTGGATCCTTTCTTGAAGATCGGAGTTACATTTGCCTCCCTCCAGTCCTCGGTACAGTGCCTGATCTTAGAGAAAGGTTATATATTTTGGCCAGAATTTCAGCAATTTCACACTTGAGTTCCTTAAGAACTCTGGGGTGGATGCCATCTGGCCCTGGTGATTTATTGACATTTAGTTTAGTAAGGCATGTGAGAACATCTTCCTTGTTTATCTCTATCTGGTTTAATTCATTTAATTCCCTCCCTGAAAAAACTGACTCAGCTACAGGCATATGTTGTCTGTCCTCCTGTGTGAAAACGGAGGCAAAGAAGTCGTTTAGCCGCTCAGCAATCTCCTTGTCTTCACTTATTGTCCCTTTCTTACCATTTTAGTCAAGTGGCCCAACTGCTTTTCTAGTTGGGTTTCTACTTCTGATGTACTTAAAGAAGTTTTGCTATTTTTTTAATATTCTTAGCTATATGTGCCTCAAAATCTCTCTTGGCTTTCCTGACGGTTGCTTTGCATTTAGTTTGCCAGAGCTTGTGTTCCTTTCTGTTCTCCTCAGTAGGAAGAGCCTTCCATTTCTTAAATGAGTTTTTCTTCTTTCCAATCACATCTTTTACTTCATTTGTAAGCCATACTGATGTCCTCTTGGACTTTCCCGGCCTCTTTCTTATTTTAGGAATGCATTTTAGTTCGGCTTGTTTTAAAGTATTTTTAAACAGTTTCCAAGCATTCTGGAGGATTTGATTTTATTTACTGTTCCTTTTAGTTTGTTCTTTACTATTTTTCTCATTTTGGTGAAATTCCCTTTGTGAAAATTTAAGGTCTCTGTGTTAGTTTTCACTGACAGTTTGCTATCAAACTTAAGTTGAAGGTTATTGTGTTGTGGTCACTGGTACCTATGGGCTCAGTTACAAGGACATCTTGAACAAGATCTTGTTCATTAGTTAGCACCAAGTCCAGGATCCCCTTTCCCCTGGTTGGTTCCATGACCATCTGCTCAAGGGAATAATCGGCTAGCATGTCGAGGAACCTTGTCTCTCTTTCATGCGTAGAACAAGAATTTGGCCAATCTATTCGGGGATAGTTGAAGTCCCCCATTATGACTAATTTATTGCTTTTTGAGGCCTGTTTAATTTCATTTTCCAGATAGCAGTCTGCCTCTGGAGTTTGGTTGGGAGGCGATAGCAGATCCCTAATGCTAGATTAGTTTTTGTCCTGGGATTTTTACCCACAATGTTTCTGTAGGTGAGTTTGAATTTTCTTGAAATTCTAATTCATGAGATTCTAGCTCTTCATTTATGTACAGGGCCACACCGCCGCCCGTTTTCCCTCTCCTGTCTTTCCTATACAGTTTATAACCTGGAATTTTTGCGTCCCAATTATTTTCCTCTGTCCACCAGGTTTCTGTTATGCCAATAATATCAATATTTTTTTCTTTTGCCAAACATTCCAGCTCCCCTATTTTTGTTCGAAGGCTTCTAGCGTTTGCGTACAGACATTTATATTTATTGCTCTGGTGCCCTTTCAACTTTGGCTGTTTATGAGAATTTGTAGAAGGCCTACCATGTCCTACCTCTTGACTACTTTCTATCTTTTCTGTTGACTCAGCCATTTGTGCGTAAATTTCATCCTCCATACTTGGCGTTTCACCTTCTCGAACCGGAAGCTGCCCAGCTCCTGTCGACTTTCCCCTAGGAATCAGTTTAAAAGCTGCTCTGAAGCCTTTTTAATATTAATTGCCAGCAGTCTGGTTCCATTTTCGTTCAGGTGTAACCCGTCCCTTTTGTAAAGGTTTGGCTTTCCGAAAATGTCCCCAGTTCCTAACAAATCTAAACCCTTCCTCTCGACACCACTGCCTCATCCACGCATTGAAGCTCCTGAGCTCTGCTTGTCTGGTAGAATTTCCGAGAATGCTACCTTTGAGGTTCTGGACCTTAATCTTCTGCCTAGCAACCTAAATTTGGCTTCCAGGACCATCCGTTTGGCCTTCCCAATGTCATTGGTACTGACGTGTGCCACGACTGCTGGCTCCACCCCAGCACTATCTACCAGCCTGTCTAGATGCCTCGTGATGTCTGCAACCTTTGCACCCGGCAGGCAATTTACCATGCGGTCATCACATCCATCACAAACCCAGCTTTCTATGTTCCTGACAATCAAATCGCCCACTACAAGAAGCCCCCCTCCTACCACCCGTTGAGAAGTATCCTCGGTGCAAGAGGATATGGGCACATCCTCCGAGGAAGGGGTCCCAACTAAGGGAGCCGGTCCCTCTTCCTCAGACTGATGTCCTCCTGCCCAAGACCCCCATTTTCCAAAGCAGCTGGAGGGCTGCTCAGAACGGAGTGGGATGCTCCTATTTCATCCCTGGAGATCTCTTCCTCCTGCCTCACTTCCTCTCTGTGCTTCTCCAGGTCTGCTACCTTGGCTTCAAGGGAAAGAACACGTTCTCTGAGAGCCAGGAGCTCACTGCAGCGAATGCACACCCAAGACTTCTGCCCAGCAGGCAGATAGTCATACATGTGACACTCAATGCAAAACACTGGAAAGCCCCCCTCCCGCTGCTGGCTGACTACCTCCATTTCTTGTTAATATGTTTTTATAATTTGACACCAAAACCCACATTCCAGGTTTCATGGAAATAACACATGTACCATCTTCAGCTTACCTAAAAGAGAAGACGAAAAGGAAACCTTAGCACAGAGAAGCAGGAGTATCTGGAGTCAGTCTTGGTGAGAATCTTTAATGTGCCTTTTACCAACCAGAAAAGCAATATTTTGTTCCTGAATGAAGAACCATTAACAGAGTCATGTTTTGTCATCCAAATGGGAAAGGAAGATTGGCTGGAGCACAGTTTTATTTTGAAACGACCTGCTTCTATAAGTTCAGAGGACACCTTAGGTAAGTGTATAATATTAACTGTGCCAGCTGAATCCTTGGCATCAATATTATTTTCTTGGAGCGGCAAGAAACTAGCTGCATAGTGACATCTGACTGAAATGTATGCATGCAACACACAGCACTACAACCTACCAGTGTGTGTTCTGTTGCTTGGAATAGTAGACAATGCTGGAAATTTGACAGCATCAATGCAAGAGTGCTCAAACTTTATACAAAAGGCAACAGGAACTCCAATAGCATTTTTTGTGTGAAGGAGACAAATATACCAATAACAATTACCTCTTACTCTATACATCATCATCATCATCATTTATTATTTCATTGGTCACCCTTCATCCGAAGTGCTCTGGGCGACTTACATAAGAACAAGGTAAAAACAGAGTAAGTGTACACAACAGGTATTAAGATTAGATTACAGGTTAAATGCTCTGCCAAAGAGCCAGATCTTAAGTGCTTGAATAAAAGACCATAGGTCATGCATGGCTCTTATGTAAGGTGGCAACAAATTCCATAGAGCTGGAGCAGAGATTGAAAAAGTCTTACGCCTTGTAGTTTCGAGGCATACTTCTCTGGGACCTGGTATATAAAGCAGATTTTCTTGGGTGGGTCGTGGCAACCACTGCTGGTGAAAGGGAGAAAGGCGGTCTCTTGGCTACGTCAGCCCCTGACCATACAAGGCCTTAAAGGTCTTATAAGAAACCCGGTATACAGTTGGCAGCTGTGACGATCTCGGTCACCAAAATTGACTAATTGACACTCCCGGTAGTCTGCCATTAACCTAATGGGTCATTAGGATTTGCTCTTAATTAAAACTCTAATTAAATGAAGTGTCTGCAGCGTTGGCCTTTACAACAACCCACCCACCAAGAATGTAAACTGAGGAGACCGAAAGATGACGGAGGCTTCTATTAGAGTTAATAATAAAAGTATTTATTAACTACAAACGAAGCTATTAAAATAGGCACAGATCGTATTGGTTCTACTGAGAGGCAACTAGCGTACGGTTACAACAATGATATACTTCAGATGGCGTGATGGTTACAAGATAAATATATAGGTGCTAGAGCGTAGAGGTTTCTGACTATAAAAGGCTATTAATTACTTCTTAAGATGGTTCGTTCAGTTCCACAGACAGTACTAGGACTTGTCTCCCAACTCCCAACTAATAGTTCCACTAGCTGGTTGTTGTTCTAAAATTCTGGAACATCTAATCCCATAGATCGTTCCCTGAGTCTGGCTACTACTGGGTTACTCGTAAACCACACAATCTAAGAGTCCAACTACCTGTCACTCTATCTCCAGAGATGACCAGGTAACCCAACTGCCTATCACAAGAACAGTTCTAAATGGCACTCTTCCACAAGTGTCCCCACTAGGATGACTACTGGCCCTAAGGGTGGTCAGAACTGAGTCGTGACTCCCACTAGTCCAGCCTATTCCTACGTGGTGAATTGCTTAGGACAGACTGTCAGTCTCTGTTGCCAAGGCTCTGGTGATACTCCCCCAGAAACCTTGCTCAAGACTGCCTCAGGCTTAGATGCTGAATCTACAGCCTGACTCTAAACAGCAGAGGCTGGAGATGTGCGTCTGCACAGCCTCGCTCTAAACTCCAAACTTCCAGACTGAAACATTCTCTGACAGGACTTTCTTTTCTGTCAGCTCCAACTCCTCCCCCTCTCACTCTAGCCAATCACAGCCTCTTCACTGTAACTAGGCACAAGCCTGCAAGGCCACGCCCCCTGCTCTGGCTTCCCTTCCCTTAATGGTTGCTGGCTGCAGCCACCTCTCCAAGATGGATGCCCGCACAACCAAAACAGAATTTCTAACCCTCTTCTAAGCAGGCCTCGGCCCTGCTTAAGGCAGGTGAGTCCTTACAGCAGCCAATGTAGATGCTGTAGAATTGGTGTTATATGGCATCTCATAGGGGTTTTCATAAGTAGCCTGGCCGTCCCATTTTGAACAATACAAATCTTCTGGGTCGCTGACATAAGAAGGCCAATGTACAGTGCGTTACAATAGTCTAACCTAGAGGTGACCATAGCATGAATTACTGTTGCCAAGGCCTCTCCCGAGAGGTAGGGTACCAACTGCCTCGCCTGGCGAAGATGGAAAAAGGCCTGTTTGCTGACAGCAGCGACCTGAGCCTCCATTGTCAGCCACCAAGGCTCTTGACAGTGGCAGATGGAGATAGAGGTTCACCATCAAAAGTGGGCAGAGAACGCACAACTCCTGCCAGGCGGCCGGATTCACCTTCAGTCTGCTATCATGCAACCATCTCATCACGGCCTCAAGGCACAAGGTGAAATTATGAGGTACTGAGGCTGCCCCAGGCTCCCAACGCAGTAGGAGCTGGGTGTCATCAGCATATTGATAACATTCCAGACTGAAACTCCGTACTAGTCTAGCGAGTGGTCGAACATAGATATTGAATAGTAGAGGGGAAAGAATAGCACCCTGAGGTACCCCACAATGGAGGGGGGACTTGGGCCATCCACTCCACATGCTGTCCCCGATTTCGGAGAAATGAACCAAACCATTTAAGGGCCAGGCCGCGAACTCCAGATATGGTGAGACAGTGAGTCAGTAGATCGCAGTCAATGGTGTCAAACGCTGCAGTGAGGTTAAGAAGCACCAACATCATCAATACACCTCTGTCAAGCTGGCGGCAAAGTTCATCTGTGATGGTGTCGCACACCAGCGTAGACCTGAGCCCTTAGAATCCAAACACACCACTCCAGCTGAAAGGAATAGTCTTTTATTGAAGCAAACAGCAAGCAATATAAGCAGTATAAAAATATAAGAAGGGATATATAATCCAATCAATAGTCCAAGGAATAGTTCCAAAGGCCCAAAGGTAGAATGTATGCTGCAGAGTCACTTAGTAAATCCAAGGCAGGCAAAATCCAATAGCTGATAAAGTCCAAAGGGTTTCCAAGAAAAATCAAAGTCCATGCTTGAGTACTTGAGCTAAAATACAGGAGGCTTGGAAACACGAGGCTAAATGCATGAGCTAAAATACAGGAGACTTGAAACACATGTAGCATATTGCAACATTGACCTAGATCTGAGATTCAAACTGCAAGGCATAGCTATATCAAGAAACTAGATTTCCCTCCCTTACTTGGCAAACCGAAACCACTGCTAGAAGGAGAGACCTTGAGTTGCCAGTTAACACATTCCTTCTCTCTATCCCAAGTCCCACAGCCAGGTGCCTTATCTGTGCACTGATGATTCTCAGGAGAACTGACCTCCCTAACAGCTTTTCCCAAACGCTGTCTTTGCCATGCCTGTGCAAAAGTTCCATCCCCATCATGCACTGTGGATCCCACAAGGCCTTGCACAGCAGAGCCCACAATCCCTGCTGAGGACACAGGTCCAACAGATGGCAACCAGGACATTCTCTGTCCCATGGCCAGGGCAAAAGCCGGACTGGAAGGGGTCCAGGCCAGCTGTATTATCTAAAAATTGCTGCAGTTGCCCCACTGCTGCCTGCTCAATCACTTTACCTAGAAATGGGAGATTTGAGACTGGGCTCAGCTTCTTCAGTAAAGGGCGAACTATTGCCTCTTTTAGACTGTCTGGGAAGACTCCTTGTTCAAGGGAGCCATTAATTATATTCCTCAAGGGGCCTCATAGTCCTTCCAGGCAGTCCTTAATTAGCCAGGAGGGGCACAGATCAAGGGAGCAAGTGGTCGATTTTGCAGCAGCCAGAATCTTATTGAAAGCTTCCGCAACCAGTGGAGTGACCCGGTCAAGGATGGGCCCAGCAGATGGCCACGTGGTCTCCAGTTCACTCAATGTCTTTAATTTCTGCTGAGAACTGGAATTAGAGGGCCATTTTCAGTACCTCTTGACCTGCATTGGCTGCAGATGGAAGTCACTGTAGAGTTGTAAGGAATTTGGGGCAAAAGCAAGATCCAGTCCTTCCCCTGGATCACATGCAGCTTGCCTGCAGCAAGATTTACCTATGAGCTCCAGCTGGAATTAATTATGCCCTGCCATTTTCATCCCTGATCTCAGTGATGGAATATACTTATAAAATTTGACCTTTGTAGAATTTTGGCATGATTTGGAGAGAACCTCAGTCAAGCATTAGTAGTGGTAAGTAGTGAATGGCTCCAATTGCTATTTCCTGCGCAGAGGAACCGAGGGAATGATGATATCCCATCCACCTATTTTCCCAGAAAGGCCTTGGCTCAGTGGGTGAGTTGTATGGAGGAGACTGGCTGGGGGACCAAGATGCTTCTTAGAAACAGGAGGAGTTGTGCACCTGCTAACTTTTGCTCTTGCCACATATATTTGGAAAATAGATAATTTCTACTAGTAACGGAAACCCTTGGTTTGCCTGCCTAACCCTCTAACTAGCAAGCAGAACAATATGAGATGTAGGATGGCACAGAGAGACCTGGCAGTAAACATATGATTCACTTGCTAGATGATAAAAGAGTTACACAAGATGAACAATATTGGCTGTTATTTTACATGTACTTTCATTTTATTTTATAGACTGTTTATATGGAACAACAGACTGGTTCAAGATTAGGAAAGGCTTACGGTAGGGTTGTATACTCTCACCCAACATATTCAGCTAGTATGCAGAACACATCATGTGATGTGCAGGGCTTGATGAATGCAAGGCTGGGGTTATAATTGCTGGAAGAAACATTAACAACCTTAGATATGCAGATGATATCACTTGGATGGCCGAAAGTGAGGAGGAGCTGTGGAGCCTTCTAACCAAGGTGAAAGAAGAAAGTGCAAAAGCTAGGTTGCAGTTAAACATAAAAAACCAAGATTATGGATGTGGTGTTGGTGGAAAGTTCTGAGAGTGCCTTGGACCGTGAGAAGATCCAACTAGTCCATACTTCCGGAAATAAAGCCCAACTGCTAGCACAATATTAATATTATATATTACATTGTACTATAACATTATACTGTAATATTAGTAATATTACATGTAATATAAAATATAATTATAATATATTAGTGATAGTATTATATTGTATTACATTATAATATCAATATTATATGTATATACAATATATTATATTATGCTATTATAAGCACAGTGCAGGAGGCAAGATGGAACTGCCTTCTTGGCCTCTCTCTTCAAGTACACAGTGAACAAATATTTAAAAGGCTGTAACCCATTCTTCTTGCGCTCCAAGGCACTCTCAGAATTTTCCTCCAACGCCACAGTTCAAAAGCATCTATCTTCCTTTGCTCAGCCTTCCTTATGGTCCAGCTCTATTATATATTACATTGTACTATAACATTATACTGTAATATTAGTAATATTACATGTAATATAAAATATAATTATAATATATTAGTGATAGTATTATATTGTATTACATTATAATATTATCAATATTATAAGTATATACAATATATTATATTATGCTATTATAAGCACAGTGCAGGAGGCAAGATGGAACTGCCTTCTTGGCTCTCTCTTCAAGTACACAGTGAACAAATATTTAAAAGGCTGTAACCCATTCCTCTTGCGCTCCAAGGCACTCTCAGAATTTTCCTCCAACACCACAGTTCAAAAGCATCTATCTTCCTTTGCTCAGCCTTCCTTATGGTCCAGCTCTTACATCCATAGGTTGCTATGGGGAATACCATTGCTTTAACTATGCAGATCTTTGTTGCAGTGTGATGTCTCTACTCTTCCCTATTTTATCGAGATTGGTCATACAAAAACTGCATAAGCACAATTGAAATGAATGGGGGGGGGGAACCTCTCATACTCTTTTTGCTTGGGAAAGGGAGAGGGTTGTTAGACCCCTAGGCTTAGCCCTGAGTCTTAAAGCCTTGATTCCCATTGCATTCTTTAGGGCCGTGGTTCTCAACCTGTGGGTCCCCAGGTGTTTTGGCCTAAAACTCCCATAAATCCCAGCCAGTTTATCAGCTGTTAGGATTTCTGGGAATTGAAGGCCAAAACATCTGGGCACCCGAAGGTTGAGAACCACTGCTTTAGGGTAAAGCAGAAGAAACTCAGGGTGGAGAGACCTGCCTTGAAAAGTGTTTGTGTATTCATGTACTTTGTTAACTTGCAGGGATTTTTTTTTGAATAGTGTACTCTGCCGCTATCAGAGAAGTCACACTACAACTTAACAAGACCCAAGCAGAGCATTTGATGATTTGGGATCATTCATAGATATGCCATAAGTTAGAATCGCTTCAATGGTGAATGGCAACAGTTGATGTTTAATGTCTTATACTCAATAACATCTCTAAGGCCTGCCTCCAAGGGATCATTTGTAGGTCTCGGATTTTGGCCATGAAGGCTCAGGACCTGGAAACACCTGATGGGGGGGAAAACCTCTCATTCTCGATCTGAAATTCTATCCCATCTACTTTCACACTTGTCAATGTTGTAGTCCTATGTTTACCCCACACTTGCAAAAAGAGTTTCTGGCAGCAACAGAAAAATATTCCCTTTTGCCCCATCGTTTATCCAGTCCCATTGTTCTCACCAATGAGTGCTTTTAAAGGAGATTGAGAAATAGTAAGCACTGTTTTCTGTTTCCTCCACAAGATACATTACATTTTCTAAGCACATCCTGTGAAATTTGAACCTATAATTTCTGTTCTAAGTTTTCCTGAAGACCCCCTAAGGGAGGAAGATGTTTGCCTCCTGCTTCAGAGCTGCATCCCCACCCATGATCCATAGTCAATCTCCCATATCCTCCTACTCCTTTGCTGAAAGTATTGACCGAAGGAACCTTCCAACGTATAAAATGCGTTGCATTTGGAACATGCACTACATCTCCAAGTCCCCTCGGGGAGATAGGGCGGATTATAAATAATGTTGTTATTATTTTCTCTTGTAACTACTTTGTATTAATACATGGATTTCCCATTAATGGATAGACTCTTAATTTAAATTGAATATTTTCTATATCCAAATTCAATATTCTGTAACTTTTTAAATAGCCTCTATGAGCACATCCAGATTGATGAAGAAGACCAAAAAGTGCCAATTTTTGTTCCTATTCCTGCCAATTTTATTTTGTAGAGCCATAGGCTCTCTGTTTGTCCCAGAATATATTTTGTCAGCTCCCAGTATGATCAGATACTTTTCACACCAACTCTCCAGGTCCGTTTATTTTAACCCAGTATAACATCAGAAAGAATGGGAACAAAAGCTGAGACCTGTATGCTCCGTGATTTGGCCGAACAAACCATGCTATTAATCATGACACAGATTATATTTCAATCAGGCTGTTGTGGTGAAGTAAATGAAGCCAAAGTTGCTGAAGCAAATTAAAGAGAGTTGACAGTTTGAACTGAACCGGAGGAGAGAACAACTTCTTGTGTTCAAAATCCCTGAGGGATATTCAGATTTCTTAAATAGTCAGAGCTGTGGATAAATGGAACTTGTATTTGTTGCACTAAGTTACCCAGATGTGATGATGTTTTAAGAAACAATGATATATTGGTTGCAAAAGGGGTAGAGTCCCTTGTTTTTAATAAAAGCTTTATTCCCTCATAGTTAATGTGATGTGGTCTATATGGTTAGGATTAAAGCCAAAAATTGTAAGGAACAGAGCCAAAAGTAAGAACAGTTGCCTCTTTTCTTTAGCTCTTTTCTCTTTCTTTCTTTCTTTCTTTCTCCACTACTTCTCTCTCTCAATCAGGTGGCCCAATGGGTTAAATCCTTGTGCTGGCAGGACTGAAGACCGAAAGGTCGGAGGTTCGAATCTGGAGAGAATGCAGATGAGCTCCCTCTGTCAGCTCCAGCTCTCCATGTGAGAAGCCTCCCACAAGGATGGTAAAACATCAAAAACACCAGGGCATCCCCTGGGCAACGTCCTTGCAGATGGCCAATTTTCTCACACCAGAAACAACTTGCAGTTTTTCTTTTTTATATTTTTTTATAGTTTTACAATAAAGTATAAAAGGATATACAGTAACATAGCAAACTAAAAAAAGTTATCTCAATCATCCATCATCCAACATTCTCTATCATGCATGAATATATCTATTAACTCACATTACTAAAGAAAAAAAGGAAAAAATATTTGTGACTTCCGTTCTTCTTCCATTCCTTTTCTCAATTTTTTTTATAGTTCTCTAAAAGTGTTCTCTAGTAGGGATTTTTGTATCATCTATTTTCCATCCACATTTTCTGTTTTTACTGTCCATCTCATCTTTATTTATTCTCAAGTCACATCTGACATGAAAAAGCCATAGAAATGGCTGGTTATTCTTGAGAAGTTCTCAGGGAATCAGGTATTGGCCATCTAACAATATTGTAGCAACTTAGTATTGTAACATGTTGTATAAGGGGATAATTTATGAAATAACATTTATCATGATTACTTAAGGCTATGGTTACAATAAAATATTTTCATTTGGATAATAAATATCACAATCCTACCTATCAGACTGTATTGACTACCCTATCTAAACTACTTGGTCTAAAAACATAATTGTAGTATTTGCTAGCCCTTATATAACTCAGGCCCCTTCTATGCTGTTATATAAAATCCAAATTATCTGCTTTGAACTGGCAGTGTAGAGTCATATAATCCAGTTCAAAAAAGATAATGTGGAATATCTGTTTTGACAATCTGGATTATATGGCAATGTAGAAGGGGCCTCCATTAACTTTTAAATTGACTTACCTTTAATTCAATGGATTGACTAACCAACCTAAAGCTATTCCAGACAGGGCCGAAAATGTAGGCCTGTCGGACTTTTTCCAAAGGCATCCAAACAATGCCTCCGATAAAATTATTTATTATTATTTTATTTACTGGACTTATACCCCACATTTCTCACCTCACAGGGGGACTCAGGGCAGCTTACAAACTATAGCAATAATTCAATTCCAGATTCAGATAATAATAACAATAGAACACAATATTATAAAACTGTAAAAAAAATCAATTAAAATAGTCTTTCAAATGATTAAAAATATTACAACATTTCAAACATATCAAACTTACATTGCATTGAAGCATGATTACAGATCTTAAAGTCCAGTATCTTAAATGGACAAAACCCTGATAAATAAAAGCTCAACACCCTCAAAACCCAAGGTCACCCCCACATAAAATTAGTCCAATCCACCCCATACTCAGTTGTCCTTAAAGAATGCCCAAGGGGCTGATGAAAGATTCCCAATAAGGCATCCAGTTGGTCCAGTCTATTTAGCCCAGACCAATCCATTTGATCCGGGAGTGCAGGCAAGGAAGTGGCTTGCTAATAAAAGAGGATTAATTCAGGACAAAGCAGGTAAACCCTGCTTTGTCCCAAATTATTTTCGCACCCCATTAGATTCAGGCCTTCCTGAAAGACCTGGGTCTAATAGGATATGGGCCCAGTGAGGACTGACTACAAGGTAGCCTTGCGACTACCCATGGGTCAGTCCCCAGAGCCTATCTCGGTTCTTCAGGCCCCATGAGCCTGGAGAACCAAGGAGGGTATGCTCCCAATCCCCCCAAAAGCCCTTAAAATAAGAAAAACTTACTGGGCCCCCATGATGCCTCTCTGGCAGGCCTCCTGGTGCATAGAAATGACATGCCAGGAGGTCCGTTCCCCTCAAAGCACTCCTACCCCTGCTGGTGCATCATTTCTACGCTCCAGGTAAGGGCATTTGAGGGAGTGGAGGTGGCCCCATGCCATCGTGGTACTTACCGTGATGGCATGGGGACTGCTTCCTAGGAAAGCCTGGATTTTTGGGAGAGATGTGGGGATGGAAATGCATGCCAAAGCAAGTTTTTACAAACCAATTTGGTGCACATTTCTGTGAGGTCTGGAAGCATCCCTGGTGGTCTTACAAAGAAGCAAATCAATCACTTCTTGTTCAGACCTCGCCAGAATATATGTGGATTTCATTTCCGCACCATACATTGTTTTATTCATAAAGTGTACTACATTTTCCTTTTAATTGCTTATTTATTCACTTAATGGAAAGATCTTTTGGGGAAATATTTTCACTGTCCATTTTTGTTTTAATCACTTTAAGACATTGCTTCTCAAATTGGAGCCCCTAAGCTAAATGTTGGGGTCACGTTGAGCCTACAGTAAAAAGGTTTCTGGATGTCACCCATTCACACAAATCTGTTAGCAATAACATGAAGTGTTTACAGTGGTTCCTGCAGAAGATACTTCAGCTGTACTTCATAAAAAGGAAAATAAGGCTGTTTAGCAAGCCTTGCAAATGCTGATTTGTTATCAGTAAATGTTTGATTTTATACCTATTTTATATAACTATATACCAGGGCTTATGTAAACATTACTTGGCCCAAAAGGGGTTGCCAGTAGAAAGGTTTAAGAAGGCATGTTTTAAACTTTATTGCATCACTGTTAATTTCAGATAATTTCTGAAAAAAGAAGAAATTGTTCCAAAACAGACCCTTGGAAGACCACAACTGTTTTTACATCCATTTTTTTATTAAATGGGCCTTTACATATGAGATGAGTTTTTTTAATATCCTAGCCTTGGCATTCAAGATCTCTCCACCTAACCTGCCTTATAATATTCTTGTTGAAGAGAGCAGCTGGGTGGACTCTCACACCAAGTCAGAGAAAAGTTAAAATAATGGGATGCAGAGTGTTTACAATATGGGCCAGCTGCTAAACTCTCTGCTTCGTCTCAGCACTTTATTTTGAATAGCTTGGTAACAGTCCCTCATATGGGCATCATCAGGCAGATTGGGGCAAGAATTTATTCATTATAGACTCTTAGTAAGTGTTGAAAAAGAAGAAAGATGGAAGCCAACCTGTCACTGGCTGTAAGTAATGGGGGGTATATAAAAGCTACGATCTTCAGGTGATCCCAGTTGTGGTCTCTGCCAGCCAGGGCCAGAACGTTTTCCATTGGTTAGAGATCATCCTGCCTCATTCTGTTTTACTCAGGGCTCCTATTTTCTCTACTACCCAATTCACATCATTCTAACTTCTGGAAGTGTTGTCTGATGCTTCCACTCTAGCTGCAAGTCAGATGGGCATGCTGTCCATCAGATGATGTAGAGCAGCTTCCTATGGAAGCGTTGTCTGATGGGCAGACACCATAGGTGACGTTTGCTGGGTTTTGAGTTGTTATTTCTCAATGTTTCTGGAAAACCAGGAGAACATACAAGTTGATCAACCTTGTTGTTGACCAAGGAACAAGCCAACTCGTATTGGGACTGCCTTACTTCTGGAAACTGATGTCCTCACTGTGGAAAAACATGCAGGTCAAGAATAGGTCTCCACAGTCACTTACGGACCCACCACCAAGATCCTATGCTTGGAAAGTCACCCTTCTTGGACACGAGTGATAATCAGTGATGATGATGATAATGATGATGATTAACCACATCATCATACTTTCCTCTGGAAATGTTGTATGATGCTTCCAGCCCAGCTACAAGTCAGATGGGCAGGCCGCCCAGCAGACAACGCTTCCATAGGAAGCTGCTCTACATCATCTGATGGACAGCATGCCCATCTGACTTGCAGCTGGGCTGGAAGCATCAGACAACCCATTCAGAAGTTAGAATGATGAGGTGGTTATAAATGCATACATATATTATATACTAGCTTGGGGACCCGGCGGTGCCCGGGTCATTTGAGAAGTGCAGCAGGATGTAGAGTGGGTCATGGGGGCTCTGTGTGCCAAGTTTGGTCTTGATCCATCATTATTGAGAGTTGCAGTGGTATCATGAAATTACTGAAGGTAGTGGAAGTCCCATCATCTCTGGTCCACCCTCCCCCAAAGTGTAGTAGGATGTAGATTGGGTCATGGGGGCTCTGTGTGCTAAGTTTGGTCTGTATTGGTGAATGGATGAGGGTTGCATTGTTTTTAGGAAGTGAGTGAAAGTACTTCAAGTCCCATCATCCATGGTCCATCTCACACAAAACTGCACCAGGATGTAGAGTGGGTCATGAGGGCTCTGTGTGCCAGGTTTGGTCTTGATCAGTCATTGGATTAGGTTTGTAGCAGTCTTGGAAAGTGAGGGAAGGTGCTGCAAGTCCCATCATCCATGGTCTGCCCCCTCCAAACTTCAGTAGGATGTAGAGTGGGTCACTGGGGCTCTGTGTGCCAAGTGTGGTATTTCTCGGTGTTTGTTGGGGGCCACAGTTGTCTGAGGGGAACAGACCTTGGGGGTGTGACTGATCACCTACAAATCCCATCATCCATTGTCAGTCCTCCCATTGCATAACCTCACATATTATATTATTTAAATAAGGGAGAGGGAGGGAGGGATGGACATGAAGGCATTCATATTATATTATTTAAATGGGGTTAGGGATGTGCCAAGTGCATTGGTTCGATCAGGGATGGATGGATGAGGGGCATAAATATACAGAATATCAAGGCAGACTTGGGAAGTGAGTAGAATGGTACTTTGAAAGGTCCCATCATCCATGGTCCACAAGTCCTCCGATGGGCACTAGGATGTAGGAGTGGGTCATGAGGGCTCTGTGTGGCAGGTTTGGTGTTGATCAGTCAGGAAAGGAAGGTGTGGGGCTTGTGTGTGACACTCCCTCCCCTCCCAAACCCCTTTTTGCTTCCCCTTGGAACCAGAGTAGGTTTGTAGCAGTCTTGGAAAGTGAGGGGAAGGTGCTGCAAGTCCCATCATCCATGGTCTGTCCCCCTCCAAACTTCAGTAGGATGTAGAGTGGGTCACTGGGGCACTGTGTGCCAAGTGTGGTCTTTATCAGTGTTTGTTGGGGGCCACAGTGTCTATACAATGCTTTTACCCAGTCTTCAGACTGTTTGCACATAAGAAGGGAACAGAACCTTTCCCTATCAGGTTTTTGAAGAGTATGAAGACCTGCATATGAAGAAATTATACCCCGTGGGTCATTTATCTTACCATAAAGTAGGCTTTTTAGAGAGAGAAAATATTTTCATCTGTAGTGTTTTATAATATGTTTCATGCTTATGTCTCTGTTTGATGTTTTTATAGTTTTAATGGCTTTAATTTACAGTTATATTCTATTGATTTAGATATAGATATATAGATATAGATATATATGAGACATTGAATTTGCCATTTATTATGTTGTGAACTGCTTTGAGTCCTCCAGGGGTAAAAAACAAAGCAGTATAGAAATGCAGTTAATTAATAAAAAAAATAAATTTGTGTTTATAATTTAATGGTTAGGAACATTTGTCACCTAGCGACTGATTCAAGTGCAGTTTATTGACATATTGGAAGTAATTAAGACTGGTTAATCTTTTAAAAACTAAAAAAAACCCCCCGGAGATTCACTCTACAGAGGTCCTGTTAGCATGCATGTCATGTCTTTGGTATCTTATGTTGTATTGTTTCAGAACTATGACACAAAATAGGTAATTTTATAAAGTGCTAGCTTGAGGGTAAAGTTTGACTTTGTTTGAAAGCAAAATCACTGTTGATGGAAGATTCCAGGAATTGATACATGATTTTAGGATATTTTTGTCATAAAATATGAAAAAGAATCACAATAACACAAGTAGAGATAATGCAGAGTATGTTAAAAACAATGAAAATAGGTGGTGTACTTTTTCTTGAAAATATGGACAAAAAAGAAGACATTTATTTAGTCTAAAAGGTTTAATGCTAGGATGTTGTGAATTAGAAGATGTCCTTCTGATCATTTTGTGCCCCAATTCAGAAGGGAGCCTTTGAGGATTACTTACTATGTATGTATGTTGGAGAATATTGTCTATGTACATAGAAGAAAAACATTCTGGTTAGGGAAAATAAGATTATTGGGGCTGGACTGGCTATATAAGCCAGGGTCTTGCCATCCCTAGGCATCTAATTTGACTTTAGTAAGGGTTGGAAATGTTTCAATCCCAAATGTGTTATTAGATCATAGTTATTACAAGAAGTGAAACTCAAGGTGAAGCAGAGCAAAAAGGTTCTCAAAAGATTCAAAATTGACCTTGTGGAAGGTGATGCCATTTGTAGAGGATCACGGTGTTGCTTTCCTTGGAGCTCAGGCTTCCATTATGGTAGACATTCTGCTGGCCACATCATGGGGGAAGGTTCACTTGGAAAAGAGGGCAAGTTTGTCCAGACTCCAGCCTACAAGTACACCTTTGCTTTGTTTCATCTTGTGGAGCTACTCCGAACTTATTTACCACAATCTTAATTGAAGTATAACTGATTACCGAGTTATTGTTTGCTTTATACAGCATACAAACACTACACTTTTCTTAAAATGGCTCAAGAGTATTATTTATACAATCTGAAGAGAAACCAGAGTAGTTTGCCTCCTGCTGGTCTCCATCCTAGATGTGATCAACTCCATCAATGATTGACCGGTAGTTCTAAATGCTTTCAGAGTAACCAAATAGATGGTGAGAGTTCTGGGAAGATGAAAGGGCTTACATAAAAATGTAAAAGTCCAAAAGGAACTATTCCAACTTATCATGTGTAAGTGTTCATTTCCCACTTCATCTCCTCTATTTCTCCAACAGAGCCTTGTTGACATGGAAAACTGAGACCCGTGAGACATTCTGCCTCCAGATGGATCACTTGCTTAAGTTGACCATAAAATTGTGTCTGCTCCGAGGCCGCCATTGTGGCGCTGGAGGAAGCTTAGCTCTTTCCAGCTGTTTGGCATAGGGTATGGAAGAAGGCGTGTTAAGATGCCAAGGCTGGATTCCCCAGAGAATAGCCATGCTCCACATTCCTCCCTTGCAGTCTGTGGCATGAATACCCTTTCTGAGAAGAGCAACCGGTGGCTGCCCAGGCCTTGAAGGAGCCCCTGCTGGTTTGGCATGATAGCTGTTTGGATCATTCATTCCTATAACGGAGAGACGTCGTTCTGTAGTAGGAGGTCAGGGCCATGGAAACCTGCCAAGGCCTCCCGGCATTTTCCCGGTCAGGGTTCTGGTCTCAGCCAGCCTGTCTGCAGCAAGCCCAATGCTCTTACCAGAAATGGTTTCTCCTTCTTGGAAAGAACAAAGGCATATTAGAGAACACTGATGTGGTTTAGGATAAGTCAAGGAGGTAATTTGTGCCAATTTACTTTTTTAAAACCCACAAAAGAAAAGAAAATATCTCTTAAAGTGTGGTTTGACTACATATTTCATTTTATGCTTATATTTTATTATCTTTCAAAACTTTTTGCTGTCTAAATGGGACATAAAACTAATAAACACTGCATATTTTAAATGATGTTTCAACACATGAAGGCTTTTTTAAAGGTATATCATACCGACTGATAAATATTCTCTCCAAACAGGCACACTTGGCATTATATGTTATTAGCTTTTTCAAGCCAGGTGCAAATAGTTTTTTATTCCACCAAACATTTTTTGAACCATTTTACTTCTTTTTGCACTTTTCTCCTGCTGCTGGATTTAAAATAGTTTGATGTGTTGAAATGTTGTATTCTCTGTTGCTCTCTCCATTGGCAAATATTTATTACTTTATCTAATTTATACCACACCTTTCTTCCTGAATGGGATTCAAGGCGACTAACAATAATTTTAAAAATGCCTCTAAAAATATTTTACAACCGTTAAAAAAGAATCCAATACTTTTATTATCAAAACATGCTTAAAACAGTTCAAAACACGTAAAACACTTTCCGTATCAACATAACCCTTTCTTTTGCTACAGATGGAACTGCTGTCTGGTTGTTCCAGAGGCCATAAAGTCCTGAGACACAATAAATGAGGCAACTTGGGAATGAATATTCTCCATGACCACAAATCCTCAACACTCACACTGAAATCAGCATTGTCGTTTAAAGCTGAGAGGTTGTTGAGCAGGAGGTCAACAAACCAGGGCTTTTGTTGAAGCGATTGAAGTCCAGACAGATTAATACAGGATAATTTAGTTCTGTAGATAGATGGATTTAAGACTATACAAATAATAACCAGCACTTTGAATTGTGCTTGGAAACATACTGGTAGCTGGTAGTAACTGTGAAGTTGGTGTAGCAAGAGAGTTATATATTCCCAGTAACCGGCCTGGTCAACAATTTGACAACAGCATTCTACATCAAGTAAAGTTTCTGAATACATTTCAAAGGTAGCCCCATATACAGCACATTACAGGGTCTACATAGAATATATCTAGTGCATGCACATATGCAGTCAGTTTAGACATGTCCAGAAATCGGCACAGATGGAAAATAAGTTGGGTGTTGTAAGTATACTGCTGACATCAACTCCCCAATCTCCAAACAACGTCTCCTAATGGATTTACTCACATATATGTTATGCCTGTTGCGGCCCCAGAAGGGCCTATCTGCATTGCCAGATGCAAATAGTGTTGCATGCCTGCAGCCCTTTGTCTGATGTTCCTGTAGTTACAAATGTATGTGTGCTTTGGGTGGGAGGGGTTTGAGTTTGGTGCCAAAAGTTTGCTCTCAGGCACCTTAACCCCTCCTCCTCCCGAGGTCACCTGAGGAGGGGGGCTTCTCCTCCCAGGTCAGTCTAACAAAGAAAGCAAAGGATGTGTGGCCTGGAAATCTGGGTCCCAGTTTGGCAAAACCATTTCTGCCACCTAAACCCATCCAGGCCAACATTCAAGGATACCGAAGCATATTGGAAGGCTTAGGTAAAGCTTGTGTGACCTGGTGTCTTCAGTCAGTCTACGAACTGCATAGGAAACCCACGTTTCACCAAAGGGTTCATAGAACTGAGGGCCTCAAGATTTCTGTAATCTTGAGAGCCATCGAGAAGACAGGGGCGGTTTGGAACCTTCAAAGGACTATAGTCCACAACAACAACTCAACAACTTCGAGGCAAGTAACCAATTCCCAAGAGACTTTGCTGTAACTTTACTAGATAAGGAAGAAATTAGGCACCAGTGAACTGGTTGTTAGTAAATAAACTCTATTGAACATTACCATTCAGAGTCCCAGAGCCTCATTTAAAGCTGTTCCAGCCTCCCTTTCTTAAAGGAAGACACCCCGTAATTCGTGAGGCTAGAGACCACACGTCCCTCTCTAAATCCCAACAAAGGGCCTCATCGTAATGGCACAATGCCTGTGTGTGTGTATGTGTATGTGTGTGTGTGTTTTTATATTTACACAAACTGCTTCATTAAACCAGAGGTTCCCAAACTTATTTGGTCTACCACCCTCTTTTCAGAAAAAAAAATAGTAGTCACCTTCTTCAAACAAACAAACAGAAAGATGCAATAACAAATTTGTATTTTTATGTATCTATATTTCTACCTACACCCTATAACATAGTAAAGAAAGAAGTTGTTGTAAATAAGACACCTTGCAGCATGAAATTATAAAATTATTAAAATCATCCATTGTAACATTTGTATTACATATGGAAATTTAAGACAATGAAGGATAATATTAAAATAAACATTATGAGCGGCATTAAAATAATCCTAAATGAGAAGGACAAATCTGGTATACTGCTATCACTTTACTAAGGTTCAGCTCCATTTTTTGTCAGCAGTATGAATTTTTAAAATGCTTATTGCACTTGCACTATTATTAACTACTTATCACACAATTTAGAAACAATTCAAATTAGATTCCATATATGTCACCTCTTCATAGTATCGTATTGTAAACAAGACATTACACACATATATTCCTGCTAATGCATGCTGGATTTCCTGACAACAAACAAACATTCTCACCTGTCAACACCTGTTTCTTCAACTTGTTGGTGGACTTGACCACTGATCAGTCATATCTTTAAATATCTCATGATTTCATGATGTTTAAAAAGGGTTGTCAACATCGTCACATTCTAGATATGGTATTTAAAGGCATTGAGAATGTGTAGCACTCAGTGTGTACAGCATACAAATGTGGGTAAAAATGGGGGAAAGTATACAAGAAGAATGTATGGACATTTCTAGCATTGAGGTTAAATGAGGTCACCAGTTTTCCAGAGACAATGAAAATATTTTGTAGTTCATCACTAGATGGCAGCAAGAGCACTATTTTTTGAAATGGAAGTACAGTATTTTAGATATATCTTTTAACTTCTGCAGGAGTCTTATATTGTATCAGTCCCGATATATAAAATGTACAGTATGTAGTTCTTATTAAAATGTAGCAAGAGAGAGATACCTTTTGCAACCCCACTGAGACATTTCACAGACAAGAAAGGTTGGGCTAATTCCCCAGGTAGCCATCTCAATCCATTCTGTGTATATGTAAAAAGACTGCGTAGAAGGCACGCAGAAAACGGAAGATAGAGGGAAACAGCCCCGACAGCCTAGAGCATCTTGAAGTGAAGTAGACCAGAAGGAAAGGGGAAGAAAGAGAGCACAACACCCGAACCACCAAAGAAGAAGCAATTGAAGTAAATAAAGAAGGTGTAGCTAGCAGTGAGGAAAAGGAGAATATTAGACCAAACTTATTACCTGAAATGATGGGAACCAGAAGGAAAAATGACAGAGATGCAAGGAATATAACAGAAAGAAGAAACTCATACCAAGAAGAACTTAATATTAGAGATCAATTTAAAGAAATGATGTTAGAAATGAAGACTGAGATGTTGTTCGAGATGAAAAAGGTGAGCGAAATGGTGGGCAAAGGAATAGAAGAGAGAAAACAGATAAAGGATGGTATTCAAGAGTTAAGAAAGGAGATGAAAAAGGATGTGTCAACTATAAGAAAGGAGGTGATATGTCTCTATGAAAAGGTTGAAAATATACAAAGACAAGGGGAGGAGACGAAAACAAAAATACACGCGGAACAGAGGAAGACAAATGAGCTACATAACATTCAAAAGGAGATTATAAAAAAAACTATTCAGTTAGAATCATACCAGAAAGACTTTATTATTAGAGTAAGAGGTTTTCCAGAGCTTGAGAGGGAAAGCTCAGAGGATACCATGAAATTAATAACCCAAATGTCAGCGCAATTGATGCAAAAGGGAGAAGAAGTGATGGAAGAACTAATTGAAAAAGCATATCGAATAAGTACTGCATATTCGAGGAAAAATAAAACGGAGAGAGACATTATAGTCCAATATAGCTCATGTAAAATCAAGGAAAAAATCATAAGAAATCACTTCACAACCCCTTACACATACAATGGAAAACCGATCAAGCTGATGAGGGAAATTCCAACAGCGGTACTAGATAATAGGAAGAAGTACTATTTCTTAACGGATATATTAAAAGACAATGATATAAGATATAAATGGAACAAAATAGAAGGACTCCAATTTACATTTAGGACAATGAAGTACTGATTGATTCAGAAGAGGCGGCCAATGAATTTTACAGTAAATGGTGCCATATAATTGACGCGACAAATAAACCAGAGAGAAGAAGATTTGATAGAGATAATGGGAACCAGAGGCATACACCAAAAGAACCAAGAATGGAGAATAAAAGAGAGGCAAAAAGAAGAGAAACAGGAGATAAACCGGACCCACCAAACAGAAAGAGGAACCCTACCGGAGAACAGGAGGAAGAGGGAAACAATATCTCGGAATCAGACCAAAGCGTAGAACCGCAAACGGATACAGAGGAAGAAGGACAGTTCTTAGAGGAGGAAAGAGAAATCTAAAAGAATGGAGGTAATTTGTTTTCAGCCAATTTAAATGGGCTTAATATCCGGAGAAAAGAAAGCAAGCCTTCCATTATTTACAAAAACAAAAGGCACATGTATATGCAATCCAGGAAACACATGTAAAGGAGTCAAGGGAGAGATTTATTGGAGAGAAAGAGACTGGGTATCCTGTTTACATCAGCTATTGAGAAAAACAAAGAGGGTTGCCCTCTATATAAAGGAATGCTTAAAACCAGAATTACAATTTAAAGATGGGGAGGGTAGGATGATTGCGGTAAGGGGGACCATAAAGGAGAAAAAATACTTTTTGTTTCTGTATATGCACCCAATAACTCGAAGGTCAGGTTCTTTGAAAAATTGAACGAAAAAATTTCCTCAACTGAATGGGATGAATGTGTGGTTATGGGAGACTTTAATGGGATTTGTAATCCAAAACTGGATAAAAAGATACAGAACCCTAAAGCCCGGACCTGTAAAAATAAGCTACCGAATTCCTTCTTTAATATGCTAAGGGAGAATGAGTTGACTGATATTTGGAGGGTACATAATGAGCAAGGAAAAGACTTTACATACTATTCTGCAAGAAGGAAAAACTGGACACGAATAGATATGATATTAGTATCAAAAAAAATTAGCCAATAACACGATAAAATCCAAAATATTTGATAGAATACATTCTGATCATGCTCCAGTAGGAATAACACTAAGATGGGGAATAAGACAATATAAGTGGAGGCTGAATGACACACTGTTGAGAACAGAAGCGGATATACAAAAAAACAAGACCATAGTCAAGGACTATTTCACAATAAATAACCAAAAGGAAACTGATATTTTCAATTTATGGGAAGCCAGCAAGGCTGTAATGAGGGGAAACTTTATAGAGCAGGCCAGTTATAAGAGAAAACAATGGACAAATGAAATGGGCAAACTACAAAAAGAATTAGCGCTAGCTGAAAAAAAATTAAAGAACAATCCTAAGGAGAGGGAGATCGAGGGAAAAATAAAACTAATTCAAAATCAGATAAAAATGCTAACAACTAAGGAGATTGAAAAAAATTGAAATATCTGAAACAGAAAAATTTTGAGAGTGCTAATAAACCGGTAAGTGGTTGGCATACCAACTTAAGAAGCAACAACAGAAAAATGTGATATTAAAGATTAAAAGTGATGATAAGATCTACACAAAGGAGGAGGAGATAATAAAAGAATTTGCAAGGTTCTATCAAGAACTCTACAGAGAAGAGACCATAGACAGGGTAAAAATACAGGATTATGTCAGCAAAAAAAAATTGGCAAAGATAACCGAAGAGCAAAGGGAAATGCTTAATCAAGAGATAACGGATAAAGAAATCCAGCGGGCCATAGATAATTTGAAACCCGGGAAATCCCCCGACCAGATGGGTTTACGGACGTATATTATAAGAAAATGAAAGAGGAAATAACACCCTACTTAAAAAGGTTAATGAATAACATTATAAAGAAAGGGTCAATACCAGAAAGTTGGAAAGAAGCGGAAATTATTGTAATACATAAGGAAGGGAAAGATCCAAATTTGGTACAAAATTATAGACCAATAGCCCTACTGAATTTGGACTATAAAATATATGCGAATATTTTAGCCACGATATTTAAATCCTTCCTTAGTGGCTGGATAATACAGGCCCAAACAGGGTTTCTACCCAGGAGATTCATGAAAAAAAACATCCGCAATATAATAGATATTATAGAATACCTGGATAAAAACATCAATATTAAAACAGCTCTGGCCTTCTTGGACGCCGAAAAGGCGTTCGACCAGGTTAACTGGAAAATGATAGAGTGCCTCTTTCAGAGATAGATATTGGGTACAACTTCTCCATGGCAATTAAAGCAATTTATAAATTACAACAGGCGCAGGTGGTGGTTAATGGGCGCAGATCAGAAAAAATTCAGATTCAAAGAGGCACGAGGCAAGGGTGTCCGCTCTCACCCTCATATTCAACTTTGTGTTAGATCTCCTGCTAAAAGATATAGTGGAGGACAAAGAGGTAAAAGGGCTGACAATTAAAAAAAACAGGAGTATAAGATATCAGCCTTCGCGGATGATCTCGCATACGGATCCCCAAGGAAATATGGCAAATTGGTTAAATAAAATAGAAAAAATTTGGAGAGGTCGAGGTAACTGACAGTTAATAAAAAACAATTATGAGAAAATTTGGAAAGGGATAAAAGAAGATATGAAGGACTGGCAAAAATTAAATCTGTCATTAATGGGTAGGATTTCGGTGGTGAAAATGAAGATATTTCCCAGAATCAACTTTTTGTTTCAGACGCTGCCCATTTTGAAAAATCAGACAATAATAAAGAGATGGCAGGCAGACCTGGCAAAATTTGTATGGTGCGGCAAAAAGCCCAGAATTAAGATAAAATACCTGCAAGAAACACCAAAAAATGGAGGATTTGGATTACCTGACTTACTAAAATACTACGAGGCGAATTGCTTAGTGAATCTAAAAGAGTGGTTAGAAATAAAAGATAATCAAACACTAAAGGTCGAGGATGGGAAAATAAGTTTGGGTGGCACGATATCTTTTCTATAATAAAATTAAACAGGACAAGAATTTCACGAATCATATTATAAAGGCGCCGTTGATGAGAATCTGGTCGAAATATAAATTTTGCTATGTAAAAAAATCCCACTATGGGCGTCACCGGTGGAAGCATTCTCAATATATAAAATAGACAAAGAAAACTGGCCAACCTATAAAGATCTGCTGAAGAAACAGGATAAGGATTTTGTATTAAAGGGACAGGACGAAGTGAGTAGTGGGAGGATAAACTGGTTCCAATACAATCAATTAAAAGCGAAATACATACAGGATAAAGAAACGGGCTGGGAGGAAAGACTAACATTAGGGGGGAAGATAATAATACAAACGGAGAAAAAAAAAGTCACTAAACTATATGAGCTTATAATCTCCAAACAACATGAAAAGAACCCAGTGAAAGATTATATGGGTAAATGGGAAAGAAATATAGGCCATAAGATCCCAATGGAGAGTTGGGAGAGGACATGGAGGAACAATTTATCCTTTACAACTGCGTATTCACTGAGGGAAAACCTACTTAAAATTATATACAGGTGGTATATAACCCCAGCCCAAATTGACAAAAATATATAAAACCGAGACCCCAGGTGCTGGAAATGCGAAACAATCAAGGGTACCTTTTACCACCAGTGGTGGTCGTGTGGTCATGCTATATTGTTTTGGAAAAAGGTTCATGAAATGTCTGAAGAAATCTTAAAGACGAAAATTGATTTTAAACCAGAGATTTTTTTGTTAAATATTGTAGATCCAAAAAGATGAACTATCATATGGAAAGGCTGTTTATCCACATTGTGACGGCAGCAAGAGTAGTTTGGGCAAAGCACTGGAGGGATAAAGAAGCTCCTGACAACAAAGAGATTATAAACAAACTCCTGGATATAGCTGAAAATGACAAACTAACCTACTTATTGAGACAAGGGTCCACAGAGTCCTTCACTGAAACATGGAAACCATTTATATTATTTGTCAAGGAAAAGAGGTCCGTTGACCTCAAAGGATACTGGATCTAAAAATGTACAAATGTTAAGGACAATGGATCCCCTTGGAAATCTATGCGGGAATACCTTATAGGAATGGCGATAAGCTCAAAGAAAGTGTACAGTCCGAGGCCGTGGGTGAAGTCAACCTATGTCCTTTTTAATGTGGGAGAGAGTTGTATTGCATGACTTTGTTTTGTCACCTTGTATGTAAACCCCATTCCCCCATCCTCTTTCCCTTTCCCCTGATGTCACTTAGTGGATGAAGAATGGTTGTATGTATCAATGTTTTTGTTTCCCTTTTAAACAATAAAAACTCTTTATAAATAAAATTTTAAAAAAGTAAAAAGATAAGTAGTTTCCGTGTCAGACCAGATAAACCGGCCAATATTTGTTCAGCTAAATGACCACTTGGTTTGAGAAATTGCAGACCGTGGAATCAGGAAAATCTAAATATGTACATTTACATAACCTTTTATTGGATACCCAACTATTGATTGCCAAAATTTTGTCTCCGAAGCATTGAACCTTTGTTAAAGTCGGAACTTGACAGTTGAGTCAATCAAAGCCTCATTATAATTCCTTGGACCAAGGACTTGCCCTCCCAGGGGATGTCCCAACAGCAGATTGGCGAATCCTGGACTGTCATTTCCCTGTAAAAGGGAATCTCTACCTGGAAGCAGCGACATCAGTGGCACCCTCAGCCAATCAGCATGTGGATCCAGACCGACCACACTCTCATCCAATCAGGGAGGGAAATTGGAGTTTTGAATAGCTATCATAAGTATTAAAAATCATGCTTTCCTCTGCATGTTATGCTTGTACTTTGAAAACATCTCTGCTTGTTCTTGCTCCCTTCTGGCCATATTGAATAAACCTCTGTGGCTTGCCTTCATCCTGGTGAGTTGTCTTTTTCTGTCCTGACCCATTTGCTGTTAGCCAGAGCTCACCGGGCACAAACTTCATTATCCGCAGTCCTAGTTTCAAATTTGACAACACTATGATTTCACTTTAAATGGCATGGTTTCATTCTGTAAAACCCTGGTATGGCCGCATACGTATTAAAGGACATGTCAAGTTCTCAGGCAGACAGCTCTAGTGCCTAACCAAACTATAAATCCCAGAATATCATATGATAAACCCAAGGCCAGTAAAGAAACATGTTTCTCTATAGTTGTATAGTGTGAAAATACCAGAGGAGAGGCATGGGGGAAATATGCAGTTTGGGGAGGTAATGCCAATTTATTCCCCCCACCCCCCATATATTCAAGCAAGGGAAACATAGTTAGATCCTACAGTAGCAGCATCACTTCTTTACATGTCACATTTTGTGCACTGTGGAAAGTTCTAGTATATTTTTTTTGGTTTTGTAAGTCTCTAACTGCTTTAAATTGATTAGTTGATGCTGGACAATATTTTTATGTGTCATAAATACTTTTTTTAATGTCTGAGGAATTGCTCCTAAGGAGGACACTAATATGTCTAAATGTCAAGGTCCTTCAAGAGCTGAGTTGAAATGAGAGAGATAAGATCCCCCACCTCTCTATATATAGTTTAAAAAGAGGTAATGGGAACAAAAGACAAAACTGCAACTTTCTGAGCCTCCTGTAAAATTCCATAAATGAGGCTGCACACATGTACATTAAAGCAGGGGTGCTCACACTTTTTCAGCATGCGAGCTACTCTTAAAGCAACCAAGTCCAAAAGATCTACCTGCCCCTGCCGCCGTGTGCTCCCATGCGCTCCTGCCGCTGCGCGTTCTTGCCACCGCACGTGCTCTTGCTGCTATTTTCCACCTGCGCAGCGCTTCTTCCGCCTGTGGGGCATTGCAGGAAGGAGAAAGCACGAGGCATCCAGAGGGAACGCTCCGCCCTGCCTGTCTTGCCATCAACGGAGGTTGCACAGCTGCTTCTGGACGAGAGAGAGGCAGGGCGCTCACTGCAGAGGCCCCGCCTCGTGCTTCCTTCTTCCTGCAATGCCTCGTAGGTGAAAGAAGCACCGCAAAAGCGGAAGCCAGCAGCAGGAGCGCGCGTGCACGCAGGGTGTGCACGCGCATGGCAGAGCGCCCCATCTGTCTGGTGAGGCTCGAAGATCACTTGGAAGAGGGCCGAAGATCTACTAGTAGCTCTCGAGCTACCTAATGAGCACCCCTGCATTAAAGGTTCTGGCCTTTTTCAGGCAGGTCATCAAAAGTTGTAGTGCTCTATCCATTCTTTTTATTCTTGATCAATTTTCTTTGGTAAGAAAAGAAAGGGGTGGTAGTAAAAAAAAGAATATATAATTGGATGGCATATATATATATATTACTATCTCTCCCTTCTTCTCTTACATAAATGGATGACATATAGTTGTCTGAAGCTCCCATAAAATTCAGTGAAAAGGGCAGAGTGATGGCATAGTAAAACAAAAACCTTATCTGGAACCACTCACTTTGATTCAAGTTTGCTCCCACTTTGGGTTACCAAGTTCTAGTCCAAAATCCTGAATTTTGTTTACTTGTACTTTGTATCTGCCATTATCTTCTGAGTGGGAAATGTAAATCAGCCACACATACACTAACTGCCCCACTATTGTCTTAACTCTTGCTCTTTCTAAATGCATAATCAACTTATTTAGTCCAGATCCTTCCCCATTTGTTTCCTTTTACTGGAGTTTCCAGGCTGTTTTAGTATTTAAGCTCTTGAAACTGAATATTTCCATTTCTAAAAAGTTTATATTTATCCCTGCTGAAGAGATGGCAAATTTCCATCTCTGTTCTGCTTAAAGTCCTCATGGACTTTGAGGTGGGGTGTTGACTAGGCAGTTGCTTTTTTTAATCCCAATAGTACAATAGTTGTTCCATAATAGCATCCACCCACCTTCATGATGCTACAAGTTATATGCTACATAAGCCAACTTCTTATGTTCCTGTCCATTGTGCTGAGGTGAAAGAATTATAGGGCTATATATATATATTCTCTCCCTGAAAATACAACCATGTTTTCTCTGAGTCCATGTCTCTGTTAGTGCAGATGATAAGCCTAGCCAGTTATGAGCTGCTAATCATTCTTTAACATGCAGTATTCCATCGCTACTTCGTGGTTCACTTATTGCGGACTCGCTGTGTTGCGGATTTCAAAAAACATTAAAATATATATCATTATATTTTCGCTGTTTTGTGAGTTTTTGCCACCACCACTCTCCAAGGCGCTTTCCCTCCTCAGTCCTCTCTCCCTCCAGCCTTGAAGGGCCTTTTCCCCCCTTTCCTTCACTTTATTTTAAGTTTATAAAGACTTAAAATAGTGTATAACTCCTTAAATAATGTATAAATATTAAAATAAATAGAGCATCCCTATATCGCAGTTCTTCACTTATTGCGGGAGATCCTAGAACCTAATCCCAGCAATGAGGGAACACTGTACTTATTTTTAGAGTGTGTAGGATTGGAGGGTACACAAAGCCCTTTTACCATAAGAGCGAATAAATTTAGAGTCACATTGAAGAATGGTGAAGATAACACCCTTCCCAGGTCTGCGAGGTTCTCACGTGAGTCTGTTTATTCTAGCCATTCCAATAGATCTAATGAGGATGATAACACCAATTTCTATGAACCGCCAATGGACGTTAGACCCAAGAATGATTATTATTTAAGAGATAGAAGTGGAGGCAGAGGTTCTCGAGGTGGGACTTCTCGGGGTGGAAATTTTCGGAGAGCCGGGAGGAACCCCAGGAAAACTTAGTTGTAAACTTATCAGATGTTAACCTCACTGCTTTTGAGACAAAAACTCTCAATAAAGGTCTTTCTTTTGTGGGTACACCCCACTGTGTAAATTCAATCATTCGTCATGATTTGGCTCATCTCTTCAGAAGCATTAGATTAAAAGAGTTTTTCTCCCAGCAGACAGCCATACCATCCACCACACATAATGCATTCTACATCAAAAGTTCATTCACCCCTACCAACATATCTCCCACAACTAGGGCTTTTGAGAAGACTGTGCTCCGTGAGGTCAACAAAATTGATCACATCAGCGATAGATGCCATCCAAATTTAACTAATAGGGAAATACAAACCCTACGCAGACTCGGCAACCATCCCAAGATCTTGTTTAAATCTGCAGATAAAGGAGGAGCAATTGTGGCCCTCAATCGAATTGATTACATCACGGAAGCCCACTCCCAATTAAATAACACCAGACATTACAAGTCCATCCCTTCCGACCCCACCACCAAATTCTCTAGAATTATTCACAATGTAGTGCATGATGCTGAAATCATGGGATACATAGACACTAAAACTGCCAACTTTTTGTGCAAGTCCAATCCCAGAATACCCCTTTTATACTTGTTACCCAAGATTAATAAACCCAAAAGACCCCCCCCCCCGGGCAGGCTCATCGTCTCTGGCAGCGGTGGCCTCCTGGAGCCCCTGTCACAGTTTTTGGACCACCATCTCCATCTCTTTGTCTCCTTTTCTGAATCTTATGTGAAGGACACAACCGATCTACTCAATAAAATTTCCAATTATCACATTAACCCCAAGGACATATTAATTACCGTGGACGCTGAAGCTCTATATACTAACGTACCCACCTCAGAAGCAAGACAGATCATTATAGACCATCTGGACACGAGGACCCCTCCACATCGTCCTCCTACACACTTTCTAGCAGAACTTTATGACTGCATTACAGATTATAATTACTTCCAATTCAACGATAATTTTTTTCTGCAGTGTGGTGGTATTTCCATGGGTGCCACATTCGCTCCAACAGTGCGAATTTTCATGAACTCTTTAGAGAAGGAACATCTTTTTTCTACTCCGCATCACCCCATTAGACCCAATATTTTGGGATATTGGAGGTATATCGATGATGTCCTGATTTTGGCCCATCATTCCACCAATTTACATACACTCAAGAATTGGATGAATTCGTGGCACCCCAATATCAAATTTACCTTTACAGTCAGCCAACAATCCGTCAATTACCTTGATTTAACCATCTATAAAGACAAGAATTTACTCAAAACACGCACATACCACAAACCCACAGACCGCAATAGCCTTTTACATTACAATAGCTTTCACTCTCACTCTCTAAAAAATAGCCTTCCTTACTCCCAATACATACGTCTAAAAAGAAACTCTTCCTCTATCGGTAATTATCATCAAGATGCAGACATTCTCACTAACAAACTCCTATCGAGAGGATACCCTTCCCGCATTTTGAACATTGCTAGGCACAAGGCCAACCCCATCAACAGATCCACACTACTGAGTCCCTCTACCAAACAACCATCCACACGTCTAATCTGGCATCTGACCCTCACGCCACACTCATCTCATATTGTCAATATAGTAAAAAAAACTCTGGCCTATGGTCTCCCCCATCATGGGACTGGAATCTCCACCTCTCATTGCCCATAAACGCTCTGCAAATATAAAAGACCTGTTAATACACACAAACCATGTGATCAAAACTCAGACCCCTACACATAATCCTGGCACCAAACCCTGTGGGTACTGCAAGATTTGCAAACAGATTAACAAATCCATTAGCATCACAAACAAGACCACTGGCAGGGTCCTTATGTTGAGAGACGAAATTACATGTGCCCATTCTGGGATAGTATACTGTTTAGAGTGTACATGTGGCTTCCATTATGTGGGACAGAGTTCGAGACTCCTGAAAGTGAGAGTGGGGGAACACAAATCAAAAATTCGCAGTTTATCTCAAGAATCCACTCTTTACAGGCATTTTGTACAGCACAATCATCCCCCAGATAGCTTCAGTATCTACGGTCTACAAAGGGTTAATCCTTTACCACACACTAATTTGACAGAACAATTACTTAAAGCTAAAGCTCTTGTTAACCAGCGAAACGCCCTGCGGATTGAATGATTCTCTTTCTCTGCAACAGCTATTACTCTAATCCCACACACCTGTATCATCCCTATATCTCTTTCCTGCTCTCCTCTCCTCTTGCTGCATTCAGCCGAATGGATGATCTTCAGTGACACGCTTACCCTGGTATGTGTACCTTTTTATCCCTTCGCTGCCCTCTTTTTGCTCTCTATTGTGTAACACTCACTGGCCAGCTTGGCATCAGCATCTCATTAAAGATTATTTTGAATGAGCGACGCGCCCCGAAGAAGCGTCTTTTGACACGAAAACGGCAGACCAACCTTGGCGCCAGGAGAACATTTAGCCGTTCGGCCCTGTCCCGGCTCTCCTTCCCATATAGTGGGTCCAATTGCGCTCTTACCAGAGCCTCCACAGCACGACAGGTCGCTTACGACACTTCCTTCTTGCCTTGCGGCTCCCTTTCCGGCGTCCCCGGCAGGCTCTCCCCCGAACGCGGCCGCTTCACCCCAGCGCCGCGGCTCGAGTTTCCTCGCCGCGCAACATTGCGGGGGGACCTTTTTCGACTCTGCCGGAAGAATTATTTAAAGCTACAGACAATGCAGTTGCTGTTGTCCAGCTTTGGTCAAAAATTATTTTGCCACTTGTGCTCCTTCTATTTTTATCAGTTTTATATTTATCTATGCAATGCTTTTGACATGAAATAAATCTGTATACCTTTATAAAGCGGAATGTTTGTATGTATGTGTGCGGAGGGCGGATATGTGGCAGCTATTTGCATAAAGTCCTTTGATTGGCCAGCCTCGCCACTCCAAAATTCTTTTTAAAAAAAAAGTCTTTATTGAGTATTCAAACATATGACAAATAAGTTTAAAACATAAAGCGATGAAGAAATGAACCCCCAGAGTTCTCGGCTCTGGGTGGCTGAAATAGAAACAGAAAGTCCATTAAAGATCTAAAGAGCAAAGAAAAAGTATGTGCATTAGAGTGTAAAAGAAGCTAGGGGTAATGACCCCCTTGCTTTAACTGCATGTTAGATATTTGAAGGCTTGACTCGGTTTCTCTTCCTCTCGACATCTGTGGCTGATTAACTTCATTTCTTTCTGTTCATTAATTCATTCGGGGTATTTGGATGTTGTTTTCTATATATGAAAATCAAAGATTACAAACATATCCCTTTCCTTCTGTTTTCTTCCCCCCTCCCCTAGTCTCCCCCCCTTTTCCCCCTTGTTGACCCTCCAACTCCTCCCTCTTTTCCTCTACCCCCCCTTACAGGCTTTTCACTTTAAGCTCTATATTTTTCTCTTTCCTAAAATAATCTATCAAATCTGACCAGTCCCATTTGTTATTCCTTTCCTCTATCTTGTTTGTCTTTCGTTCCTCTCTAAGCGCTTCCGTCATAGCTTCCATCTGGACCGTCTCAATAATTTTCGTCTGCCACTCTTCCCTTGTAGGGACCTCCTGTGATTTCCAATGTTTGGCCATTACCATCTTGGCCGCCGTAGTGGTCAGAATGAATAAATTTCTATCTTTCTTATCCCAAGAAGGGTCCACTATTCCTAGGAGGAATAATTCCGGGCTTTTCTCAATTGACCTTTTGAGTATTTTCTCCAATTCGGTATGTATCTCACACCAAAATCTTTCTGCTCTGGGGCACATCCACCATAAATGAAAGTAAGTGTCTGTATTCTTTTTTTTTTGCAATTCCAGCAATCCGGATTTTGATTTTTGTATATTTTAGCTAGTTTGTTTGGTGTGAGGTACCACCTATATATTAATTTGACCCAGCTTTCCCTATATTTATGACAGTAAGAGATGTTGACGTTGTTTTTCCATATGGCTCTCCAGGTCTCATCCTTTATCTTAAAGCCTATGTTTCTGGACCATTGTATTTTATAGTTCTCCCCTTTGGTCCCTAATTGGTCCCTGATTAATATGACTTTGTATATACGTCCAACTTTTTTCCTTTTTTCATCAAAGATTATCTCCTCAATTTCGTTTAGAGTATCCTCGAATCTAATTTTTATATCCTCTCTATGTTTTTCTCTTAGCTACAGGTAAGAGAACCAATCAATTTCTCTATCAACCTCAATCTGTTCTTTGGTCCGTAGCTCGTAGGTATTACCATTCCATCTCAAGGCCTCCTTGTAGGTCAGCCATCCCTTATTGTCAAGTTGCCGGATTCTATACGCTTCCATCGGAGACGTCCACAATGGGATCCTTGCCCCAACATTTTTTTTGTGTTTGTTCCAAATTTTTAACAAAATATTTCTTGTACTATGATTTGTGAAATTCTTGTCCGCTTTCAGTTTATCATACTGTAGATATCCATGTAACCCGAACTTCAGGTCAAAGCCCTCCAAGTCTAAAAGTCTATCGTTTTTTAATTTGCACCACTCCCCCAGCCAGTTGAAGCAATTGGCTTCGAAGTATCGTCTCAGGTTTGGGATACCTATCCCACCCTTTTCCTTTGTTTGTTGTAATATTTTCCATCTTACTCTGGGTTTTTTCCCACCCCATATGAACTTCGAAAGATCTTTGTCCCAGATATTAAATTGTGCCTCATTCCTGATTATGGGGAGGGATGCAAAGAGGAAATTTAATTTGGGAAGCACCATCATCTTGACGGATGCCACTCTTCCCAGAAACGATAGATTAAGCTTTGACCAGCTGTTCAGGTCTTTTCTGATCTCTTCCCATTTTGGTTTGTAATTATTTTTGAAAAGCTTAGAATTTTGGGGGGTTATGGTCACCCCCAGGTATTTCACCTTATTCGTTATCTTCATCCCCGTCTTTTCCTGAAGCTGCTGTTTAGCTTCCTCAGTCAAATTTTTCACTAGAATTTGGGTTTTTTCTTTATTAATCTTAAATCCCGCCACCTTTCCGAATCTTTCAATTTTGTCGATCCACTGTTCGATATTATCCCTTGGATTCTCTACAATCAAGGCCAGATCATCTGCAAAGGCGAGAACTTTTATTGGGTTTTTCTTTATATTCGCCCCTTTGAGATTTCTATCTATCCTAATTTCTTCCAATAAAGTTTCTAGCATAAAAATGAACAAAAGGGGGGACAGGGGGCACCCTTGTCTCACCCCTTTTTGTATGTTGATCTTGTTTGTCCTCTCTTGATTTACTATTACTCTTCCAAATTGTTCGGTATAGATAGCTTGTATAATCTTCATGAACGAGAATCCAACATCTATTTCCCTCAAAAATTCTCTCAGGTAGACCCAATTAATCTTGTCAAACGCTTTTTCTGCGTCCACAAACACCATTGCAATCTCCCTGCTAATATTTTTTTCGTAATAGTCCAATAGGCCTAATATGGTTCTCACATTTGTGGCTAATTGTCTTTTAGGCAAAAAGCCATTTTGGTCTTCTTTTATCCAGTTGTTCAAAAATATCTTAAATCTTTCAGCAATAATGTGTGTAAATATTTTATAATCCGCATTTAGCAGGGAGATTGGTCTGTAGTTTGCTGGACTGGTTGGATCTTTCCCTTCCTTACTTATCAGGGTTATGTTGGATTCTCTCCATGTTTCAGGGATATTGCCTTCCTTCATTATTTTGTTGAATAATTTTTCCATTATTGGGGTCAGGGTGTCTTTATAGGCTTTGTAGTACTCTGCCGGGTACCCGTCTGGTCCCGCTGCTTTCCCTCCTTTCATTGATCTTATAGCCCCCTCTATCTCTTCCTTTGTTATCTTTCTATTGAGGTTCTCTCTCTCCTCATCCGTGATTTTCCCTAGTTTCTTCTCACTTATGTACTTCACCACCTCTTCCTCCTTTATTTCATCCTTTTTATACAGGTTGGCGAAGTATGTTTCTATCCCTTCCTTAATCTCTTCCGCGATATTATAATCCTTTTGATCTATTCTTAGTCTCTCTATCCAATTTCGTTTTCCTTTTTGCTTCAGTTGCCACGCCAGCAGTCTGCCCGGTTTGTTGGCTGATTCGAAATATCTTTGTTTTAGATACTTCAAATTAATTTCTAGTTTTCTTAATTCAATTGTGTCTAATTGTTTCCTCCACAATTCTAATTCGTTTTTTAATTTTTTGTTTCCCGGTTTCGCTTTCAAGCCTTTCTCTAGCACTTCTATCTTTCCCTTTATTTCCTGGGATTCTTTATCTCTTTTTTTTCTCCAGAAGGCTTGTTGTCTCATATAGAGTCCCCTCATAAAGGCTTTCCCCGTATCCTATATTAGATTTAGATTCTCATTCTCTTTACTATTTATCTCAAAGAATTTTTCCATTTCCTTTTTTGTGCGTTTTAGCGCCTCTTCATCTCTTATAATTTCTGTTGGGTATCTCCATCGAAATTCTGGCCTTTTCACATTGAAATCCATCAATATCATACAGTGATCCGACAAATATCTCGTCATTATTTTGATTTTTTTGTATTTTGGGTAATAGGCCCTTAGTAGTCCAAATTGCATCTATCCTTGACCAGGTCTTGTGGCGATCCGAGAAAAAGGTGAAATCCTTTCCCTGGGGGTTGACCACCCTCCAGACATCTCTTATATCCAGATTATCCTTTAGACTGAAGAAGCTTTTTGGTAGCTTCCCATTTTGGCCCTTTTTGCCCAACCTAGCCGGATTTTTATCTATTTTTGGGTCAATAACCCCATTGAGGTCTCCGAGCATTATAATATTATCATATTCCACTCTCTCTATTTCCCTATTCAGTTTCATGTTTGGAATCATTCGGCGCATATACATTACATACTAAAATGGTCTCTTTTTCCACCTTGATGACCACCCCAAGATATCTCCCTTCTTTGTCTCCAAAGACTTTTTAAGGATCCAGATTAGCCTTCACATACAACGCCACCCCTCTTTTTTTTCTATTGAGGCTACAAATACCTCTCCTATATCGTCTCTTCTTAAATAGTGCTCCTCATTTTTTTAAATATGAGTCTCTTGGATTGCGATTATATTTGCCTTCCCCTTTCTTAATCTATTATAGACTCTTTTCCTTTTTGCCCCATTGTTTAGCCCATTGACATTCCACGTTATACATCTAAGTGGCATGCCTCTCCGTCCCTTTTAAACTTTTATACTTAGTTCTCTTCTTCCGCAAGAGTCCTTGGGTCGTCCACAATGTCCTCCTCCTCCTCTTTCGCTCCCTCCGACACTGGTTCCTCTCCCTCCTCTTCTCCTTCTGGTTCCTCGGGTTCTGCCACTCTTTCACCATCTGTTGTTTCCTCGTTGGGATGTGCTTTTTTGGGAGATAGTCTTTGGAAATTGTTCTCTCTTTCTTGGTTGTTCTTCTTCCTCGGGGTTGTCTTAAGATCTTCCTCGTATCTCCTCAGGAAATCCTTGGCTTTTTCCTCCGTTGTCAACCAGTGTTTCCTCCCTTTGAACGTCGCCATCACCCCCTCTATCTTCTCCCACCGGAACCTTATGTCATGTCTCTTCAGAATGTCCGTCAAAAAGGCGTATTTTTCCTCCTGTCGAGGATCTCCGAGGGCAATTCTTTTAGTATAATCACTTTTTTATCCATGTAGGACCCTTTCGATTTCTCCTGCCACTTTAGAATGTCATCTCTTATACTTTTCCTTGTGAAATTTGCAATGATGTCCCTCGGGGTGTTATTTCTTCTTGCGTATGCAGAGTTTATCCTGTACACCCTGTCTATTTTATTCGCCATCATTGCTTCTGACTTATTCAATATCTTGGCTGTTATGGCTGTAATCAAGCTCTTGACATTCTGATTTTCCTCCTCCACAACCCCTCGGAATCTAAGTTGATACTCTTTCTGGGAGTATTCTAATTGTAGATGTTTATCTTCCCAATCAGCATTTTTAGTTCCAATTCCTTTATCCTATCTTGATTTATTTTTTGATTCTCCTTCAATTCCTTATTTTCCTTTTTGAGGTCTTTTATTTCGATTGCCATATCCTTCATTCGTTGGTTCATTTCTTGTAGTTCCTTCTTCGTCTCTTTTATGTCCTTCTTAAGATCCGCTTTCATATCCCTCAAGTCATCTTTCAGTTCTTCTTTATTCCTTTCCCTTTCTTCCTCTCCTCTCTGTAGAAATCTCCTTATTTCCTGGAACTCTCCAAGCATCTCTCTCATTCCAAAGTCTCCAGCTCCTGACCCTCTCCTCTTGTCATCCTGCTTTTTCTCTCTTTCTCCCTTTCTGGTCGCCATCACTGTCAAGTAGGGATCCACCCCTTTGCACCCTTCAAGTCTCCTCTTGTCCAGATTTGCAGCTTGTTTCTCTTGTTTCTCCCTCTCTCCGTCGGGCCCTTCTGTTATATTGTCTCCTATTGGAACTTGGCCTTCTATTCCTTTTGTCTCTCCTCCCTTCCTATGCCTTTCTTGTAGGGGTAGGGTAGACCTTTTCTACTTTTATTCCCACTTTGGGTAACCTCCACTTGCTCTTTTCGTCGTTCGCTCCTTTGTTCCTTTGTCCTTTCCCTCTCCCCTGGTTCGTGCGGGTTCGTGCCAGGCGTTCTATACTTTCTTCTTTTGAGTAGCTCTAATTTCTCCTTGCTTGTCCGTCCTCCAACTGTGTCCGGGTTCCCTTTTTGCTTTCTCTTGGGCGCCTCTGGATGTATCCCTCTATGTTTTTTGCTCTATGGCTTTCAGCTCCTCCTCTCAGCCCGACGTCACTTCCGTCTTGTGTTTACCTTCAGGAAGGCTTCTTATCTGGGCTACCATCGGCCCCCATTATGAGTCTTCCTCCTCCGCACCTCGCACCTCTTTGGCTCCCGCTTCTCCTCCTCCTCCTCCTCCGCTCTCTCCCGATGTCTCGCCCAGCTCGCCTCCGCTCACCTCTCTCGCCGCCTCGCCATCCTCCCTTCTCCGCCTCGCCCGGGTATGTTTGCTTTCCGTCCCCTCTCCTCTCCTCTCGCTTCCCTATGTTTCTTGGCTCTTCTCTTCAGCTGCTCCGTCTCCTCGTGTTCCTTCTCTTTGTCTTGCCTTAGGAAAAGAGTGTGTGTGTGTGTGGTCCGGTCAGCGCGGTGAGGTGATCCTGTCTTTGGCAGGATCTAGCCCCGTCGGTTACTTCACCGGTCCTCTTCTGCCTCTTGCCGATCTTCTTCAGGGCCCTTGGGGGGTCCCAGATCTGACCGGGGAGGCTATTTTCTGGACCTTGAGCACCAGGTCCTTTCCTCTTGGGCCTGTGCGGGTGCCCTTAAGGCCCCAGCAACCTTCTTCTCCGCTTCACTCCGAGAGAGGTCTCTCCGAGTGCGGCCACCCTGCCATTGACCAGACCGGAAGTCCCGCCACTCCAAAATTCTAAGGCACCAGACAGAGGGCATTGATAGCCACTGATTAGCCAGCATCCCAGAATCCAGGCCTCTTCATTCAAACAACAGGATTTCTCCAATGTGGGATTATTTGCATAAAAAACCTTGATTGGCCAGCCTCATAACACCAACATTCTAAGGCCCCAGACAGAGTCCCATGACCCACTCTACATGCTGCTGTAGTCTGAAGGAGGAGGAACCATGGAAGATGAGAGTTGCAGTACCTTCACTCACATACTGAAACCACTGTGCCCCTCATCCAACGACTGGTCAAGACCACACACATAACTCCCATTGTAGTCGAATACCAAAATCTCCCGCCGAAAATTCAAAATCCCCACTAGTTTCCCGCAGCAGACCGTTCCAGGAGTGAACGGTCCCAACTTTTTACATACACCCCTGTTCCCAGACATAACACCTACCCTCCCTGTCCAAAGCCCTAGGCGATCCTTCCCCACTGAAAGGTTTGACACTCCTGGCCTTTTCTATATTTTATTTGAATTTTTATTCTTTTTTTTCTCTTCTTTCTTCCTTGCGGGCGCTTTAAATATGCGAGGAGAAGCTGCATTGCAAAGGGAACCGCGGTGGCTCAGCAGGCAAGGCTGAGGCCGCGGGGAACCAAGGGTCGCTGGTTCGAGGCCCAGCAAAGGGAGGAGGGAAAGTTTCCCCTTTTTTTGCCCCTCGGCTGGGGGTACCCAGGCCTGGCAATTTGGCGGCCCTGCGTCACTCCGCTGGCAAGGGATTCCCATTTTTCACATATTTTCATAAGGACATTCAGGGCATATAAAAGTTCCACCGAGCTGTCAAAAGAAAGATCAATGAATTTGGCCTAAGAAGCTGGAGGCCCTCATCTGTGTTCCGAACTGACAGCTACAAACTTAAAGGCACCGGGTTCTGGGCCCGCATCCGAAAGAATTCATTTTTGTACAAATGTACCCCTGCTTATTACTGTCATTTTAGCTATAGGAATGTAACCCTACAAGTCTCTCCTTTTACCCTGTGTAACCCCCACCCCACCCCACTCCCTAGGATAGCCGGAAAGGTTGCCTTTGTAATTATGTTTTGCCATGTTTGCTGAGAGGATATGTCCCATTTATGCCCTGGGCCGTCTACAATCTTGGTTCCATCATTTCGTGTTTGCATGGAGCAATAGACTATCGGTCAGGCCCTTGTTATGGAGATTCGGTTCTTTCCTGTCCCCACACCTGGCTGACCCCGGGATTGCCTAGTTCTCTGAGTTTCGACTGGCTAGGCCAACCCTGGGGTGTTGGACAAAAGGTAATCATGGAACCCAGCGGGCTCCCTGTTTGGCGTCGGAAACCCGACAAAGCCCACCATAGGACTTTTGTCATTCCTGCCATCTGATTGGATCATCCTAATCAGATTCACCTTTCTTCCTGACTCAGACATGAGGAAGGGATATATGGACTTGATAGATATACTTCCTGATAACAAAAGCTAACATCGGACTTCTCGCTCCAGGTCAACACCTGGAAAGGGCTTCCTTTGTTTGCCCTCCATAATCCTTCCTGATGACAGCTTGCCCAACTTCTTTCCTCCCGGAACCCCATATATGGTGTGAAACATCTGATTGGCCAGGACAGGCGAATGGAGGAGGACGCTGATAGGTTCCTCAGAGCCGGCTTGCCTCCCTCCCATCAGCTGATTCCAGCGCTCCAGCCAATCATCGACAAGCCGGCCGGGAGAGGGCGGAGCGGGAAATTCAAATGTTTGACAGCTCTGTAACCTTTAAAAACTCCTGTCATGAATGTAAATGCATGCGTCTTTGCGGGATCAGGGAATTTGCGGTCGCATCCTACTCAGCTGAGCAGAATAAATTTCGTGGCTTCTACCTTGTATCGTGGTGAGCATAATCTGACCTCCGGGGATGGGAAGGATTGGGAGATCCAGGCCGCTCCGGGCTCGCCAGGGTATTCACGAACTCTCTGGACTGGGCTCCGCTGGCGGTTGGCAGGGCCAGTCCATAGTCGTAGTTCGACAACACCATTACCCCCTTCACATAATGCCTCTGATTGGCCAGTCTCCCAATATTCTAACATTCCTAGCCAGCAGAGAGAGAAAAGAAATTGGCAACAGAAAGGGAAAAGAAAGGGCCTGACTGAATTAACAGGGCCTCAGATACTACATAAAGGGCCTGAAAGGGCCTGACTGAATTAACAGTAAGGCTTCCTAAACTTTATTTTCTGGACTAGGCCTCAGGTACTGGGCTACTATGTAAGGACTGAGTAAACAGTAAGGCTTCCTTAACTTGAAACTCCAGATCAGGCCGCCGATCATGGGATCCTGTGTATGGCCTGAATTGACAGTAACACTTCCTCAACTAGATTATCATGACTAGGCCAAAGTTACTGAGATACTGTGTAAGGACTGAAATTAACTTGATTTTCCTGACTAGCCCTCGGCTCATGAGATACTGTGTAAGGCCTGAATTCACATTACCTACCCTTTTCAAATAACCCGGGTACCGCCGGGTCACCAAGCTAGTAAATAAAGTGAATGCCATTTCCCATTGTTCCAGCTTGACAGCTATGCAACCAGCCCATACTTCATGTGGATTCCTCTCAGCAATTGCAAGATGAGTTCACACAGTTTCAGTCCCCATCTACAGTGCCATATACAATCCAGACTACTTGCTTTGAACTGGATTATCTTAGTCTATACTGGCATATAATCCAGTTCAAAGCAGACAATCTGCATTTTATATGACAGAGTAGATGGGGCCTCAGTTAACTAAGACAGCATGGTTAGATCGCAAGAAATTTTTTTAAAAAGAGGAATGAAAACTCTCCCACCAATTTTAATCAAACAGCATGGATTATGAGAAGTACTTAGTAATTGTGGTAATACAGTGGCACTGGTGAGTTGAGGATTGATTTAGTATTTGGTGATGGAACTCTACTTTATTGGAGAGTGGAAAGCAGCCTTGGCCCAAGAGGTGCTGAGGTTTACTGTAATGGCAGATTCCTCTGGTTCTCAATTGTCTTAGCATCCATCAGATGGGTTGCCTCCTCCAAAACATGTGGAAGGAAGGTAGAAATCACACCTGAAATTCCACTGTGGGCTGGGATGGCTCTGTATTCTCCTGAGGTAAAAAGTAGGGTTGTCGAATTAATACAACATGACCTCTGTATCCACGGACATCTAACAAAATATGTCCTCTCTATAAATTTTCTAGGTACCCCCAAGTGATTTTATAGTATGCTTCTGCCAGAGGTTATCTTAGTCTCGCTGGAAAAGCTAGCAATGTTCTAGGTCCTTCAGCAAACTCTAAAATTGTGTCTGGCTGAAGTAATTCATTTCAGTAGGTTTCTCTGCTATCCACGATTTCCTGTTTCCACATTAAGTCCAGAAATATTTTCCCCATGGATATGGGGGTCATACTGTACTTGTGATGTCTCCTATCCCTTTAATGATGGTGTAAAGGAGTGAATTTCACCAGGTGTTACTTGTCTTGCAACCAAGTAACAAGCAACACTTGTTGACATTTTCCTCTTCTACAAAGTCCATTAAAGGAACAGAAGACATATCCATTTGTCACTCTGACAACCTGAGACAAATCATCTATTTCTATTTTTCCCCAAGAGGCACATGTTTGCAAGAAAAAGACAAAAACTAATGGCTGATCTAATCTCATTGGCCGGAGAAAGCTATTTTTCTCTCCTGAATCCAAAGCAATTTATATCCAAATAGTCTACAACTGAATTGTGAGCACAAGACATTGGCATCAAGCTCTATGCCTCACAGTTGCTAAAGGCAGTTTTACTTCACAATTCACATTTCCTAAAAACATACTTCCAATCAGTAATCAGATTTGTTTAACCAATCAAAATCTTTTGGCAGAATAGTTTCATGTTCTCAAGTTGGAGACTGATATGTTCAGAGCTCTGTTCATAACAAATGTGTTGTTCAAGCAATATAGTATGGTATATCCAGGCTGGTTAGTTCCAGCTTCGTTTCGGAGTTGGATGGCTGTCAGTCACAGAATGGTGAAGCTAAGTTGGAATCCTTCTGGGTAGTTCAGCTACAGTAGACTCATCAAATCCATTGTTGAATGGTGGGTCAACATATAACATAACTAAATCCCATTAATTTAATGGTCCAGTTCTAGTAGGATTCAATTTTTTAGTCCCAGATTTAGCTGTTGTTTGGGGTGCATGGTATATAGAGCAGGGCTGTCCAACTGCAGGCCCTGCAGGTGTTTTGGACTTCAAATCCCAGAAATCCTAACAGCTGGTAAACTGGCTAGGATTTCTGGGAGTTGAAGTCCAAAACACCTGCAGGGCCGGCAGTTGGACAGCCCTGGTATAGAGTATGTGCAACTGATGATATTTCATATTACAAATAACCAACTAGCAACCAACACTGTCCATACAAAATGAAAAAGTTGAAAGGATTTTTGTTCCTTTTTTATTTCTGCACATGATACAATATTGTCACATAAAAATTACAGCACTAGTAATAGGTTCTCAATAGGTGGTGTAATGGGATAAACCCTTGTGCGGGCAGGGCTACTGACTGAAAGGGCAGCGGTTCGAATCCAAGGAGTGGGATGAGCTCCCATCTGTCAGCTCCAGCTTCTCATGCGAGGACATAAGAGAAGCCTCCCACAAGATGGTAAAACATCCTGGTGTCCCCTGGCAACGTTCTTGCAGATAGCCAATTCTCTCACACCAGAAACGACTTGCAGTTTCTCAAGTCACTTTAGACACGAAAAAAATTATTGATAAAACTTCCTCAGTGATAAAGAACCATGATAGAATTGCCTTAGGCCCCTTCTACACTGCCATGTCAAATCCAGATTATCTGACTTGAACTGGATTATATGGCAGTGTAGGCTCATATAATCCAGTTCAAAGCAGATAATGTTAGGGTTGCCATACGTCAGAAATAAGTTGAAGTCACAAAAAAATCAACTTCAGAATTTCTGAAATATTGGGTGGGAGAAATATGTATTTCTGTAGAAGGGTATTTCTGATTAAATTCCAGGTATTGCTAAAGAAGTATGAATTTGGCTCACTGATTATTTTAGTTGCTGTTTAAGACCACTTCAGCTTACATCATAAGGCAAAGCCACACAAGAGAGATATTTATATAAACTTCTACAAATGGTTGGACCCTGACATTAAATGATTAATATTGTTGCCACTATTGGAAAGGAAGGCAAAGGAAATCCTTCTATTTCTGGTTCTTGAGGTGATACAAAAAGGAAATGCTATAAATAATGTTATACTACTTTTTTGTAATATTATATTGCATATATATATATACTAATGGCTGAAAAACATTATTTCCTCCAATTTGGGGAGGGCTTTAGCATCTTGGTGTGAAGAAAAGGGTATACTTTGTAAATGGTAAGGTATTGAAACCTTGATATTTCATTAGTCCCTGCTTGGCAGCTTTGTTGTCAGGTAGAACCTCGCCATAGGCAGGAAACCCCTTGGCATGCATTTTCCTGGCAGCTGCCAGCCCCACAACTGCATTACAACAATATCCTCAAAGGATGTAAGAATGAGTCAAGCATGCAAGCGGATTGCTAAGTATCCAGGAAGCCAGCTGACCTTCCTTGTCTAAAAGGCAAGCACTAGGGCAGGGCTGTCCAACTTCTTCCGACCCAAGGGCCGAAAGAAGTGCCACTGATCACCTGGGAGGCCGTAGGTGATCAGTGAGCAGGGGCGGGGCCGCTTGCGGGGGCGGGGCGGGGGGCGGGGTCACTCGCGTAGCCCCTCCTCCTTCACCCGGGCCGCGGTGTTGCTCGGATCCCGAGCAACGGCGCAGGGAGGGGCTATGAAGGGAGAAGGTAGCCGGCTACCTTCTCCCTCCATAGCCCCTCCTCCTTCACCCGGGCCGCGGCGTTGCTCGGATCCCGAGCAATGGCGCGGGGAGGGGCTATGAAGGGAGAAGGTAGCCGGCTACCTTCTCCCTCCATAGCCCCTCCTCCTTCACCCGGGCCGCAGCGTTGCTCGGATCCCGAGCAACGGCGCGGGGAGGGGCTATGAAGGGAGAAGGTAGCCGGCTGCCTCTTTTATTCAAAGCCTCTCCTCTTTTCCCCCGGGCGCGCCGCTGCTTGGATCCCGAACGGCGGCGCGAGCGGGGAGAAGGAGGAGGGGCTACAGAGGAAGAAGGCAGCCGGCTCCCCCGCCTCTTCCTAGCAGTAGGCGGCGCCAAGGGCGGCGCATCACCCCAGGCTCTGACGCGCCGCCCTTGGCGCCGCCAACTGCTCCTTTTCGGCGGTTCTCCCTCCCTAGGAAGGGCGGCGCACAGAGAGGGATGGAGGGGGCAGTGCAGGGAGGAGGAGCTGGCTCCCTTCCTTCTCCCTGCCCTGCCTCCCCCCACCCCCGGCCGCCATTGTTTAAAAAAAAATCCATTTTTTTAAAAAAACATATATTTTTTTTAAAAAATCTTCCAGGAGGGTAGTGGGGGCTGTCCAACAGGCTGGGGGCCGTGTATGGCCCACGGGCCACTTGTTGGACAGCCCAGCACTAGGGAATTTGCAGATTAAGCCATTCAGGTAGCGCAAGCTTCAATGAATGCCCCCGATGCTCCAGGTTTCATTGATCAGAACTGTAGGAGATGAGTTGAGGGTGCCAAAATGGAAGAGGTCACTCTTGAACCTGAAATACAAGGCCGGGTAGAAATAATGGTTGTTGAATAACCCAAAAGACATGAAAATTGTCAATTGGGATGAAAATATCTTTTTGTCATTTCAAAAGGGATGAAAAAACAACAAATTCATTGTGTTGTTGAAAGCTTTCATGGCCGGAATCACAGGGTTGCTGTGAGTCTTTCGGGCTATATGGCCATTAGGGGTGGTTGATCCATAAAAAAATTGTTTCTAAACTTGTGGGGGAAGGGAGGGAATTGCCGCTGTTGTTTCGAAATAGAAAATGTTCCAAAAAATTTTGTAAAAATTTTGAAATTGAAATGTAATAAATAATGACATTTGTTATTATTTTGTTATTGCTGCCAGCAACTTTGCTGCCAGCGTGCTTTGGAAGCCAGGGGACGAGAGTTCCTCCTAATCGCCAAGACTCTCCTTCCCAAGCGGAGGGAGAGCCTTGGGGAACAGGAGGAAATCTCAGCCCCTGGCTGCTTCCAAAGCGCCCTCCTCAGCTCTCAGCTGACTAGAGGGGAATGGAGGGCGCTGCTGCCCTCCAGTCTCCTCTTGCCAGTTGAGAACCGAGGCGGGTTAAAGAGTAAGAAAGGGTGGGAATAAAAACGACATAATAACACACCCTTTACGGAAATGGCTGACCTGGTTTTGATTTAGAAAGGTCACTTCCGGGTTGCTGGCTGTGGGTCAAATTAGGGTTAATACGAATAGGGTTAATATTAATAGAAGAACAGGCATTGCTGAAGGAAAATCAACATGGTTTCTGCAAAGGCAAATCATGTCTTACTAACTTGTTAGAATTCTTTGAGGGTGTAAATAAACACATAGATAAAGGGGACCCAATTGATATTGTTTACCTTGACTTTCAAAAGGCTTTTGACAAAGTCCCTCACCAAAGGCTCCTAAATAAGCTCTTCAGCCATGGACTCAGGGGACAGGTCTTGTCCTGGATTGGAACCTGGCTAAACTGTAGGAAACAAAGGGTGGTAATAAACGGACATTTCTCTGGGTTGAAAGAGGTGAGAAGTGGCGTACCCAAGGTTCAGTTTTGGGTCAGTTACTTTTTAATTTATTCATTAATGATCTGGATGTAGGAGTAAATTCTGAGGTAGCAAAGTTTGCAGACGACACTAAATTGTTCAGGGTAGTTAAAAATGAAACTGATTGTAAAGAGCTCCAGAAAGATCTCTCAAAATTGAGTGAATGGGCAACAAAGTGGCAAATGCATTTTAACCTAAACAAGTGTAAAGTCATGCACATCGGGGCAAAGAACCCCAACTACACCTACCAATTGATGGGGTCAAAGCTTTCTGAGACAAACCAGGAAAGGGATCTTGGGGTCTTGGTGGACAGCTCAATGAAGATGTCAACCCAGTGCGCAGCAGCAGTGAAAAAAGCAAATTCTATGCTAGGCATGATCAGAAAGGGAATCGAAAATAGGTCAGCAAATGTTGTATTACCTCTCTACAAATCGATGGTAAGGCCACATTTGGAGTACTGTGTACAATTCTGGTCTCCGCACCTTAAGAAGGATATAACGGAACTGGAAAAGGTACAGAAAAGGGCAACAAAAATGATCCAAGGGATGGAGCGGCTCCCTTATGAAACCAGGTTGCAACGCCTTGGTCTTTTCAGCCTTGAAAGACGGCATTTAAGAGGTGACTTGATCGAAGTGTATAAAATCATGCATGGGATAGAAAAGGTGAATAAAAAAAAACTGTTTTCTTTGTCACAAAACACTAGGACTAGAGGGCACTCCCTGAAGCTCCAAGGTAGGAAAATTAGGACTAATAAAGGGAAATATTTCTTCACCCAGAGGGTCATTGGGTTATGGAACTCACTTCCAGAGGAGGTTGTGACAGCTGTCAGCCTGAACAACTTCAAGGCAGGATTAGACAGATTCATGGATACCAAGGGTATCGGTAGTTACTGAAAAGGACATTCAAGTGCCACCTCGGGGTTGGTTGAGGTAGGCAGGATTTTCCTGGGTACTGGTTGTGGGGGTCGGGAGCAGGTCAGGGTTTTGCCCTCCCTTCTGCTCGAGATCCCCGTGTACAACTGGTGGGCCACTGTGTGATACAGAATGCTGGACTAGATGGGCTGAGGTCCGATTCAGCATGGCTCTTCTTATGTTCTTATGTTTAATTGTACTGCTTATGTTTAATTGTACTGCTTGTTTTAATTTGTTTTTTAATTGTTTTATGCTTTTAACTCATGGCGCTGTGCCATTGGTTCTTGTGAGCCGCCGCGAGCCCCTGGGAGTCGGCGGTTAAGAAGTCCCAATAATAAATAAATAAATAAATGTTCTTATGTTTAATACGAAATAATAACGGTTTTCTAAGGATAACGACCGGAGATATCCACCCCTAATGGCCATGTTCCAGAAGCATTCTCTCCTGACGTTTCGCCCACATCTATGGCAAGCATCCTCAGAGGTTGGTGGATCTGCTGGAAATTAAGCAAGTGATGTTCTTTGGAATGTCTAGGTTGGGAGAAAGAACTCTTGACTACTTGAGGCAAGTGTAAATGTTGCAACTGACCAACTTGATTAGCATTTAATGGCCTTGTAGTTTTCATTTATTTGCTTTTGCTTGAATCTACTGGGAAAGGCAAGATCACACCACTTCCTCTCCTATACTTTCTGTTAAGTTGTGTACAAATTCCTTTTGATATTTGAACTCAGTTTACAACAGTGGAAATGAGCTGAGGACAAAGGGAGAATGTGAGAGGAAGAGAGAGCTGAGATATATCAAAATCATCTGAAAAAGTGGGATGGCAGAAAATTAATTGGGATGTTCATGACAAAATGAGAGAGTTGAATGGTATGGCACAGTGTAAATTAAATAGCTTACACTTAAGTTAGTGGACTGTGAAAGAAGTTTATTAGCACTTCCATTTCATGTCCTACCTCCATACATGGCCGGGTGAGGACAACTTTAAATTCAGGCCATGAATCTACCACCACTTTGTGCTGCACTAGGTTTCCACAGTTGATGTGCATCACTGCCCCACAAACCTGCCAATAAAAGATGAGTTTATGCTAGGGCCTGGAGCAAATGATGGATTGCTTTGTGAAATACTTCATGGGAATATTAATGTGAAGCATAGGAAATGGCCTTTTAGTATATCAGATTACTAAACATGTTGCATTTGAAATATGGGCTGCATCGAAGTTCTGGTTTCAGGAGACCATTGCTTGACTTGCTCTTAACTAATCCAATTTTCACAGGGCTTGTTTCCTTCTTGTTACTATTTCAGATTCCCATTCACTTGCTTGTCTCTCTGGATACATTTGGCACCAAATCCCATTTAACTGACAAATTGACTTTATATGTTATATATTAACTTTGATGACTAATGAATCCTAGGATCAGGTCTTAGATTAATACAGGACTGGCACCATTTACAATTTATTCATGACGCTTAGCCTGATGGAGAATAGGTTCTACTTTCTCCCACTAATTGCATGGAGGGTGGGAGGACAAGGAGAGTTGACTAGCTGAACATGGAGGAAAAGCTGGCAATTAACCCCAAGCAATGGCAGAATGAGTCTTACCGGAAGTGTCTGAGGCAGGCTTTTTTGCAGCATGCACTCTAGCAACTGCAGGTTGGTGGCACAGGTTAGGATCAGCATCGCTGGCTAAATGATGGCTGCCGATTATAAAGTAGGAGTGGCTGGGAAATGCCTGAAGAGAGTGTTGTGAGAGAGGCAGGCAAAAATGTTTCTGTTTCTCAGAAGTATATTTTTAGCATATTTGGCTGACAGTGCCATATATAAATTCTCAATTGCTACTGTTCCTGTGAGACATTCCTTTTAAATCTTGGAAAGAGTAAAGACTAAAGGAGTCCTATAGCATAACAGCATCTTTGAAGGGAAAGGGTTGATTCCTTTAGAGGAGTTTGATGACGGCAATATGCATACCTGGTAGGACTAGTCTAGCTGGGAGAAGGACAGAGCAACCTCCAGTCACAAAGCTATGGGATAACACCTTGTTCTCTCCTTGCTGGGTTTTGTCTCCTAGCGAAGCAGACTTTTAATCTTGAAAGGATGAACCATTAACAGAATGGTCCCTTGGCATGTGGCCGAAAGGCTGGGCCCCACAAAGCTTTTCTGGGACATGATGTTCTTCCCATTCAAATGATTATAAGGCCACAGAAAATTGGTTTGGGGTTGTAACCTCTTGGTTGCACATTCTCTGTTGAATTCAAACAATCAGCAGAATGTTGCCTTGGCTTCAGGCTTGTAATCTTGCAATTATATGGGTTGCTGTAAGGTTTTTGTGACATATGGCTATGTTCCAGAAGCATTCTCTCCTGACGTTTTGCCTGCATCTATGACAAGCATCCCCAGAGGTTGTGAGGTCTCTTGGAAACTAGGCAAGTGGGCTTTATATATCTGTGGAATGTCCAGGGTGGTAGGAAGAACTCTTGTCTATTGGAGGTAGGTGTGAATGTTTCAATTGAAAACATTCACACCTACCTTCCTTCAACAGACAAGAGTTCTGGTACATGGCCATACAGCCTGAAAATTTTACAGCAACCCAGTGATTCTGGCCATGAAAGCCTTCGACAATACAATTATATGTTTTACCATTCTATGCTAACATCATCAAGGCTCTATGCATTTCTGGGCCCCAAGCACAGGTATAGAACTCCCAAAGCCCTGCTCTCCTCATTTATGTTGGCAAGACAGTGACATTTCTGCTGTAATTATAAACCAACTATGAGATTAATCAAATAGAAACAATATTTCTTAGTTCGAATTAACTACAGCAGTCAAGATCTGTGCTCTACTGAAATTAGGGTGTTAATCTACACAGTTACATAATGCAACACCTCCTCCACACTTGGGAGGGACCAGCCATGTAGCCAGTTCAGCATGGTTGGCATAGGCAATGCCTCCCTACCCTCTCTGTCCTGTTTCTCTACAAAACAAAGATAAAGCCTCATTACGCTTGCTGGAGGTTGTCCATTTCCTTGTTTGCCCTCACTGATGTCATGATAGAGCTTGGAGAAGGAAGCCTGCCACTATCTACCTACCATGACCACTCTGTGATATCAGCTGATACCTTTAGGAATGTTTATAGACCTCTTCTTCTTCCCATGAGCCATCTCTCAACCTTCCAAGGTGTATCTGGGTTAGATCAATACCCTACGTAACTTTCCTATCTTAGAATGAAGTTCCTACAGCTTAGTTTCTTTCTCCAAGCTATTGATGTGTTTGCCTCTTAAGATCTTGAATCACTGCATGCACTCTAACAAGTGTTGTTGTCGTCTCCAACTTTTTCTCTCTAAAATAGAGACTTAAAGTGCCTCACAATAACATGAATACAATACAATTTAAAACCTAAAAAATATGCAAAAAGTAAAATAGTTAAAACCTTAAAACCAATTATAAACCTATTATAGCTAAAACCACAGCATTCCCAGATTCAATCTTTAAAACTTTCTTATTTCAAAACCTGCCTAAATAAAAAGATTTTAGCCTCTTGCTGGAAGGAGAGTTCCCTGGGCAGAGAGTTCCAGAGTCGAGGGGCAACCACACAAAAGGCTTGTTCTCTTGCGTCCCCAACAATGGAAGTGATACTGAGAGAAGGGCCTCACCAGAGGGTCTCAGGGCTTGTGCAGGTTCATACAGGGAGATGTGATCAGACAAATAACCTGGACCTGAGAAATATAGAGCTTTAAAGGTCATTGCTTGCACTTTACATTGTGTCCGTGTTACAGAGGATTTTTGGATTTAAAAAAATCAAATATGGGAAATCAATCCACCTTCAATTCTTAGCATTCTGCAGAATGGAGAAAAGAAGCACTTGGGGGGAAAGTTTCTTTTATTTCGTGAGTTGTGATTATTAAAATTATTATTAAGAAGATTAAGAAAACCCCCAGAAACTTGCTTATTGAGTTTGTTTCAAGAGAGAATTAGCAAAGAAGATGTAGAAATTTCCCAATATAGTTTTGTGGCAGCGGGAATCACAATAGCAAAAAGAACTACTTATTAAGGACTGTAGAAGAAAATTAGTCAAGTATAGTCAAATGGCCAAGATCTCCAATGGGAAGGAAACAAGGAAGAGTTCACTAAAAATGGAGACTGGCCTTTGGGTATTTGAAAAAGAAGACAAAATAGATTTTGAAATAGCCATACAGGAATTTATTAGTGTAATGATAAAGACGGATTTTTGTTAGATACTAGTTCCATATGGTGTAGTGTCGGAAGTCATGATGGTGGTTCATGGGTGGGAATGGGAAGGTGGTGCAATTGGGGAAATGATACTTGTGTTTTGATTGTTGAATTTCAAAGACTGTATGTTTCCTTTTCAGTGTAAGTCACTGTTCAGTTCTATGTGTAGGTCATCCACCAAGACAAGCAAAGCTGTCTCTGTTTCATAACCAGGTCTGAAACCAGATTGAAAGTGATCTAGGAGAATTCTCGAAAGTTAATATGTCGATGAGATTTACCCACAATAAGTGGAATCAGATTAATAATTAAATCTCTCCAGTTTTCTGAGGAGGATGCAAAGAACAAGACACTGTAACACACATAATTATTTTCTGTGCAAAAAATAATGGTTTTGCGAACCACTGATTTTAGAATCTGAGCTGTTCCTAACCAGAAAATGGAATGGAATCTAGAATTTCAATATGATTGTGTTGTTGAGAAATCGACCCCACCCCCCAAAAAGATAAACTTAAGACAAGTTTCAAAAACAAAATATGCATGCTATTACATATTTTTATATTATATCAAGTTCCGCAATTTCGAAACATCTCCTTCCTGAGGGTTCACAATAGACATCCTTTCCAGCAGCCTGGCCGGGAACTACACATACAGGAGGGAATTGAATAACCTTTTCTGGACAACCTGCCAGGGGAAGTGAAGAGGAAATGTGTGCTCACAAAATCCAGCTGCTCACCAATCAAGAAGTGATTCCCTCAATGCCGGGCAGAAAACCCAATATCTTGTCAACAGAGACTTCAATATCCTGACAGAATTCAAAGATGATAGGCTGCCAGACTCCAACAACATACAGATAAAATCTGTATGCTTTTCATTGAACTCATCATATCTGCATAACAGCCATATTGTGTTCTGAGTCTTACCCTTTGTACAAAACAGACTTGATAAATATGAACTGTTTAACACACTGATTCACCATCCACCCCTGATGTCATCAGGATTCCCTAGCCAATGGGGACTCAGGTTGAAGCCGGACCAACTTCTGTCCAATAGGGGAGGCCACAGGGACTTTGAATGACCGTCAAGAGGGATAAAATGTCTGTATTGCATGGTTCTGTCCAATTCATTTTGAGATGGGAATCTGTATCAGACATCTTTTCAGGCCTGAAAGTAAATAAACCCCTGTTCTTGTTGTCTTCACCCACTTTGCATGTCTTCATCTGGAACCTGATTCTTAGCCCACTCCTTGGCAGGTAGCTAATTTTGACTTCAAGTTCTAACCTAAATGTGAAAGTTTTAATGTAGTTATTATAGTCAGACACAGTCAGACACATTTTTGGATGTTGTTCTGGTTTACAAGGAAGTGATTCTGTTGATTTTTGTTGTCATTTTACAATTGAAGAAAGCCTTTTTTTTAAAAAAAAGGCTTGCCTTCACAACCATTTATTCAGGGGGGGGGGAGTGAAATATGTTACTTCTTCTTCATGCTCAGCTGAACCATGATGCAACAGCAGCAAATTGTGACTGCTATAGTTTAGCTCCAGTCCCTGGCCTCTCATGAGACAAAGCAATCTACTTCTTCCTGTGTGATGGGTTTCCAGGAATATGAGAAGCTAGTAATGCTACAAGACATGGGCTAAGCAAGCATGCTGGCTAAACAGAATATACTATATTAAGATTGGTCTAAATCAGTGGTTCTCAGCCTGTGGATCCCCAGGTGTTTGGCCTACAACTCCCAAAAATCCCAGCCAGTTTACCAGTTGTTAGGATTTATGGGAATTGAAAACCAAAACATCTGGGTGCCCACAGGTTGAGAACCACTGGTCTAAACCTTTCTGCAGCCAAACGGAGAAGGCCAGTCAGTCTCCTGAACATCATGTTATTTTGAACATCAGCCAAAGTGATTAAATCCCAACTCAGTGTAGGGAATGAGTCTCTCTTACTGACTTTCTAATGCAGAGTGATAGTACAGGCATAGCTAATAGAGTGTGTGAAATTGTTAGAGATCCTGATAAGGTATCAAAGACATCAATTGGCTTGGAGTAGGTGGGTATATAAATTATAATAGTAACTCCATTCTAAATTTGGAAAGTTGCTCATGATGATAATCTAAACTAGTTTCATTGTAGGAAATATCTGGGAAAGGACTGATGGACAGGAGAACAAGTGGAGAAATATAACAAAGATTGGTCTGGACAAAAGGTCCATGTAGTTCAACACCCCAAAAGCGGACAACAATAAGGTGAGGAATAGTTTGCCCCAACATAATCAGAGTTGTTCTCTTTCTAGTAGAAGTAATATCTAGGAAACATAGCCATCACAAGCTATCAGTGCTGATGTCCAAGAACAGTCAAAGTCCATCAGCAGCAGTGAAATAACTTCTCTTGAGATCCAGGGTGTCCTTAGACTCTGACCTCATTTGGCCAAAAAGAGGGGGGAGGAGTTGTATGTGCCTGCATTGAGATGCCTCCAGGCAAAATGCACAAGTCGCAGGTATATCAGATGTTGTTTCTGTTGGTCATAGACCAGGGCTGCCCACACTTTTTCATCATGCGAGCTACTATATGAACAATCAAGTTGAAAAGATCACCTGTTGTGCATGTGAGCGTGCGCACGCACGTGTGCACACACGCTCCTACTGCAGCCTTCCGTCCATGCGGGGCTTCTTTCTTGCCTGCCCACGAACTCGCCGCCGTGCGCATCCGGGAAGGGGATCCTCCTTGCCTGCGCACGCGCTCTCTCTTAATGTCTTCGTTGCCTTCCTCCTTCCTGCTGCGTGCTTTCACGAAGCAGGAAGTCCCCATCCCGTCCTGCTTCTTGCGTGCACAGCAGGCCCCTCCCACGCACGCAGCAAGAGGGTATTTATAGGCACACCCGCCAGCACTCCGGACAGATATGGCTTCAGCAGCAGCTCGGAAGGCACAGGGCTGGGAAGAGGAGCCGCCTGGCTGCTGCCTGGGCCGGGAAACTCAACCGAGAGAGGGACCCACGTGAGGCTGGAGCCTCTCCACGGCAGCCTCCCCCCCCCCTCCTCCCTCGAGGCTTCCTTACCTGGGCAGGAGAAGGAAGAGTGGAAGAGGTGCTTCCCCAAAGTGACAGATGCAGCAAGGGGGCGCCCTTTCTTCCTTCCTTTTGAGGGTGTCACTCAGAAAGGACGCCCAATTGGACGGCTGGCAGGAAGGAGGACCCCATGCCCACGGGAGAGAGAGAGAGAGAGAGAGAGAGAGAGAGAGGTGGCTCTTCCTAGCCGGCTCTGAAGAGCCACCCTCTCTCTCTCTCTCTCTCTCCCGTGGGCCCTCACCGCCTTTCTCCTTCGAGGGCGAAGGAGGGCGAGGCGGAGAAAGGCGGCGAGGGCACAAGCAGCAGCAGCAAGTGGAGTCTCCATCCCCACAGCTCCCTCCTCCTCAGGTTCAGCCCCAGGAACACGGCGGAGCCCTCCCTCCTCGCCCCCAACCAAGGAAAGAAAGCAGCCCCACACAGCTCGCTTGCCCAGGTCTCGGCTTGGAATGGAAGTCCCGAGGGCAGCAGCAGGGTTTGCGGCGGGGCTTGCTTGGCTTTGCCCCACTTTGCCCGGCCTCCTTCGCCTCTTTCTTTTTTTCTCTCTCTCTCCCTCTCTCCTTCCAGCACCCGCCTGCCTGCCTGCCAAAAGGATCCAAAAAAGTTATCTGGATTTCTTTCTTCTCTTCTTGGCTCTCTCTCTCTCACACACACACACATTCCCTCCATCCCTCCCACAGCCTCGCATCCTATCCGTGCGCGTGCCTTCGCCTTGCTCCCGCCCCCTCCCCCCCAGCAGCAACCAACGGGTGGTCATGTTACACACCGTGCATGGCAAGACAAGCGCCAGGGCCCGCCCACTAAAGCCTCATTTTGGCAAAAGAAGCCCCATGAAGGTGGCCGCGGGAGCGCACGTGCGTGCGCATGGCAGGAGCACGCCATCCAGCTGGTGAGGCCCAAAGATCACCTGGAAGAGGGCCGAAGATCACCTAGGTGTTGATGTAATGAGCACCCCTGTCATAGACTCCCTAGAAGATTTTCAAAACATCTTTTACCTAAAAAATAAGCCACTGAAGCTTCAAAAGTTCGCATGCAATGTCCCGTGCCTTTTCTAAGACCAATAAAGATATAACTCTGGAAATAAACACAAATTGTAGCCATGCATGTTTATGTGGAGATGGAATCACGCACACTGAATTTCCCTTCCCTGATCTGCCTCCTGATTGGCCAGGAGTCACATCTGTCCTGCCTGGATTAAGTTTCAATTTATTTCCCTACATCTATTCCATTACAAATGGATTAGTTTTTCCCCACAACACCCCAAGCAATACATTTGGGTGCAAGTGGTAATTATGTCAATACCTGTACAAAATTATACTCTTCCCTGTAGTTTTAGATGACATCAGAGACATAAGAACCAGAGAGAAACCCTTAGGTTTATTGAATGTTTGCATATAATTACAATCAGACTCCCTGCAATTCTACAACAATTTATTTTATATGGTAAAATAGCAAATATTGTATTAGTTAAATGTGAGCACATGCTATAAATATCATCAGTGAGGTCAGGGAATTGAAATATATGGCCGTGTATGCTTATGAAAATAATATACAGTAACAAGACATTCAGATGCTTTGGCAAAAAACTGGAGTACAGTGTGATCAGATGAAGGTAAGAGGCACTGTTTCTGAAACCAATATACACATTAGCCAACAATGTGATGTGGCAGCTAAAAAAGCCACAGGATTTTGTCCTGTATAAATAGGAATATTTATTTATTTATTTATTTATTTATGGCATTTTACCCTGCTCTTCTCAACCCCCGAGGGGGGACTCAGAGCGGCTTCCAAAAGGCATAATTTGATGCCTACATCACAATTGCAGTGTAAAACACAATATAAAACCCTCCAGCATTCGACACTAAAATACATTAAAATACAATTATATTCACACATCCTATGCATTCACCTATGTTAAAAACAGTGTTCCATCCATAAAAGCATTGAGCCCTATTCACCAACTTTCCTTTAAAACTACTAAAGTGCTGTCCTGTGCTACTATGTGAACGCCTGGTCCCACATCCAGGCTTTCACTTTTTCCCTAAATGTCAGGAGGGATGGAATTGATTGTATGTCGCTAGGGAGCGCATTCCACAGACGGGGAGCCACCACCGAGAAGGCCCTCTCCCTCGTCCCCACCAGCCGCACCTGGGAAGCTGGCGGGAGTGAGAGCAGGGCCTCCCCGGATGATCTTAAAGTACGAGGTGGGACGTAGCGGCAGATGCGTTCGGACAAGTAAGCTGGGCCAGAACCGTATAGAGCTTTAAAGGTCAACACCAGCACTTTGAATTGAGCCCGGAATTGGACCGGCAGCCAGTGTAGCTGACACAACTGGGGGGGTTGTGTGAATGTAGCTCCAGTTAGTAGTCTGGCTGCCGCCCGTTGGACTAGTTGTAATTTCCGAACTGTCTTCAAAGGCAGCCCCACGTAGAGCGCGTTGCAGTAATCTATAGTGTCCATATCCAGGGAAGTCATCCTACCCCTCTATTCTGCCTTGGTCAGACCACACCTGGAATATAGTGTCCAGTTATGGACACTGCAATGTAAGGGAGATGTTTACAAGCTGGAATGTGTCCAGAGGAGGGCAACTAAAATGATCAAGGTTCTGGAGAACAAGCCCTATGAGGAGAGGCTGAAAGATCTGGGCATGTCTAGCTTGCAGAAGAGAAGGCTGAGAGGAAACATCATGGCCATGTGAGGGGAAGTCATAGGGAGGGAGTCTCTGCTGCTTTGGAGACTAGGATGTGGAACAATGGCTTCACACTATAGGAAAGGAGATTCCACCTACAGTAAACATTAGAAAGAACTTCCTAACCGTGAGAGCCAGGTCCGTAGCCAGGATTTTGATTCAGCCGGGGAGGGGGGGCGCTGAGTCTGAGTGAGAGAGGATCTCGCCTAGCAAAGCTTTTGTATCATTATTTCAAGACCCCCATGCATATGGAATATATTGAGCATGGTGATAAGATCATGATACAAATAAACATAACAGTTTAAATAATGTACCAGTAAGGCCTTCGCACGGACCACCCTGAAAATTTCGGAGGGGGCTGAAGCCCCTCAAGTCACCCCCAACCGGCTACATGCCTGGTGAGAGCTGTTCAGCAGTGGAACTCTCTGCCCTGGAGTGATTCTATGATCTGTACAGCCAAAGGAATTGACCCTTAAAGTGAATTACTCTATCCTGCATAATGAAAGTTGATTTATACCGTAGTAGGTGAGCATGTGTAGCCATGAGACAGGCAGATGATTGGCAGATAAGTTTTCTTTTGCTCTTCCTCTCCTATATTTCACCATGGATACAATAATGACACAAGGCAGATAATTTCTGGTAGCCTCGATGCTCCTGTATCCTCTGCATGTGGACATTGCTTAGAGCAACATGTCCATATACAGGGTAGCCAGCAGAATGAGCTCTGATGCTAAGTGCCTTTGCTATCACAGCTAAATAGTGCTTTCCACGGTGTGAGGGCAGGGTGTAGGCTATTCCTATTGCCCCAGCATGGTCCATCATATTCCAACTGATGAGCTGACCATTGGGATCCAGGATGCAGAAACTGAAGAAAGCCTGCACCAGGCTGGCTATGTACCTACGACTTCGTTCATTGCCTCCGTAGGCCCATGTTTCATTCACCAGGTCAACATGGGAGGCATTCAGGGTAGACATTGTGAAGCCGGGATCTAGCCTGTAAGAATAATAACAACAACAACAACAACTTTATTTCTATCCCATTGTATCATTGTTTCTACGCACCAGGAGAGGGTCAGTAGAAAGGAAATTGTGGCCAGGTAAGTTATTTTCTCTTTTTTGGGTGTTTTAAGGGGTGTTGGGGTGGGTATGTGTGTTCTCCCAGAAGATTTTTCTAGTTGGTGTAGGGACAGAAGTCTACCCCAACACTGTTTTTTTTTAAGTAGGCAAGATGGGTATTTTAAACCCTGGTCAGGGCTGTCTTTACCCCTGTGTGGAACTGGTCTCAGAGGTCATTCTTGATGGACTTTTATTCGTCTGTAGACTTTTCCATGAGCCCAGCCTGTTGATTATAATACAGTGTTGTTTGTCATGATATCTGCTCATAAATCAAAAGAATATTTACTTTAATGTACTGGGTTATTGAAATGGGACAGTAGTTATGTAATTCACCATTAATGTACACAATGATGTAAAACATTTTGCTTGATTCTTCATATTAATTTCCTCACAGCTAAATAAGATTTTATATATATTACAAGTTGGTCGTCTAGTACTATATATAAAATCTTATATATCAAGTAGTATTAGTTCAAGTTCATTACGTTTATTTCTCAAACTCTGTTCTTTGCTATGTAAGACTATTGGTTGTTCTCTTCTGTAGTTTCTGTGTTATCCCCCCCCCCCCCCCCGGTCTGTTGTGGGTCCCTCTACAACATTTCTCCTTTGTGCACAAAACACAATTTAAAGCATTCCTGTTCAGGCTTACAAGGATTCCTGTAAATATATTCTTGTGAAAGGTTGGTGGCAGAACTATTCTTCTGCCAGTGTGTTGCTCCTGCAGCCAGGGGCGGATTTACCATTAGGCAAAGTAAACACCTGCTTAGGGTGCCACGTAGTCAGGGGCACATCTGGCCGCCAGGTTCCACGCATGTGCCATTGCTGCAAAGGGACTCCAGCTGGACTGAGACGCCAATCGCCCAAAATGCTCCGGCTCCATCCCAGCTGCAAAAAGTTCCTCCTTTTCGGCCTCACTTAGGGCGATTGGTATCTCGGTCCACCTGGAGTCCCTCTGCAGCAATGGCGCACGCGCAGAACTAACTGGCCCAGCGCATGCGCGCCCGGCATGCATGCTCACGCTCCACGAGGCTGGACAGCGAGGGGGCGCCAAAATAATGTTCTCTTACCATTTTAAATTACCTTAGTCCGGCCCTGCCTGCAGCGAACCTGCTGTGTTCTGTCAGTCCAAAAAAGGCTCCCTGATATGATGAAGTGTACAAACACACATCTCAAGACGTTCAGCTGCTCTTCCAGCAGGGCATCCCACTTGCACTTGCTCCAGATATAGGTCCCTACATTTTCATAGCTGTTGCAGATTAGTGCAGCAGTTTTCTCAACATCCAAGCACTTTCATTGTATGTTCCTGCATGGCGGCGGGTTGGATTGGATGGCCCTTTTAGGGCCCTTCCACATAGCCCTATATTCCATAATGTAATGGCAGAAAAAAACACAATATCTGCTTTGAACTGGGTTATCTAAGTCCACACTCAGATAATGTGGGATTTCCTGCCTCGATATTCTGGGATATAGGGCTGTGTGGAAGGGCCCATAATCTCTCCCAGCTTTGTGACTCTATGATTCATTCTGTGCTGACAGTGTACCAATCAGACTCCTCCACAAAACAACCCCTACAAAATGTCTGTTAACTTTATCCCATTAGTTGAGTTTTTGATCACTGCCAGAATGTAGGGATGTTGGGAGGGCAGGTGAAAGCCAATTGACATCCATAAATGTTAGATTAGACAAAGCCCAGAAAAGGAAGCAAAACATGCAAAACATCAGTTCTCTTTTCAAAATTGATAATTCTGAATACAATGTGTGGACAAAATGGTTATAAAACAGCCTGTTCTTCTTTAGGTACAACATTTGATATATATCTAAAATGAAAAGAAGACTGAACAAAAGAAATTAAAAGAAGTAAAAGCCAGTTTTTCAAAATAGACAATGTCTTTATGCAACACTCCTTAGCCAACATTAAAAGTCTTTATACAACATTAAATGGGCTAGCCACAAAGTTATGTTGTGTGAGGGATGGCACACTATATATCAAAGTTCTGACCTGAAACAAATATGTTATGAGCCTTGGTTGTATCCATGGGATGGTGAACTAAAAAGACTATTTGAGATTGCAATGGGCAGATTAGGCATTTTCCAAGTGGGAGGAACCCAGGTTCTTCAGCGTCCCAAAAATATCAAGAATTACATTCTCCATTTTTGTGTAACAGCATGGATACTCACCGGTATTCAGGCATTTTATTTGGGTCGGGGTGCAGATAGGTAATGCAGGGTATTGGTGATAGTGGCACATTCTTGCTGGTTACGGCTTCTTGGGAAACTTGAAGTATACCCTGCTGGTTCCCTGAAGAGCCATAAAATATGTTGTCAGCAAGCGTGTGGTGTGTGTGTGTCTACATGTGTCTATACTAGAATGTTGATAAAATTCTGTTAGATTTCCAACATGCACAGCTAGGTAGCTGAGCACATCACTCAGCTACTTGGGAAGTGTCAGATGGAGGAGGATCTAGAGCAGCAGTTCCCAACCCTTTTTTGGCCATCTCCCATGTAAGCATCTCTAAACTCCGGGTTCCTTTATTTATATCCTGCCCACTTCCCCCAAGGGGACTCAGAAAGGCTTATAACAGGGAAAAATAATATAAAATAATAACAAACACACAACAATTTAGAAATCAAATAACAAATGAAACGTGATATGAAAGAAAAATAAATCACAAAAACATGTTAGCTATAACTCAAAAAACATTAATCCATAAATAAAATAGGTAATAATTATGTCATATAATACAGTCTATGCTTATTACCTATTCAAAAGGTTATCATCCCCCCCCCCCCAAATAATGCAAGTATTTTAAGTAGCCTGGAAAAATGTGCAGAAATGGAAAATGTGAGATTTCTATGCTCAAAATTGATGAATACCAGTTTTCGCTAATGAAAACTCTTTGCGCTTGATAAATTTAAGTCAAGAAATAGAACAACTATCACATGGGCAGTAGTAATATTTGAGGCATCGAATATTGATTTGAGTAATTTGCATCAAATTCAGGGGGGTTTTGTGGCTGATAATTGTTTTATAAAGAAAAAAAATCATACAAAAATATTGACTTACATATGAAAGTAATAACTGTGGATGTTTTCACAGATTTCTTGCTACATTCATATGACTTTATATATCTATATCTATCTATCTCATATATATGTGTGTGTATCTTTGTGTGTGTTAAAAGATCACTGAGAGAAGTTGGGTGTTTAAAATGAAAGTGTCCGCTCTTTTCTGCACTCATGCACTCTCTAGTGAACTCTATGCTCTCACCACTCTTTCCTCTACATGAGTGGGTTTTATCCCTCTCTATTGTCACAAGCTGACTGCCATTTACATTCTGATTTTAGTTTTTAAAATGTGTATGTCATAGAGAAGGTGAATTTTGGGCCAGATTTTTTTTTAAAGGATTGAACAGATATACAAGCAAAGCAATCCAGTCTTGATCAATGGGGAACTGACAAACTCATCTCAAATAGAGAAAATAACAATACAAGTCTGTCTTCTTTCAGTATTGATATTTTAAATTGTGATTGACATTTTGAATAGAACAATAACAACTGAAAACACATTAAAGGGGTAAGAGTAAAAGGTTAAAGTTATAAAGTAAAAGCTTTTGCAGATGATATAGTGATTTTTTTAAAAAGAAGATCTCTTGCTTACAGATGGGAGCTTGAACTCTGTTCTGAAAGAATATGAAAAGGTGTTGGAATTCAAAATCAACAAGGAAAAAACAACTGTTTTGACAAAGAATTTGACTAAAAGTGGAAGGGGAAATTTTCAATGAGAAATTGGGCTCCCAAGTTGTTCAAAAAGTCAAATATTTAGGAGTTAATATCGCCACCAAAATTCTAATTTATTAAAGGATAAATATGGCAAACTATGGAAATATGTTTAAAAGATTTGCATAGGGTTTGTCACTTATGAATAGAGTCTCAGCCCGAAAGATTAATCTATTACCTAATTTGTTGTTATTGTTCAAAACTTTACCAGTTATAATGAATAAGATTCCATTTAAACAAATAAAAATATTTATTTATTTACTTTGCTTCTAGACCGCCTTTCTTAGCCCGAAGGCGACTCGAGGTGGTGTACAACAGCAGAAACTGCTCAAGACAAACATATCAACAATTATCAGTCCAATACAATTCCAACATATACAAATTAGCATTCAACGTTAAAAACACAATATCAGCGTCTCATTAATTAAATCGACTTCCAATTGCATCGTCGTTGTTCCTTAGGTCTCAATTTGACAATCATACTACATCTGCAAATGCCCGGTCAAATAGCCAGGTCTTAACCTTCCTGCGAAATGTCAGGAGGGAGGGGGCTGATCTGATGTCATTAGGAAAGGCGTTCCAAAGCCGAGGAGCCACTACTGAAAAGGCCCTGTCTCTCGTCCCCACCAATTGCGCCTGCAAAGCAGGCGGGACCGAGAGCAGGGCGTCTCCGGTTGATCTTAAGCATCTTGAAGGTTCATAGGAAGAGATGCGTTCGGACATGTAAGTTGGACCAGAACCGTTAAGAGCTTTAAAGGCTAAAGCCAGCACTATGAATTGTGCCCGGTAGCAAACTGGTAGCCATGCCAACATTCATTTGACAAGGTAAAAGACACTGGATTAGATACAAAATATTACAAAACGATAAGAATAAAGGAGCAATGTGGAGTTCTTTATACTAAAAGAACTTGCTGAACAGTTATGTGGATTTGTAACTGTTTGACCAATGGAACTCAAACACTGTCATCAGGCATGTAGCCGGAGGGGGGGCATGGGACTTGAGGGGCTTCAGCCCCCCCCCCCCCAAATTCTCAAGGTAGTCCACAAGAAGGCCTTACAAATACATGGCATGGTGGCATACTTGTCCGCACCTGGACCCTCGGCGCACTCTCTTTCCTTTTGGGTGCCCCTGGTTTCATCCTTCGGTGCCGGGAGAGGAAGGGGAGTGCACCGACAGCCCAGGCACCAAAGAGGATGCCGCCGCACCATAGACCATTCGGAGACCGCAATAGGCCTTTGTGCCCATGCACTCGGCAGGCCTTCACGCCTGTGCATTGAAGTCTTGCCACACTCGTGGCTGGGAGTGGAGTGTGTCGAGCCTGCCGGCTGCCTTCTGCGACTCTCTGGATCCAGGTAAACAACAACTCCCATTTTAAAAGGGGCAATCATTCCCCAATCCTTGCCTCTATGCACAGTTGGGCACATTAGCTCTATGTGCCAAGTTTAATCCAGATCCAGCATTAGTTTGGTTCAATGCCCTCTGGATAAGGCAACTCCCAGATCCAAGGTCAATCACCCCCAATCCCTGCCTGTCCTATATGCACAGAAATATATAGAAGAACGTCACATCGGAGTAATAGACATTTGTGTGAAATTCCATTCAGCCTCACTATAGCACATGACAGAACAACTAACATGAAATGAAGCCAAAAGAGCAATACATCAGTCACTGTTAAGGTCTTTAGAAATTTTGAGACCAGATGCAAAAGATCATTTTGTAAAACTCTTTGACTTAGCAAGAACATCTGAAAAAATATTTCAAAGCAACTTGACTATTCCAAGGCAAAGTTCAAGACAGGTACATTGGGCAAATCCAGGGACTAATTCTGTAGAAGATTATTTCAGAGTTGTGATGTGTCGATTCATTCATACCTAACATTACTGAAAGGTTCATGTCAAATGAAGACATTTTAACCAGTTTCCAAGTTCCCCTCCCTGGGTTTTCAAGTCTAGACAAAGTTTACCATATGGAACAACTTTGAAAATGACGCAGCACGTGCTTCCATCAAGGCTGGGTACATAATGTGGTGTAATATTACACCATCAATTAAGAAAGATACTGAGGTATTTAAAGAGTTGGAACTATGTGACAAAACCTACTATCAGTCAATAAATTTCCTTTTGACTGTGTTAGCTATTCTACCAGTAACGACATGCAGTGTGGAAAGATCATTTTCAACCATGAAGAGAGTGAAAAGTGTATCTAGAAGTTTAATGACAGACCAGAGACTTAGTGGACTAGCAATGATTTCCATCCATCGGGACATCACTATCAAACCAGAAAAAGTAATTGACAAAATGGCCGGGGGAAAGAAAAGAAGACTGTTGCTGTAAAGTAAAAAATAAGTAAAAAAGTATTCTAAACATTTTGTTAATGAAAGTAAATAAATAACATTTATTATTTAAACTGTTATGTTTATTCATATCATGATCTGATCACCATGCTCAATATATCCCATATGCGTGGGGTATTGGGATAATGATACCAAAGGTTTGCTAGGACAGATCCTCTCTCACTCAGACTCAGCCCCCCCCCCTTTTTCCCGGAATCAAAATCCTGGCTACAGGCCTGACTGTCATCAATTATTAATCTTCTTGGAGAGAAATGACAACCATTGCAAAGTTCTTATTTTCAGCTCACTATAGTTCGACACCTTTATAAATTAGTCTCTAAAGACAGAGGGGAATTAGGAGAGGGCAGCAAACTGGGGAATTGTAGCCGATGTCCCAGAAGGTAGAATTGGAGAGCATATGGCTTTAATAGATTGGATAGTTGCCTCAAAGGGTAAAAAATGTTGTTAAGTTGCAATGTATGGCTTAGATTTCAACAAGAAAAGTCATGTGCATGAACATTGATGGGGGGGGGGGGGTACCTGAGTTGACACATAACAAGAATCTAGAAGTCTAACAAAACACGGCTAGAGCGCGAGTGGCGGAAACTCCGTGACGGAGCCTCAATATCAGCTTATAAGCTAATTAAAGAGACTTATGAGCATGCGGTCAAGGCAGCCAAAAATGTATACTTCTTTGCCTTGATAGCGTCTGCAAGCTCACGCCCGGCTCAATTGTTTAAGGTAATTCGATCTTTGACGACGGTCCCTACCGTCCCAAAAAATAGTGATCAGGCCCTCACTGCCAGTGCTTTTCAGAGCTTTTTCACAGACAAGATACTGTGCCTCCGCTGGGACCTTCCGGCCACAGTTGACACAGTAAGAGAGCTAGAGACTCCGTGGCCCTCCGCCGGGCCCACCCTCAACCGGTTTCGGCCACTGGACGCAGATGCTGTTGATAAGATAGTGACTGCAGCCCGCCCTACCACCTGCTCCCTCGACCCGTGCCCCTCATGGCTTGTTAGATCTTGCCTAGAGGGGTTACGTGGGCCTCTGTTGAATATCATTAACAGCTCCCTTGAGCAAGGAGTCTTTCCAGAGTGCTTAAAAGAGGCGGTGGTAGCTCCATTACTGAAGAAACCATCATTGGACCTCTGCGGTTCCTCCAACTACCGCCCAGTGTCGAACCTTTCGTACCTGGGCGAGGTGGTTGAGAGGGCAGTAATGGAGCAGCTGCAGTCCTTCTTAGATGATACAACATGGTTAGACCCCTTCCAGTCTGGCTTCCGTTCGGGGCATGGGACGGAGACGGTCCTGGTCTCCATCACAGACCAACTCCGCTGCCAGCTTGACCAAGGCGGGTCTGCGCTGCTCGTGTTATTGGACCTCACGGCAGCATTTGACACGGTCGACCACAATCTTTTGATCCATCGCCTGGCCATGGCTGGAGTGAGGGGACTGTCCTTAAATGGCTGACCTCCTTCCTCCGCCAGCGGTCTCAGCGTGTGAGGAGGGGCGGGTGGTCTCCGAGGGCTCCCCATTAGTGTGTGGAGTCCCTCAGGGGCCATTCTCTCCCTCTGTTATTTAACATCTACATGCAGCCGCTTGCACAGCTGGTGCGGAGTTATGGGCTGGTCTGTCACCAGTACGCTGATGACACCCAGCTCATTCTGAGGATGGGGCAGGCCGGAGTCCGCCCCCGATAATTTCCAACATTGCCTCGAAGCCGTCACTGGATGGCTGCGAGCCAGTAGGTTGAGGGTGAATCCGGCGAAGACGGAGATCTTGTGGCTGGGCCGCGGGGGCGGGGTGGGTGACCAGCTTCCGACCCTGGACGGTGCGGCGCTGCACCCAGCGCCGTCAGTGAAGAGCCTGGGTTTCCATCTGGACTCCCAGCTGACCATGGAGGCCCAGGTCTCCATGGCTAGCAAGGCTGCTTTTTTCCACCTCCGCCAGGCAAGGAGGCTGGCCCCCTACCTCTCCCGGAGCGACCTAGCCACGGTGATCCAAGCCACGGTCATCTCGAGGCTGGATTACTGTAACGCGGTTTACGTTGGCCTGCCTATGTCGTCGATCCGGAAGCTCAAGCTGGTGCAGAACACTGCCGCCGGGCTCCTGTCTGGGGCTCCAGCAGGTTGCCGTATAACACCAATTTTGCAGGATCTCCACTGGCTGCCTATTGAGCACCGGGTCGCCTTCAAAGTGCTGGTTCTTACCTTTAAGGCCATTCACGGCCTGGGGCCAGCGTACCTGAGGGACCGCCTCACCCCATATTGCCCAGCGAGATCACTACGGTCCGAGGAGGCCAACCTCTTAGTAATACCATCTGTAAAGTTGGCCCATTTAGCATCCACTCGCCGGAGGGCGTTCTCTGTGATAGCCCCTACACTATGGAACGCCCTCCCGGCCGAAGCCAGGGCCCTGAGGGATCTACTCCCGTTTAGACGGGCCTGCATAACTTATTTGTTTAGGCAGGCCTTCGGTGAGTAGGCCCGTGTGTATATTCACTCGGCTGTTATATTTGCTGCTGCTTATTGTTTTAACTGTTATTGCATTTTTAATTGTGTTTTTAAGTGTTTTATGTTTTAACCTTTGGTGCTGTGCCACTGGCTCTTGTGAGCCGCCGCGAGCCCCCGGGAGTCGGCGGTTGAGAAGCCTCAATAAATAAATAAATAAATAAATAAATATATTTTATATACCAAACAGTGTGAATATATACAGAGAACAATGATTGAGATGGCAAAAATGCCCAAACCCAACCCTGTGAGGAATGACTGGAAGAAACTGGTATATTTACCCTGATGAAGAAAGGAAATGAAGACTGTCAGAAGAAAGCTTAATTCTTGCTGCTGCAGAAAGTGAGATCCAAACAAGTATGTTTACATCAAGGAATGTAAATTCTGAGTAAACACGGGGAAATACTGGTTGGAAGCAGAACAGGTGGTCTCTGTTCTGGATGTTTTAGATATGGATTCCTGCATCAGACAATGGTTGGGCCAGATGATCCTTGGAGCCTGTTACAACTCTTGTCATTGTATGATTGAGAGGCACTTGTGGAATTATCTTCCTGAGGCAAAATAGATCAATTGATTTGGATAGTATGTCACTAGGTTTGCCAATTGATGCTGATCTTCAAGCAACACAATTTTCTGGGTGTGTGTGTGTGTGTGTGTGTAAAGCTCATTTCCACCCTTTCCTTAATATTCTTGTCTTCTTTTTCTTTTAGGAACCCCTGATCCCCTAATAATCTGGTTTCCCCCTATTGTGTTATACACTTGTGCATCGTAACATAATTATTTCAAAACACCTAATGTCTGTGGCACCCAGGCATGTAGCCAGGGGGGGGGGGGCTAAGGGGGCTTCAGCCCCCCCCCCCGAAATTCTCAGGGTGGTCCGGGAACAGGCCTTACGGGTACATGATTTAAACTGTTATGTTTATTCATATCATGATCTGATCACCATGCTCATTATATCCCACATTAATGGGGTTATTGGGATAACAATACAAAAGGTTTGCTAGGGTAGACCCTCTTCCACCCAGTCTCAGCCCCCCGAAACAACATCCTGGCTACGGCCCTGCTCAGAAGGAAGGAACAGACAACTACCTTGGAATTGTAAACTTTGGGCCCAATTGATAGCATCTGTGTTCAGCACCAGAGTTCGATACGCATCAAGATCATGGTAAAATGCCGCATATGTGTTGACATGGCAATTTGAGTCATCTGAGGCAACCTAGAAAAAAGAGACACAGATTTCCACAGTATTTTGTTTAATAACTGTCCTGTCATTACTAAAATGGATCCATATTCTACATTGCTTACTTGGTTTCAAATGAGTAACTAAGAAGTGTATCCTGGCCTGGCCTGGCCTGATCCCACACCCTCAAGTATGCTTTACCAGGAACAATTGCACTAAGAGAGTGTAATCTGTTCTGCTGGTGATTTGGACCACTGAAGACTATATTTTCACCTCTGCTCCTACCAGAAAGTGAGGCTGTGACAAAGGTTCTGGTATTAGTTTTTGCAGCCTCACTTGGTATATGCAATAACATTACATTCGTAAATTAATTAACATTTTAGGTAACAGTAGTTCAGAATACATACTAGATCTTCTGCATTATAAGAATTACCAAAAGTAATCCACCTTCACCTCCCCCCTCCCCGTTCCTTGCTAGTAAGTCATATAGAGTGTGTTCTGTAAGATGCCCCAAGGTTGATACCTTTCCATGTGGCCGGGTGAGGACAGCTTTGAAATTGGGCCAGGAATCCACAATCACCTCATGGCCAAGTGGGTTCCCACGGTTTATGTGCATTACTGTTCCATTGACCTATCAAGAATCAGATGTCAGAACTGGTGCTGCAGTGCAAACAAAAGAGACAGTCTGAGACCAAAGAGTGGAGAGAGAATCTGAATCGGATTTTTACCTCCTGTATCTATATAAGACATCAAAGTGGTTGTATCTTCCTCACAACCAGTCAATGGACAAAATATGGGAATTCGTAGACCCATTCCAAGCCTACACACACACACACACACACAACATCCAAAGTTTTTCTCTGATGCCTGATGAGAAAGCTAGAAGTGCTGGCAGATGTCTGCTCAGCTGTTCAAACATTCTCGCAGTTACCTGGGGAGACTCAAGGCAGTTGTAAAGCGCCTTGAGTCCCCCCAGGGGTGAGAAAGACCGTGTGTAAATACAGTAAATAAGTAAATAAATACCCCAAGTGCTTGAGGGAGGCACTTCTTCAGCATCCCCTCCAATATCTGCAACTTGGAAGGACAGGAGAGAATCAACATTGCCTGAGATGCAGAGGCTGATGAACAGATCCCAGAAGAAACAAAATTGGTGGCAAGCTTTGCCTGTGTCTCATCCAGCCGAGTCTCTGGGTAGAGATGCTTTCTTTTAGGACAGGTGCCAGGAAATGAGGTCGGAGGGTAGGAGAAGTGTGTAAATGTATACTAGAAGGAATTAAACATTAAGAGAGTTTTTTCTTGATCTGTAGCTATGGATATTAGTGGATGAGATCCATATAACACAGAATAGTTGGCTGAACGAAAATGAAATGGTTGTATTTCTGAAGGATGGGAAAGAGGTGATTATCTAATGGGATGTTTCTGCTTTCTGAGGTGTCTCCTATCAGGTTTGCTGATGGAGACGATGGGCAGATTTATTATTCGGTAGGAATGTGTCAAGAAACTGCTGGATTGGTGTGTGATTTATAGTTTTCTGCTTCACAATCATGCTTTCCCTAAATATGCTGCACACGAGACTGATTGTCTCAGAGGCAGCTCTTAAAAATCAACCCAAACATAGCAGAGTCCTTTATCAACTGTCAGCTGATTTTATTGCATAGCCTGACATTGTGCCACTCACTGTTTAAGAAAACTCTTTGACTCAATTTTCATCCAAATTCACGGTGAAGGCTTTTAATCTTGATACATTGTTTTATGTACAGCTATATACCCACACCAGCAATAGATGTACATCAAGAAGCAAGATAATCATGACAAGAGAGAGAACACATGCTTGCTGCCCTCTTTTACACGCATTGCTTCTTCTCATCAACAAGGGACAAAAGCAAATGATGTAATGTTTGTCATGTCCATCACATAGTCAGCTTCTTTTGCCTGTCCCTTCAGTTCCACATCACCACACACTTAACCCTTCAGTAGGTGTGTGACCACATATCCATTAGAACAGTATTTTCCAACAGTATTACACAATGGGGTTACTATAAATGCAATCCTATCTAACAGTGCATTATTTACCTCATAGAATGCAGCCAAACAATGTCTGAACGACGCTGGAGTATGATGGTGTAAAGAGTTGTGAGAGCAAGATACTCTCAATGTTCTTTGCCCTGCAAAATCCCTTTCAAAATAAGAATTCATTCATTACAAGAAAGAAAAATTCTTAGATGACATGGCCTGGCTGGACCCTCACCAGTTTGGCTTCTGTTCGGGACATGGGACAGAGACTGTGCTGGTTGCCATCTCGGATCAACTCCGATGCCAGCTTGACTGAGGCGGATCGGCATTGCTTGTATTGTTAGATCTTACAGCTGCCTTTGGCATGGTTGATTACGATCTTTTGATCCATCGCCTCGCCGCCTCGGGGGTCCAAGGGTCTGCCCTTAATTGGGTGGATTCCTTCCTCTGGAACCGCTGGCAACGAGTGGAATGGAACGGGACGTTCTCTGAAAAATCATCTCTTATATGTGGAATTCCTCAGGGAGCCATCCTATCTCCACTGTTATTTTACATCTATATGCGACCACTCTCTCAGCTAGTTCGGAGTTATGGGCTGGAGTGTTATCAGTATGTTGATGACACCCAGCTCCTTCTTCGGATGGATGGCCAACCAGACTCGGTTCCTGATAACTTCACATCTTGCCTTGAGGCTGTAATAGGTTGGCTGCATTGCAGTAGACTGAGGGTGAATCCAGCAAAGATGGAGATCTTGTAGCTGGGTCGTCCTGGATTAGATGAGGTTAGGTTGCCCACCATAGATGGTGAACCTCTCTCTCCAGCTATCACCATCAAAAGCCTTGGTGTCATTTTTGACTCGTTATTGACAATGGAGGCCCAGGTCTCCGCCGTTGGTAAGTCGGCCTTTTTCCATCTTCGGCAGGCTAGGCAGCTGACGCCCTACCTGTCCGGGGATGACCTGGCCACAGCGGTTCATGCCACAGTAACTTCAAGACTTGACTATTGTAATGCCCTTTATGTTGGCCTTCCCTTGTCGGTCACCCGTAGACTAGTACAGAATGCGGCAGCCAGACTTGTTCTATACCAACTGCACTGGCTTTCGGTTGAGTTCTGTATTACTCACAAGGTGCTGGTTCTAACCTTTAAGGCTTTGCATGGTCAAGGGCCAGCATACCTACGGGAATGCCTCTCTCCGTGTCGACCCTTGATATCGCCTTGATCAGACCACCAGAATGTATTACAGGTCCCTGGCCCTAAGGAAGCCCATTTGACATCAACCCAGTGTAAAGCTTTTTCGGTGATCGCCCCATCACTTTGGAATGCCCTGCCTCCTTACATCAGAGCCACTCGTGATCTAAAAGACTTTCGCACGATTGTAAAACGTGGCTGTTTGAGAGGGCGTTTGGCTGAGAACGGTTAGACTGCTAATTGTTTTTTAGATGTTTTTAGATGCTAATTGCTTTTAGATGCTTTTAAATGTTAGAAACTTTTAGATGTTTTAGATGTTTTAGATATTTAGTTGTGTGTTTTTACTGTAAATCGCCCAGAGCCATCTGGGATGGGTGATTAATAAATCCCAAAATAAATAAATAAATAAAATTCTACCAAGCATAACCCAAGAGGCAAGTAAACTTGTCCGCCAACTGCGTCCATATCTTGGGAGGTCAGACGTGGCCATGGTGGTCCACTGGGACATTGATACCAATAAATATGAGGGGGAAAGAGAGGAGAGAGTGGCTGAGCACCTCTTTATTATATTTGTTTATATGAGGTTTTACTTTAAAAAAGTTTGTATGTGTCACTTCAATGTGTAATACAGATAAGAAACACTATGGAACACCATATGGGCTATACACAGTAATATGAAGAAAAATAGGCAGACACTAAATGCATTAGTATATAATATATTGCTTTAAATCACATTAGCATGCACAATATGGTATCCAAAAAGTCTCCATTCCAGCACATGGAGACCTAGATACAGCTTTAATTAGAGCAGAAACACGTCAAATCATCAACTACCGACTATATTCAGAGGCCCCTTTTGGGCTCAATGAGAAACTCCCCCTTGCTGCTCTTCTCAGGTGAACCCTTAATTGGTAGCTTGATTGCTTAAGGGTTATAACCAGTTGGTTTTTTCTTTTCCTTTGCTCTTTGCCACCATGATACTCTACATGTTTATATGATTGAGCCTTTACTATCAGGTAAATATGCTATCCCGGCATAAATGTCTTGAATGTAATACTTTATACTATGTACCGTGCTGTATGGTTCATTTTGCTGTGATGTGTTATATATTTATGTTACAGATCATTGTGTCTGCCACATACCTGAATATAGTCATTTAAAAACAGAATTGCTGACCTTGATAAAGACCTTGGTCGAAACGAGACGAGAGGAATTCCGGGGTATTTACTCCCTCGTTGGTCCTCCCATCAGTGGCCACAGACGCTTCCTCGCCTCCCGGAGCTTGGGCACACAGGGGCGGTTGATTCGGCTGGATTTACAGCTCTTTATCCCTTGCATTGTCAGCGTTCCCCAGACTCCCAACGCCTCCTGTTTCCCTTCTCCGTCAAGCCGCTGCTAAACGGCCTCACAGCCTGATATTTTCCTTTGGGAGAGCATCACCACGCTTTGAAGCGGCTGCGGCTTCGCCTGGAGCCTCCACCCCGCCCGGTGTATTCTACGGGTATTTCCCACTGACATTGTATCAGTTTGACCCAGGACTACAACAGACACCATTCTGAGTGAATATAACTTGGTCTACATATTCTTTATTTGTGTATTGTTCTGTTGCTGGGACGGGAGGAACCCTGGGCGTTTCCCAGGCACTATTGTGCATGCTAATGTGATTTAAAGCAATATATTATATACTAATGCATTTAGTGTCTGCCTATTTTTCTTCATATTACTGTGTATAGCCCATATGGTGTTCCATAGTGTTTCTTATCTGTATTATTGACACGGACCCCCCACTGTTTGTATTACTTCAATGTGTAACCCAATGCTGTAAACTGTATTCAGCTCCAATATGATCTCCAGCCGATTTCCTTGGACAATATCTTCAATCTAGTAACTGGACATGAGTCTTTAATGTATTAAATGAACAAAGAAATATTTATTTATGGATTCTCAGGCACATAAAGTGTATTGGTTACACAGTATTTTTCTTCACAGTACTTCTTAGATAGTGTTACAATCAACTTTTACTATTATGAATAACAACTGTTATTATATAACATTTAGAATGGCTTATCTTATGCCAACTTGGTCTGGTAACTTTCTTCACTTTCAAATGTCATTCTTTCTCAGTCTCCTGACTGGGTAACTTATATCTTATATTTCTTTCTTCTTCTCAATAGTTTAACTGTAAACTTATTCTCAAAGAAATGGCTTGGCCCAATTTACCGGGCCGAGCAGGTTGCAGCGCTGGGTGTCCTTGCCGCCATTATGGATTCGGAGAGGGCTTCTTCTCCTCAGAAGCCCCCTGGGTGGCAGGAGATTTTCTGCCACCAGAGCCAGCTGCCCAATGGTGGGGCTGGCCCCGTCCTGGCCTGGCTTTTGACTGGGGCCAGCCCTCTCTTCTGCCCAGGCAGCTTACTTAAGGCTGCCCGAGGCCTACCAACAGGCACTGGGCCTGTATCAGCTTTTTCAGCTTTTGAGACCAGCTGACGAATGGGGCAGCAGCAGCAGCGGCCTTAGGAGGAGGAGGAAGAACAACAGCAGTACAATTTAGCTCCAGCTAGCTTTCGATCCGGTAATGGGCCTTGGGCCCACTCTTCTCCGATCTCCCTCTGGTCTCCCCCCCCCCCCCGGCGCCGTTTCCACCTCCCCCCTCCCCTGCGGGGACCTCCGACTGCTCCTTACCATGAGATGGCTAGGGCCCTTTGACTCAGCAGTTGGGGTTTTCCGCGGACCTGCTCAACCAACTGAGAAAAACTCTCAAAGAGGATTGGCACATCCCGTTACGAGGTTGAGTTATTCTCTGCAGCCTTCTCTATTGATTTCTCTGGGGCCCTACGTCCAGGGGAGGTGGTGGCCAACTCTTAGGCAGATTCCTCTGGTAGATCTCTGTAGCTCAACTATGTGGTTATACAGGGGAACTCCAGGTCTTCAGGATCCATAAGTCCAAGACGGACTAAGGGGGGAAGGATGTCTCCCTGTCCATTCAGGGCCTAAAGAGAGAACAATTGTGCTCTATTATGACACTGTCCAGGTTCCTTAGCTCCAGGGGCACCTCCCCAGGCTGCTTATTTGTGCATCTTGATGGGACCCCACCCACCCCACCAGTTATCAGTTTATGGCAATTTTCCGCAGAGCCCTCGTGGAGTTGGGCCTGCCGCATAATTATATGGAGGGCACTCCTTCAGGATTGGAGCAGCGTCATCAGATGCTGCTGGCAGTGTCCCTGTAGATGTAATCAAAGCCACGGGTCATTGGAAATCATCTGTGTATACCTCGTATATCAGATCGGGCCTCCTCCTAGTAGGTGCCCAGGCTGCCGGTGGTTCTTTTTCTTTCCCCTGCAGGGCCACAGGCAGGATGAAGAGAAGTACAGGTACCCATGCGATCGGAGCGGGCATCGCACAGCTTCAGAGAGGAGTCAGGCTGCCAGGACCTGAGTGGAAGACACAACATGCAGTCCGAGGCGCCAGGAGGCTGATGATTGGAGCCTCATGGACTGGGTTCGGCCTGGCTTCATGCAGCAGCAGCTCACTTGGGGGAGCAACCAGGCTATTGCCGTTGCCTCCGTGGTCTGGAATTGGGGGTGGCCTGTCACCAGCATACGCTGTTGCCATTGCCCCTGAATACAGGGCAAAATTTATTGGGGACAGGATATTGGGGTTGGCGGAAAATGGGGTGGGGGGGTCCCTGCATCCCTTTTTTGTGGCATGTAGCATGGCCCCTGCATCGGGGTGGTGTATCACCCCTTACTGGAAGGGTGGGATAACGCCCTGGCCCCTGGAGTGCCGAGCTTACGGAAACCGGTAGCGTGCCGGTGGCACCCAGGGATGTAAACATCTTCGGACAGCAGTGGGCTGTCCAACCCCTGATCCAGGACCCATGCATGGCTGCCAACACGTGTTCCTGTTATCAATAAATGAGTTGTGGCCAAATTTTACTCCAACGACTTGTGTCGGTGTTTTCTTGGTAACATGGGGGGAGGTGTATCACCCATACACACGCAACAGTTTTCACCTCAGTCCCACTGACTGATGACTTACACTCAGATTATCCTTTTATTCAGTTCTGCCACTGAAGACGCAATCCTATACTGGCATTTTCTTTCCCCTAGCTCACAGGCTAGATTCTAATTAAAAAATAGTTCCTTTATCACTTTAAAAATCAAGGCTGAAGACTTTAACTTAGAATAGGAACCTCCTCACTCCAGCTCTCACATAGCCAGAGCCTTCTTCCCTTTAGTTCCCCCAGCTAAAGTCTCTTCCCTTTAGTTCCCTGGCTAAAGACTGACTCATATTTTTAAAATGTCCACTCTTCTCCTTTCAGTTAGCTCCACCGCTTTTTCCTCCTAGCTAAACTGAAATGGATACATTTCTACTGCAAGAGGCTACACTACCATGGCAATGCATCAACCAGTCAGCTGTAGCGAACTCCTGCCTGCATTTGATATATATGTGTGCGTGTGAGAGTGTGTGTATCAACATTAATAAACACAGTTAAAACTTCCATTAAATTAGTTATTCTATTAACCATGCTCTGGTTACATCCCAAATAGATTACTGCAATGCACTCTATGTGGGGTTGCCTCTGAAGACTGTTCGGAAGCTTCAACGTCCAACGTTAGTCCAACGTTCAGCAGCCAGGTTGCTTACAGGAACAGGATATTGAGAGTGCTACGCCGGATCCACTGGCTGCCTATTAGCTTCCGAGCACAATTCAAAGTGTTAGCTTTAGCCTATAAAGCCTTTATCAGTTCTGGCCCAGTTTACCTGTCCGAACGTATCTCCCTCTACAAACGACCTAGGACCTTAAGATTGTCTGGGGAGGCCCTGCTCTTGGTCCCTCCACCATCGTAATAGCGTTTGGCAGGAATGAGAGACAGGGCCTTCTCCATGGTGGCCCCTCAGCTATGGAATTCCCTCCCAAATGAGATCAGATCTGCTCCATCACTCCCAATCTTCCAGAAAAAAATGAAATCCTGGCTGTGGAATCAGGCATTCACGGATTAGATTTACTTGCTGACAAATATACGGTTTTAATGGACTATGATGGACTTTTTTAGGATGAAGACTAAAATCGGCAAATTGTTGTAATGCATTTATATTGTTTTATTATAATATGTATATTTATGCTTGTTTTTACTCTGTTGTTGGCACTGTGCTGTGCCAGTTCGTAGCTGCCCTGAGTTCCTCTGCAGAGGTTGAGATAGGGCAGGATACAAATGCCCTAAATAAATAATAAATAACCGCAATTACAGTCAGTACCATGACTGGCTGCTCCATATATAAGTGTTTAAACAATAGCTGCAGGTTCCTCTGAGATCTCCTTCTAAATCAGGATGTCAATGTATGCCTTTTCCCCAAAGGATGAAAACTACTTTATGCTCATTTCCAGAGCCCCTTCTTCTGGCAAAGGCAAAGGAGGAAAGAATCTGAGATGGATTAGGAAAGGTGCCTACATAATGTGATTCGAATAGAAATGATGGACCTAGCATTTGGTAATGTCTGGGTGAGACTGAAAAATAGTGCTGCAAAGAATTGCGATATTCTTTTTTTGGAAATAAGTCAGTTTTATTTTGTTTCAAAAAGAAAAAAATAACACAAAGAAACAATACAAAAGGGGGGGGGAGATAGGTACCATAAAGGATATAATATGAGTTATGGAGGCATGTTAGTTTTAGTTTTATACATAAATCTATTGTATCATCACATACATAGAGGAGGGGGATTATCATTATACATATTCTTTTGTAATGTAAAGGAAGGAAGTGAAGTAAAAAGGGGGGAAATCCAACTTTAACATATTTTCTGAAAAGACTTGTGACATTCTTACTTCGGTGTCCTTAGTCCTGCAATATTTCTTTCAAAATAAGGATTCGGGCATCTTTGATTGAATCTCTGTATCTGGAATGCTGTCTTTCTCTTTTCTTACTGCCTTCTAGCTTACAAAAACAATCTTTTCTAGTTACAGTAGTTATATCTTCCAATGATGACCAAGGCAGTCTCACTTTTTTTGACTTCTAGTTTGAATTGTTCTAGGATCCACTTATTTGTTTTTTTTAAGCAGGGCACAATATCCATAAGAACTCTTGTCCAAAACCACATTTCATATGAATTGATTTTCTTTTTATCCATTTTTTTCCACTGTCCAGCTCACTACCATACAAAGAAATGAGAAATAAGATTGCATGGGCAATCTTAACTTTATTATGCAATTATATAACATTACACTTCAGGATCTTGTCTGGTTCATCCCTAGCTGCCCTTCCAAGTCCTAGTCCTGTTTCTCTTGAGTCTTCTTTTCAGGTACATAAGATGGAAGGATCTGAGTTTAGAAGAAGCCTTCTGAACAAAGTCCTTGCCACCTATTCTGCAGTGCCCAGAATTGTGTCCAATTCTGGGGGCCGCAATTTAAGGGAGATGTTGACAAGCTGGAATGTGTCCAGAGGAGGGTGACTAAAATGAGTAAGGGTCTGGAGAACAACCCCGGAAAGAGCAGCTTCAAGATGCATGTTTAGCCTGCAGAAGAGAAGGCTGAGAGGAGACATGACAAAGGGGTGCTTTGAATGTGATTTTCTTGATTCTTGGCAGGGGGTTGGAGTGGATGGCCCACATGTCTCTTCCAACTCTGTGGTTCTATGATCTGTACAGCCAAAGAAACTGATGCTTAAAGTGAATTAGCTCTACCCTGGATAATGAAAATAGATTTATAGTAGGTGGGGCTGTGAGCCAGATAGATGATTGGCAGAGAAGTTTTCTTTTGCTCTTCCTCTCCTATAGTTCACCATGGATACAATAATGATACAAGTCAGATAATTTCTGGTAGCCTCGATGCTCCTGTATCCTCTGCATGTGGACATTGCTTAGAGTAACATATCCATATGCAGGGTAGCCAGCAGAATGAGCTCTCATGCTTAGTGCCTTTGCTATCACAGCTAAATAGTGCTTTCCACGGTGTGTGGGCAGGGTGTAGGCTATTCCTATTGCCCCAGCATGGTTCATCATATTCCAACTGATGAGCTGACCATTGGGATCCAGGATGCAGAAACTGAAGAAAGCCTGCACCAGGCTGGCTATGTACCTACGACTTCGTTCATTGCCTCCGCCGGCCCATGTTTCATTCACCAGGTCAACATACCAGAGCGAAAGAGATAGCTGGCTTCCCAAAAACTGGCAAAAGCAAGGTCTATGGGATACCATTCTGCCAGACTACAATAAATGGACAAACAGAACAAGTCAGACAGGTTGCCCTTCACCAAACAAATGCCATCAAAGCATAATGGGAGGCATTCAACCATGACAAAAAAACTGGAAAAAGCAAGGTCTCCATGGACAGTCCTTGGGAAAAATTGAGAGCAAAATAGACAAAGAAAAAACATCGATGTGGCTCGCAAATGGAACATTGAAAAAAAAGACAGAGGGCCTGATTCTGCCAGCCCAAGAACAAGCCATTAAAACAAATGCCATCAAAGCCAAAACTGAAAAGTTGACGACAGATCCCAAATTTATACTCTGCAAGGAAGTAGATGAAACAATAGATCACATCCTTAGCAGCTGCAAGAAGATTGCACAGACAGACTAAAAGCAGAGGCATAACACCGTTGCTCAGATGATTCATTAGAACTTATGTCACAAATACCATCTGCCTGCAACAAGCCTGAAAAGGTTACAGAAAATGAACACGTCAATTACTCTGGGACTTCCAAATTCAGACTGACAGAGTTTTGGAGTACAATATTCCTGACCTCATGATCGTGTTAAAAAACTAAGTATGGATCGTCGATGTTGTAATCTCAGGCAACAGCAGGCTTGAAGAGAAACAACTGGAAAAGCTGAAACAATAAGAGGATTTAAAGATCGAACTGCAAAGACTCTGGCACAAGCCAGTCAAGGTTGTCCCAGTGGTGATTGGCACACTGGGTGCAGTGTCTAAAGCTCTTAGTCTGCACAACAGGCGCTGACAAAATTACCATAGGTCAGTTGCAGAAGGCCGCCTGTGCAACCACATTTCCATCTACAAACCCACACAACCTCTTCGATCTTCCAGAGAGGTCCTTCTCTTGCTTCTGCCTCCATCACAAGCGCGACTTGTGGGGACGAGGGAGAGGGCCTTCCCTGTAGTGCCCCCGGCTCTGCAATTCATTCCCCAGAGATATTAGGCAAGCCCCCACCCTGGCAATCTTCAGGAGGAATCTGAAAACTTGGCTGTTCCAATGTGCCTTCAATGACTGAATGTATGATAATCCCTGACCAAACTCTGCATAAAATGCCCTCAGAAGCACTTTATTTGTTGGTTGTGCAATCAAATCCTACCTCATCCCCCGGATCCCCTCCCTGATACTTTGCATTGCCCTATATCCTAGTGTTTTAAATTTTTAAAATTTTAAATCTTTGATTTTGTCCCTGCTCACGGTGATCGTCTTTAGTGTCTTAATATTTTGATTTTATATTGCTGTGTTGTTTTACTTACATTGGTTTTGTATTTTAAGTTATTCTATTTTTTATTTTCTGTTGTGCTCTTGTGTTATATTGTGTTTACTGTATTGATGGATGTTGCCTCATGTAAGCCACCCCTAGTCCCCTTGGGGAGATGGTGGCGGAGTACAAATAAAGTTTTTATTATTATCTGCATGCATTATTCGCCAATACATCACACAGTCCTAGCCACTTGTGAAGTGTCCAACGTGTGACCCAATACAACAACCAATTGAACTTGTGATACCTGTAGTAGGACTCATACGTATAGATAATTTGATTTATTACATTTGAAACTAAAGCAAGAACTACCACTCGCCTATCGGTTGTGTTTGTGTTTATATATCTGTTAATATAAAATATAAATATTGATTATTGACGGTTTTCATGAACTCGTTGTTAGAATTGTATCTTTGTACTCACCTGTTGCTAAGTTGTAAGGCACTACAGCTTAACCCATTGTTGTCTACCAATACAACAACCGGCATAGTGATCTTGTTTGCTGTGTAGTAATCTTGTGTTTCAAATAATAATAATAACTTTATTTCTTTCCTGCCCTATCTCCCAAAAGGGAGTTGGCGCAGTTTACAATAAAAACTGGCAAACATTCAATGCCAAAGAGAACAAAACAAACACATCAAATCATGGGCAATCAAATAAACAACATCAAAGTATACTTTTAAAACAACTCAAAATAACAAATGAAAAAATGTAAATATGCAAAAGAACCACTGGGACACATTTCTCTAATCTATATATATAAAATGAGAGTGGTCGTGCGTTGACTGGTATAGATGGGAAAACTATTGCCCCCTCAGGCACAAAACCCACCCAACACATTTCTCCATACCATGAGGTACCTATAGGGCACAACAAACCCGCCCTAGGTACCTCGCAAGACCCTAAAAGCCCACTCCTACAACATTCCCATTCAAACCTATGGAGCGAAGGAACTGGAGGAGGAGGTGAAGGAGGCGGCCACGGGGCCAGTCGCGCGCAGAGGGAAGGAGGCGGATCCCTCCCTCCTTCCTCTTCAAACCCTCCCAGCCGCTCCCGGGAGGGGGACTGGAAGAGGGGGCTTTGCGACGACGAGGGCGCCACCATCCCGCCCTCTTCTGCCGCCTCCTCCGCCATGTCTCACCCGAGTGGAAGGAGGGCAGGGAGAGGAGGAGAAAGAGGTGCCCGGGGAAAGGGCAGCTTGGCTCCTGCCTCTGCCGGGATCGGGAGGAAATCGCCGGAGCCAGGACGGCCCTGGCGGCAAGGGAGCCGGCGAGGAGGAAGAGGAGGGGGCGGAGGAGGAGGAAAGAGCAGCGAGGGGGAAAGGATCGCAGCCATGCACAAAGGCTGCGATCCTTTCCCCCTGCTCTTCCTCCTCCTCCTCCTCCTCCTCCTCCTCCCGGCTCCCTTGCCGCCAGGGCCGCCCTGGCTCGGCGATTTCCTCCGATCCCGGCAGAGGCGGGAGCAAGCTGCCCTTTTCCGGGCACCTCTGTCTCCTCCTCTCCCTGCCCTCCTTCCACCAATGAAGGGAGGAGTGCGGGGCGAGAAGGAGAAAGAGCTGGCCGGGAAAAGGTCAGCTTCCCTCCCACCTCCGCCTCCACTGGGAGGGAAGACACCAAACACATATACACACACACACACATACACATATATACACACACATATACACACAAACACATATATACACACACATACACACACATACAAACACATATACACAGACATACACATATACACATACACACACATACACATATATAAACACACATACATATATATGTACACACACATATATATACACAAATATATACACATATATATACACACATATATACACACATAC